>JAPDKR010000029.1:0-313329 GCA_027569675.1 Penicillium crystallinum | reverse complement strand
CCCCCCCCCCCCCCCCCCCCCCCCCCCCCCCCCCCCCCCCCCCCCCCCCCCCCCCCCCCCCCCCCCCCCCCCCCCCCCCCCCCCCCCCCCCCCCACCCCACACCACCCCCCCCCCCCCCCCCCCAACAAAAACAAAAAAAAAAAACACCCACCCCACCCCCAGTCCTTGTGTTTTGTTCTTCCTTTTTTTTTTGTTTTCCCCCCCCCCCCCCCCCCCCCCCCCTTCTCCATAACTTGCTTACCGACCTATCGCTTATCCATACCATAGACGGCAGTGATTTCAAAGGCGAACGACTCACCGTTCAGTTTGCACGCGGTCCTCGCCGCAAGGAGACCTTCCCTGGACCCCCAGACCGCAATGCTCTCCCCCGTCCACGTCGCACCATTTTCCGTATGCAGATTTCTGGTCTTCCAGAGACTAGTTGGCAGGTTAGCAGCCCAAGTCCATTCCTTCCCGGATTCCCTGGCGTAGATTTCTTCAGCCCATCTTTCCACTCAGTCCATACATGTTTCCAGTCCGTTGTCCACAAGGTTATTGGTCGAACCAAGGATTCTGGAGTACTAATCTTTTAGCACTCGTCTCCTGGCCACTGGAGGTTGCTTCTGCAGCTTCTTGTCAAGCCTTGAGATTTGAGAACCTCTTCTGAGATCTTGCATACTCATGCATTATTGTCTGATCGCACAGAGCCTGCCGTGGGACTTTTGGATGCCGACATCAATGGCCATTTTGGATATATCTTCCCGGACTGGACATGGATTTCATTTACTTTCATTTCTTCCACATCTACGGACATCTTGTTATTCCTTGGCCTGGACTCACCATGCGTTAAATAGGACCTGAAAGATTTTGCCCGCCAGTCTGGACTGGACGTGGTTTATTCCGAGACTGGCCGTGAACAGGGCAGAGGGTGGGTGAACCATTTGTATTCTGCAACTCTTCCATTCCATTGACATTGATCCAAGGTTTGTGGAATTCGAAACAGCCAATGACCTGAAGACTGCCGTGGAGAAACTGGACCAGCGCGAGTTCAAGGGCTCTGTCGTTTCCTGCATCGCCGATGTAAGCGCCCAACCTGGCTTGGACCCGGAAGGAACCACCTCTCACGAAATTCCAGATCCAAAACTTTGAGGACCGACCCATGCGTGACCCCTACCGGTCTCGCTCCCCTCCCCGTCGCCCCTACCCTGCCACCATGGACGAATACGACCGTCGGATCCCTCCTCCTCGTGGCTACAGCCCCCGGGAGCACTACCGGGAGCGGTCTCCGATCCCTCTCCGCCGCGACCCTTACTATGCAGATGGCTATGCCCGCCGGACTCCTCCCCGCCCTCGGATGGAAGACTACCCCCCTCCACGCCGCCCTTACGAAGACCCCTATGAGACTCGGCCTCCCCCTCCTCCGCGCCACTATGATGATCCCTACCTAGCTGCCCGGGGCTACGGTCGTCCTCGCTCTCCACCACGAGGCGAGTACGTTCCTTACGACCGTCCTCGCTACTGGTAGATGGCGCCGAGGTCTTGATTGGATTTGCAGCATATTCTTCCGTTCTTCTGTCATTTCTGTTAACCTCTATTCGCCAAATACCCGCAACGTCTCGTACTGATTTCATGCTGTCATGATCTTTTTCCCACTTGCCGAGGTTTCGTTCAGCGTGTCTCGCGGCCGGATTCGTTTTATTTCCTGGCGAGACTGCGCGAGTTTTGAGTCCCTTTTCCTTTCTTCCTTCTCGGGTAGCTTCGGTATGGCTGCAGGCTAGATGGTTATTGCCCTATGATCCTAGTCAATCCGGGGCTATTGTGCTTGTCTTAGCATCTGAAATCTTAATCTCTCTGCTTCTGGCTCTTTCCTTGTAGCACCAAGTCGTACTTAGGTACTTCGATGATCTAATGGTGGCCTTTAGGTGACCATTTGTTGAGCTAGCCTTGCTACGCGACTCAAAGTATTCATTTGTATCAATTTAATGTTCGCATAGTTCGAGTTGATTTTGAAGATCATAAAATGCTTCAAATATATATATGACAATGTAGACCTCCATACCACGTGCTATACCAACATTCCGGCATTTGGGGATTTGTGTACAACATTTGCATATCAACATGCATAAAGCATCGAGTGTTTCCAGAACAAAAATGGAAGAATCATCGGTGCCACGGAAATGCCCGCGCGGGCTCTACCGTCATGATCTGCAGTACCCCGCCAAGAATCCTCCCCACGACCATTCCGCTTCACTCCCAAAGACATTGCGCCAATTGTTCTTTGCAAAACCCCATCCACTCCTCAACTATCACAGTTACAACCACCATGACCGAATCATCACTGCAACTCCCACCCCGCCCAGAGGTCCTCGACAGCGTCCGCCTCCGCAACATCGAGCTCCCCCTCCCCTGCGCCCCAGAAGCCTGGCACCGCCAGGGAAAATCCCAACCCTGCACCGCAACCCTTACACTCTCCTACTCCTCCATCATCACCGCCGCCGAAACCGACAACGTCTCCCTCACCCTCGACTATGGCAAGCTATTCCGCCGCCTAGAAAGCGACGTGCGCAACATGGACGAGAACACCTCGTCCCCCGCACACCCCTCGCAGCGCCTCATCAGTCTCCAGGGAACGCGCGAGCAAAGCAGCCACGGTGCAGGCCAAGATCCGCGCGTGATAGCCGGCGTAGTCGCGGACGCGGGACTGGGGCTGTTAGAGACAACGGCTGCAGGCGTCGCGGCGCAGAATATCTCAGCGGCGTACGGCGAGTGCGAGGTTGAATTGCATTTGCCCAAAGCCTTGCTTCGGGCGGACGAGGGCCTCCGGTATAGGAGTGTTACGGCGCTGGGGCAGAGTGCGGGGAAGCCGCGGGATTTGGTTGTTTTGGAGGAGGAGTTCCGGATTGAGGGGATTCGGTGCTATGCTATTTTGGGGGTGAATCCTCATGAGCGGCTGGAGAAGCAGGCTGTTGTTGTTGGGATTACTTTCCGGGGTCCTGGGCAGTTGGGGTGGGGGTCTACGGTTGTTGATACCTACCAGGCTGTGACGCGGGCTGTGGCTGAGGTATGTGTGGTTTGGATGCTTTTGCTGGTATCTTGGTTTTCTGGTTGCTGACCTGGCTTGGTTACTGTAGAAGGTTGATCAGACTGATTTCAAGTCTGTGGAGTCTTTGGCTACGTTTGTTGCTCGTATTGTTACTGTTGACTTTGGCAATGAGCGTGTCACGGTCAAGGTTGAGAAGCCGAGTGCGCTTGCTTTTGTGCAGCGGTCTGGTGTGGAGATTACTCGCTCCAAGGCCTTCTTTGAGAGTCATTGATTGCCGCGTAAGTGGTTTCATGTTGTACAGGAGGCTGCAGCATGCGGATCGATGCTGATATGCGAGTTGGTCCCTTGATTGCTGAGGCTGTGTGCTGTTTCAGGTGGTCTTGTAGAACCGCTTGGCATTTTGCCATGGTCTACCTAGGTATCCGGGCCCAACCAAAAAGAATCTATAGAATAAGCCAATGTTAGACAAGATGACAAGGCCAAATGAACAAGGCACTTGAGCAAGTACTTCGTATAGATCTGATCAATCCAGATCATTGCAATGTCAGCATCTGACACGTGAAATCCCTATTAGGTTTAGTGTCTTCAGCCCCGGATCGACGCCTGAAATGTGAATTTCTGCGGCTTTTGCTTTGTTTCCTGTTTTCACTTCCTGTGGAAGAAAGACTGTTTATTTCAATTTTCCAAATCTCCCTCTATGTGCCTAACTGTGTCCTCGTCTTCGCTCGCTCTGATTTCGTTGACTGGCTTCCTGGCCAATCTTGATCCATCCCTTCTGAATACCGACTCGCCTGTCCCTGATACTTCGGACGTGCCGACATATTCTGCGCTTTCTTATTCCGCCTTGGCCCTCGACTCCTCGGCCAGCGAGGTGACTTGGCTAGGGGTCCCAGGTCCGTCCTGAAGAAGGGCGGACGGTAAATCTGCTCGAGAGATTAAAGGCTGGTCTATCGCAGACTAGTTCGAGCACTGAAGGAAAACCGTGCTCTGATGCAATTAATCTCTCAAGTTGAAGTGAGTATCTCATTCAATTGCCGGTGTCTTGGCTTGCATTCTTTTAAGCTTGATTTTCCAATTCTTTTTACGTTTTTTTCTTGGCTATATAGAGTGGGGGTGCGAAAACCCTCATCTACCCCTCTATTCATGGTTTACAGTGCAATTTCGAGGAGATTAAAGCTAATCAAACTTCTCCATGTGAACAGCGATTGCTAAATAGGTATCTCGCATACCTTCCTGTCATTTCTCCAACGTTTCAAGGTCAATTCTCCAGCCTGCGGTTATTGCCGGCGCTTTCACCAGAACGAGATTTGGTCTTCTACTCCAATAGCGGAACTATTGAGGCATCAAGGCAAAAGCATGATGCCTCATTCGAATGCCGACGACCTATCGGTTGGAGATGTGTTCGCTCCGCAGGCCGACAGTGAACAGTCCGTCATTGACATCCCGGCCAATCACCGCCGCGCTGATGCACACATGGGCAGTATGTCACCCCCAAAGCAGCCAGTTGCTGGATTCAATGGGTTCGCGAACCAGACCCTCAATGCCAACATGATACCGAAGTCGCAACGACGGAAGAACAAGAAGAAGAACCAAATTGCGCCGGCATGCGCAACAGTCCACGGCTTTACCCCTCTGGCATCTGGCGACGAGGAATCGGACTTCTCCGCTGCGAGCTCCCGTGCTCCTTCTCGTCCTCCGACTGCATTTGATGGAGCCAGTTCACTGGCGCACGTCTCTGCAGGTCACGGGGTCAGCGCCCTGAAGCTTCAATTGAACACTTTGAGTCTATCCGACAACGCGGCCGGTATTAGCGAACTCGTTTCCCAGACCCCCAGTATTGCCAGTGTTCACTCCGACAGCGATCAAACGGAGATCCTGACTAGCTACGAAATTCCTCTTGACCAGGACTTTGTTAGTTCTGACGTCGTGCAACCAGAGTCACTGGAAGACCCTAATGGAGATGTCACAAGCTTCGGAGAAGAATTGCGTACACAGCTGTGCCGGAAGATGACGGCAGAAGACTTTGTGCCCATCCTCTGTCTTGGCAAGGGCTCGTTCGGAACGGTGTTACTAGTGCGCCACATGCTCACGGGCAAACTATACGCCCAGAAACAATTCCGGAAGGCCTCTCTCACTGTCCACAAAAAGTTAGTCGAGCAGACCAAGACAGAGCGCACGATTCTGGAAAGTGTCAACCGTCACCCGTTTGTCGTGAAGCTGTTCTACGCCTTCCAAGATCACGCGAAGCTCTACCTGATTCTAGAGTATGCGCAAGGCGGCGAGCTCTTCCACCACCTGGCAATGGAACGTATGTTCGAAGAAGACGCCGCAGCCTTCTACATGGCCGAGATGGTCCTCGCCCTCGAACACCTACACCAAAACGTCGGCGTCCTCTACCGCGACCTGAAACCCGAGAACTGCCTCCTGGACGCTGAAGGCCACCTCCTCCTAACAGACTTCGGCCTCAGCAAAATCGCCCTCAACGACGACGACCGCTGCAACTCCCTCCTCGGCACAATCGATTACATGGCCCCGGAAGTCATCCAAGGCAAGCCCTACGGCAAAGCCTGCGACTGGTGGTCCCTCGGCGCCCTAGGCTACGACCTCCTAACAGGCTCCCCACCCTTCCGCGCCAACAACCACGCCAAGCTCCAAGAGAAAATCGTCAAACAAAAGCTCGTCCTACCCTACTACCTCGGACCAGACGCCAAAGATCTCCTCACCCGTCTCCTCCGCAAAGACCCCTCCAAACGTCTTGGCTACCACCCCCAAAAAGACCTCCAAACCATCAAGAAACACCGCTTCTTCCGCAAAATCGACTGGGCAGCCCTCGAGCGCCGCGAACTCGACCCGCCCATCCAGCCCGTCGTCACAGACCCGGCTCTGGCGGAGAACTTCTCGGCTGATTTTACCCATCTCCCACTGAGTCCGATCACCAGTCCCTTCGAGGACTATTACGGCAAGGGCCAGGATTTCCCGAAAACAGATGCGAAAACAGATGCCGAGATCAGCGAGAGTAATCCCTTCGGTGGCTTCAGCTATGTTGCCTCAAGTAGCTTGCTGGATCATGGATTGGGGGTTATGACTACCGGGTATTGAGATGCACATATGGTTTCATTAACCAAGGTGTCTTTTGGCCTTCGATTTGGCCTTCGAGCTTCTTGCATTGCTTTGCGTTCCCATACTGCAAAGTAGTCTTGGTTTCTTAGTTGATTGCGCAGAGGTTGATAATTGCGTTTTGCATAGCTAGGCTAGTTCTGTCTTGCCCTTTGACGGAGATACATAGCTTGTTCTTGAGAATGAAACATATCTGGGATCGAGACCTCGAAATGAGGTCTACTTTCTTTGTTATTGATATTGAGATTTTTGATTCATCAAATAATCATTTCATCTAGGTATAAAAAGTACATACACCAGCAAGAAAAATCTAGCCAGTAGAAGGGAAAGAGAAAGAGAAATAGAGATCGAATTCTTTTGAATCTGATTCCCATATTCATATCATATCTGAAACTTCTAAGACCGTTTGTCTCATTCATTGCGGGTCGATACTCCAAAATTTGGAGATATTCAACATTTAGATCTCGCCTTCTTCGCTCCCAGCTCCTTCGTCGGCTTCGCCTTCCTCCCGCTCCTGTCTGCTCTGGACATCTGTGTGCGCAGCAGGAGCTGGTGGAGGGGGTTTAGAAACTGTATTGGTCTGCTCTTTTTCAGAGACCTCGCCTTCTTCAGGACTTGATTCCTGTTTTGGAGATCCTGGCGCGGGCTTGTTTGCCACGAATGGCCGGGAGTGGGGATTTGTGGCACTGTGTGACAACGCAGCTGCAGGAACGCGTGGGAGGGAGGCTGGGTGTGATTTCGAAGCGGGAGGGACCGGTGCATCGCGGGAAGGCGTTACAGTCCGCTGGCGCTTGGGGGATCGGTCATTCCCGTTCTCGAGGGGGTTTTGGGGAGAAGGAGGTAGTTGTGCGTGTGGAGGGTGAGGTTCGGGTTCGCGTGAGCGCTTGCGGCCATTTGTGGGCATGTCTTGGGGAATGGTGAGAGACGGAGGGGTGGGGATGGCTTGCTCTGAGGCTGGTTTTGTGGGATCGGTGTCGAAGAGGCGGGTTGGATCGTTCGGGAGAGGAGTTGTGTCTGAGAGGGCGAAGGATGGGTAGCCCTTGCTGAGGTTTTGTTGGACGCGCTCGTAGATCTTGACGATGAGCGTACAGGCGCGGATTAGGTCGTCGAGGCGGACGTCGATCTGTTCCCACCAGGGTCGGCCTTCTGAATCGTCTGGGAAGGCGACTTTGCAGTGACGGGCGGCGGCATAAAGGGCTGCGGCGGCGATGATGCGGGGCGGGAATTGGAGACATAAGACGGTGTAGGTTGAGTCATTGAGGAAAGAGTAGCTGGAGTGTCGTAAAGTTCGGTTTTCATTGACACCCAGGAAGACCGAATAATCCCAGAGGATCCGGTATGGCGATTCGACCTGTAGGTCAAAGCAGAGGTATTCAAGCATCACACTCTCGTTTTGGAGGATCAGGTCTCGCCATTTCCAGTAATCCTTAGACTGCTCGTCCACAATCAGGTTTGGCTGTTTCATTGCGACGCGGCAGCATGCGATGACGAAGTCCTTCATGCGGCGCATGGTCTCATCTACCTTGAACGCGACGAACAGCGCCACCGCGGCAATCACCTTTGGGTGCATCAAGTCCGACCCCATCTCCGGATATTGCCCTAACAATGAATAGCGCATGAGAAAGCGGTGCATGTAGACTGTGGCAGTCATTGATGTCTGCGGCGGCATCTTCAACATCACACTGACTTGCCAGATGAACTCAACCGCGCGATGTCGAATGTAGTCTTCTTTCTCGCGTTCGATCTTGTCAATCCGCGACGGCGTGCGATCGAATTCTTCGTCGGTGAATAGCCATTTTTGCTGCTCTGCTTCCAACACTGGATTCGGCAGGCCGGGGATTCGTCGTTTCGGAGTTGAAGAAGCCATTCATGCGCCAAATAGCCAAGGCGGGATGAATGAAGGATATGATATTGGGGTTGTTCGCACAATGACGTGCTGGTATCGGAGCGCGTCCGGCGCGCGTGGTTCGAGATCGACCGCGCAAGTAATTAGCAATAATCGTTATCGTTGAAGCCGTCACGGTGGTCCCAATCAAGCATGGCGGAGCTTTCTATCGCATCTCGGAGATGATAGTGCACTGCGAACAATGTATGGAGATTCGCCGCAAGGAAAACCAAGAATAAGTAGGGACCGGCAGAGGCAGAGCTGAATATTAAGCAATACTAGGTAACCTTAATGTCATAAGGCAAGAAAGGATCTCCGTATCGTCAATGCGGTCCAGCAGGGAAGCTTTCTAGCGGAGCAACATTTCTCCGAGCGGAACAATTTATCCGGATATACATCAAGACCATGACAACATCCTTGATGAGACGGTCATTAGAGAGCACAATGGGCTGAGATATAGAGAGGGAAGATGTCTGATTGATCAAGAACAAAGAATCTAAGGAACAGACAAAGGTCGCTACAGGTAGATTTTGACTCTCACAATCGTTCCATCACGTTGAGACCCCTTCTATCGATAGGCAATTCACAGATTGAATCTTCATATTATTCAACTGGCCATTGATATGCAATTACAGTGAAACAATCCCTATAAAAAATTGGTATCTAGTATTAAGGAATTAAAGTCCGTCCTGGCGCCACGCTGATAGATGCAATAGACAAAAACCCCCAACAGATTACTCCTCCTCGCTGACCTCGCTCTCATCATCACTGGGAACATATTGCCTGGCTGTAGGCTGAATGTAATGATGACTCCGAGCCTCCTCTTCGCGAGCACTTTGCTCAAAAGCGGCCTCCATCTCTGCTGCCAAGGCATCATCATCATCCTCTTCCACTTCGTCTTGCGCGGCTGTGCCCCTAGGTGCTGACGCTGTAGGTGCAGCCGCATCGCCCGCTGGGGATGGGAGACTGAACTCTCCTATGTCTTCTTCTCCGTCGTCGTTGTCGGCTGGAGTATTATTGGACGAGAAGTACGCCGGGTTGACCACAAATGAGCGCGACGGAGGTGGAGATCCCATATCGATAATGAGATCCCCGTCAACAATGATGTTCGAACTGGGGGATTGCCCAGTTTGTTGTGATCCTGTCCCTGCATCGGATGGCGACGAGCGAGTATCCTCTTGCTCAATTGGTTCGGGATGGCTGACAGGCTCGCTTGGTTTCACAGGCGGTGGTGCTTTGGCAGCTGGTTTTGCTGGCGGTTTCTTCTGCCGTAACGGGTTTGCTTGTGGCTTCGGTCGAGGTGCGGGTTTGGGTGTAGGTTTTGCCGCCGGGACCAAGGGTGTGTTGGCCCTGCTCGTGGTAGGTTCTGGGGTACTATGCCCTGAGACTGGCTTGTCATCCTGTGGGCGATTCTTAGGGAGGAAATGGCGGTAGTCGTAAGGATTGCTCTCGTCGGCTGGTCCCTCATCCTCACTGGTACTCCCGGTATGTCGGTCCTCTCCCGAGGTTGTTGGTTCGTCGTCCTCTTTTATCTGCAGCTGTTCGTATTGCTCGCGGATTTGCTTCTCTGTTTTGCCGGGAGCCGACCGTAGATTAAAGTTCAAGGTTGTCGAGACCGGCTCTAGAACGAAGACCTTTCGTTCCGGGTCGAATATGAGGACCAAGCTTCGCTCGCCCGAGGGGTCCTCACTACCTTTGTACGAATAGGATAATGTGTGATCGGCATTCGGGGCCTTATCAGTAACGGAGAGGTCATAAAGGTCGGTCTCGGCTGATTGGGACGGGGTGATGGTTGATCGTTGTTGGGAGGTGGCAGACTTGGATTTATGGTTGTAGTTGATGTTGACGAGTCGGTTCGTATCCGAGTTCTGAGCAAGCCTCTCACCCAACACAATTGGGTACTCGGCCTGCTTTGTCGGGTCGATCATGGACAATGTGGGGGTAGTCATCGCCATGTTTGCACTCACGGTGAAGAGACCAGTGGCACACCGTGACCCCGAAAAATCCAGTCACAATGCAAGTAATGCAAGGGGAGAGAAAGGGGAAGAAGATTCCAAAGTTGTCCCCAAAGTCGGGGAAAGGTTGAGGTGGAGAAGAGCGGACTTTAGGAGATGACCCAGTTATCCCCCACGCTTACCAAGAAACCCGTTGGAACACTAATCCCTAACAATGGAAAGTCCCTAATCCATTTGGAGATCTGAAGGTCTTTCTGTTCTTCATTGGACGATCTATCTTTTCATAGTCAATGCCTATGGCTTATACTCCGAGTTCTGTGCTACATTTTACGCCGGCTTCGGGTCCGACTTCGGCTTCATGCAATAGACGGTGAAGACCGTTGACTTTCGAAAATCATGATATAGCTTGACATTGAATACATAAAGCAAGGTAGTTCCATTAGATAATTACCAGCCGAGGCATAAACAGAGCGGCTCGCAGGAATACAATGCAGTAAAACAGGGCGGGAGAGGTATCCAAATCAATCATAACAAAGAACGTGACGCATCAGATGAGGGAAAAAAAGCAAAAGGGAGAAGGAAACTGTCAGACTTTGCAGCCGCCTTCTCACACTGTACCACCGAGGATGTCTGGGAACAAAGGACAACTGCGATCAGCAATGTCCATCTATTTAAGCTTCTCCTTGAGCTTGCTGAAGAAGCCGCTCAGACGATGCTTCTTTTTATCGCCATGAGAAGAAGCCCCTCCGCTAGGGGACGACTGTTTGGGAGACTGCTTGGGAGACTCTTGCGCGGGCTTCGTGGTCGAGGTTACAGGTGCCTGGGTAGACTCAGCCCCCGTCGTTGCAGCGGGATCTGCGGGTTTGGCAGTCGAAGTTTCGGCGGTGGACGTTGTCTCAGGACCCGTGGTGACAGTTGGGCCACTCGATTCAGTGTTCTTTGGCGTCGAAGTTGGGATGGCAGCATGGCCCGGTGGAGGACTCGAGGTCGGTGACACATCCGCCGAATCTATCCCAACAGGCGCAGCGAGATGGGGCGCAACTGGCTGAGTGGCCGCAGTGACGGTAGGTGCCGGAGCACCTCCCGACTCCTCAACCTTGACCCGCTTTTGAATCTCCTCCTCGATCGCCTTCTTCTCCTCGACTGCTTCTATGTTTGCAGCGGCCTCCGGGTCTTTATGAGCCTCGGCGAACGAGTCCTTTACCGCCTGCGGCACTTCCTCAACGGGCTGGTCACCGTTGGTCTGCTTGCCCTTAGGCTCCAGCGGCACGGCAGCAGCCAGTTCCGCCGTGGTCGAGTTGGGCCCAGCGGATTGAATGGTGTATCCTGGATCAGCCTGCGCTGCCTGCTGCGCGGGACCTCCGCTGTAGATCGGAGACACAGAAAACGTGGGCTCCTCGCCGTCCGCTGCCCGCTGAGCTGGTCCACCCATGGGAAGACTGGATTCTGGGATCATATTGCCCGTCACTGGGGGAATCGTGAATGCGAAAGGGTCAAGGCTCGTGCCTGGATTTTGGTTTCCGGCACCTAGAGGAACAGTTTGGCCTTGTTCATACGACTCTTTGTCCAACTTTACAGTCGAGTCCACGGTGTTCTCGTGGAGGGTGCTATGATGAGGGACTTTCTCGCCCGGGTTCAGGCTGACGGGGTTGCCATAACCTCCGGAGGCTGGAATGGGATCCACGGACAGGGTCTGTTCGGACTCCTGTCCCGGGGTCTCAGGGAAGGTACCGGGCAAGTTTCCATTAGGCTCCTTGGGAATATTGGCAGCGAGAGCCGCGGTTGTGGAATCGGGGGTCACGCCGGACATGGTGGGGGCGACGGTGGAGCGATCAGGCTCGATCTCTTCAGGTAGCAGTACGTTGTTGATGTTACTATTGCCGTCGTCCTCCTCGCGCACGTTGGTATCTGTCGTCCAGATGCCGTCGACAACAAACTTGGTCTGTCAGCAAGAAAACAAGGCAACCGTTGGGAGGGTGCGACTTTAAATGGGGCGGCACAGGTGACGTCAGCGCCATGGCCTGTTGCCTTAGGCTTACCGCCGTTCCAATCTACAGGCCAGAAGAGCCGAGTGCAAAGTGAAAGGACCCCCGACAAAAAGACTAAAATGAAGGAGAAAAAGCAACCCCAGCTTACCTTGTAGTGGACTTTTTGACCGGGCGCAATGGGCACCTTCTTGAGAAAGATGTCTCCCACCCGGTCCAGTTTCACCGTCTTACCCCAATCATCGAAAGTGCCTGTGACGAACACCTCGCTCGCATTATAAGGCCTGCGCGTAACCGTCTCAGCATGGTGCCACGGATCTCGAGGCTCTCCCACTTACCATTGAAATGTAAAAGTGCCCATCTCTTCTGTGATGAGGAATGAGTTTTAGAAATCCAAAGTCTGTGTGGTTGGGGAAATGGGAAAAAGGACGATGAATTAGGACTAAAGCAGTGGGGGTGTGACACAGACCAGTACCTGACCCTGAAGGAACTAGCGCTGAAGAGAAGGATTTTCTACTGATTTTTGACTTTGGAAGTCTACCTAAGTACCTGTAAGGCGATTGGATGTACGGAGTATGAAAGGGGCAGAAGAATGGGCTAATAGGGAGAGTCTCTACATCTACGGAGTACATAAAGGTCCAAGGGCGATAGTGCTTCAAGGGGGACCCGTGGCTCCATCCCGGTCGATGTGCCTCTAGACTTGAATGACGTTCCCCTTTAGGGGCACTTTTTAGCTTTTAGGGGGACTATTAACAAGCTAATAGGGCTAACACGAACTAGTTGATGGCCCTAATCTATTCTGCCTATTTTTACTTCTGTTCAGGAGATAGAAACAAGAATTGGATTTACTGTCAATAATGTACTCCGTACCATGTCCAATGTAAAGATGCACTTCATGTCTAACGCTCAACAAGCAGCTTTTTAAGTTACCTGGAGACTGCCAGTCATCTCCACCTGTGAGGTGACCGAAAACGGTGAGTCCATGACATACTTACCTCCAATATAGGTAGCTCGAGGTATGACCGTGAGACTAAGACTTCGCCACGAAAGTGGCGAACGTGTGATCATTCTATTGCTTCTAGAAGACACTTGGAAGACCGGTCTTAGAGCTTTGGGCAGCCTCTTTCTCAAGTAATGGAGTGACGTCGATCACTCCCATTGGCGCTAGTAATTCTCTTCAGTACCTAACATACCTGTAGATACCTCCATAGAACTCTGGAGGTACGTTGTATGTAATGTAGAGAGAGTGAAAGTCCAAAGGTCAAGAGCCGACACTTCCATGATCGACGAAGCTCAGACCAGGCTTTAGTGTCCCGCCCTACCCCTCATCTGCCAATAATTCCAGAAGTCCACCCCCTTTGTTCTTGATATCGCATCTGGGATTCTCCCATATTAAGTGGCTCCGTGTCTCGTCCGCTTCCCGTTGAATAGGTAATTTCCCGCGTCACTTTTCCCTGTTCCATCTTTCCCGAGACAACCTACAAAGGCAATTCCAAGGGCAGAAAGGTCATGCAGCATCCCTACAATTAGACTCCAACCAATCCCCACTACTTTCTCTCTTCTCTCTCTCTCTCGCTCTCTCTCTCTGCCCCTCCGTCTCTCATTACCTCTTCGACCACTCTTCTCCCCCACTCAATTTAATCCACTCATCCTATCTCACTCTAACATTCAAGAAGATACAGTGAGTATCTCTGACTCGCGGTTATCGCACATTCATTCCACTCAGCTTCAGTGCCGGAGCTGCGGCCTCCTCGGCCCTCAACTCAACGCCATCATGGCTCAGAACTCTGCTTCGGGGGTCACCCCAAATATCCACACAGCGAGCGACAAAGCTGCTGGCAATCAAAAAATTTCCGAGGAGGAGTTCGAGGTGACGTCACCAACCGACATGACTTTTCGACAGTCCAACCCGCGCGCGATACCACCCGGTCGCGCCTTGTTTGGAAATACTCCGACGGAGACAAATTCACAAGTGGGGGGTTCGCTGTTCAGTCGGAGTCCCTTCCAGGAGACCGCGGGGGAGGATGATGAGCACGAGGGGGAGCTAGCCCCTCTCCCGGAGCTATCCGCACAGCAAGGCTTCCCCAGCAATTACGCGCTAGGTCGCCGAACATCTGTCTCCGCGGAGTCGTTAAATCCCACCGAGGCAGGCTCGGACAGCTGGACGCCTCCCCACCACCCCAAGACCGAAGAGCAGGTCTCCCGGCTCAAGAGCGCAGTCAGCAGCAACTTCCTCTTCTCTCATCTCGACGATGATTCATTCACGACCGTCCTGAACGCTCTCGTTGAAAAGCCCATTCCGGCGAAGGATATCAAAGTCATATCCCAAGGCGATGCGGGTGATTATTTCTACATCGTCGAGAAGGGGAACTTCGATATCTACATCCACACTTCTGGCTCTGTGCAGCCCGGTCCGGATGGCCTGGGTAACAAGGTTGCTACCACGGGACCTGGAGGCTCCTTCGGTGAGTTGGCTCTGATGTATAATGCTCCGCGGGCTGCGACGGTGATCTCCACCGAGCCCAAGAGCACTCTATGGGCCCTGGACCGCATCACCTTCCGACGCATCCTCATGGACTCGGCATTCCAGCGTCGTCGCATGTACGAGGCTTTCCTGGAGGAAGTTCCGCTGCTGTCTTCACTGAAGCCATATGAGCGCTCCAAGATCGCCGATGCGCTGGATACCATCAAGTATCCGGCAAATTCTACCATCATCCACGAAGGCGATCCAGGCGATGCTTTCTATCTTTTGGAGTCAGGCGAAGCCGAGGCCACCAAGAACGGGGTCTCCGGGCCCGTGAAGAACTACCACCGAGGCGACTACTTTGGCGAGCTTGCCCTGCTGGATGATAAGCCCCGACAGGCGAGCATCACCACGAAGACGGATGTGAAGGTGGCACGATTGGGCCGGGATGGATTTAAGCGGCTTCTTGGTCCCGTGGAAGGAATGATGCGACGGGCCGAGTATGAACTGGATGCCAAGGACTCCCCTGTTTCCAAAGGGTTGTGATATGATATGATATTGAATTTGGGGGTCGTTGAAAGGCGGGAACTAGACTCTCCGTTGGCGGAATTTAGCACATCAGTGTTCATCTGTCACTCTGTCGAGTCTCACAACTCTGCTATCCCAATAACTGATGATTTATTTTTCCTTCATTATTTGTCTTCCAATCTCCTGCCCAGCAATATTTCCACTCTCTACGACCATTTGACTGTATTTACAATTCCTGCCTTTTATTTGCGCGCCATCTATGACGGGGACCTACTATCGTCCTTGTTCATACGATTTGTTTTGCTACAGTGTTATCCACCCAGTCATGCCCATACTTCAGGTAGGACCCAGCAGAATGACTCGAACTCATATTTTCCTTTCCAATCAGAATTCCACGCACCTGTACCAAGCAATGAAAAAGTCATGCAGGGGCCTGCCCTTACGACTATCCCATCTCGTCCAATTGTCCAACAAAATTGCCTGTCCAAAATCTCCCCACGCCATTAAGCAATCTATCACCTCGGCACAACCAAATCACTCCTCAAAACCCACTTTTCCCCACCAGTAACCTCAGCCCCCTCATGTATCATACAATGATCTCCATGCCGATGCAGCAACGCCATCCCCACCTCCGGCGCAACAGCTATCGGCTCCGGATTCCGGTTCTCACGCGTCGCATCCGGGTAGAAAATCGTCTCGCCACCACTACAGGAACTCAGATAAACCAGTAGCGTCCACGTTGTGCGCGCGGGTGTTGCCTTGGAGCGCGAATTCGGCGGAGGGAGAGTGACATTGTTGGCATCGTCGTCTGCATTTTCCCCAAAAATTTAGTCATTCCTCGACAGATATATAGGGAGCTTTAAGTATGTTTAGGTAGCTTTAGGGTGGTTTCTATGTCTTTTGTTCCTTCACAGGGTCCTTACAGTGTTGGCCGAAGAATTGTCCTGCTGAGTATCGATAAATGCGGATATTGGGGTTCAAGCCCAGTGGCTCCCCGCCCCAGAGCTGGCGCGCTCGTTCGGCGAGTTCGGTGGCATCGGGACTATCTTGATCTTCGTCTTCGTATTCGTCTTCTGCGAATCGGGTGGTGACGAGCTCTTTCAGGGCTGTCGTGCTCCAGAGCATCTCTGCGAATCGGGCATCGTCGATTTGGAAGCGGTCATTGACGCGTAGTGCCTCGTCTTTCTTGGGTTTTCCGGGGGTTGTGGTTAGAGGTAGTGAGGCGAGGAATGAGGCGTAGGTTTTGCAGAGGGTTCCTGGGAGGAAGTTGCGGATTAGGTAGATTTGGTCGGTGAGGAGGGGGGTCAGGGTTAGATCGGCGGCAGGGAGAAGAGGACGGAGGGGAGGCCAATTCGGGGTTGTGGTTTTCGGCTGAGGTTTTGGATCTGGTTTCTTTGATTTTGAAGGCATGTTGGTCTTTTATTTTGGTTTGAGATCGAATGTGTGGAGGTTTACCTTTGCCCCGGTGACAGTTGGATGGCTTTTCTTTTATCGATAAGAGAGGATCCTCGTGCAAATCGAGCTTAATTGGGCTTCTTGTTTACGATCGACTCCGCTTCCCCCCCCACAGAATGTATCCCTTGCCTCATATGATTTACAACTACGGAGTATGATACGAGGAATGTTGAAAAGTGTCCAAAGTACTTTGCAGAGTACTTTGCCAACTTCCCCTTAGGTCGGGCAATATAGACATCAAATCCAATTTTCCAGTGGAGGCAAGCCACCGAATATCAGGAGAGGGGTCGGGTCCACCAGGCCGATGACAGAGTCAACAAACCGAGGCATACAGGTGGCACTTTGAGACTCTACAGGGGTAATCAAGAGGGTCAATGGTAGAGAATAGCATAACCAGCATATAACGTATAGATCTAGACCCTCCCTATCGATCAACAAAATCGGTGTAGGAACCCAGTTCTTATGGGAAGTGGATCGAGTCGGAGAGAATATGGATTTGGGCGGGGCGGGAAAGAAAATTCGTCCCGGAGAGGATCATCGGCGCATTTCTTACGAGGACTCGGTTTCTCCTGGATAGATCACTCAGTCCATCTTTGCTGCCCGGGCAAATACCCCAAAGACAGCCATTCCAGAACACGTCGGAGAAGAAAACATGAACTAGTTAGCGGTGACTACGGCCACCTGCAGCGACCAACTCGGCCATCGCTCACCGCCCGGTCCCAAGTTGAGAACTTCCTGTTGGAACTTCACCTCTTTCAAATCCCCAGCACCAGCCTGTCATGTCGTCGCAGACCATGACTGCGCCAGCCGTGGGTCATCGACCGCCTGATCCAGGCCCCAATAACCCCGTGTACGACTATGGCTGCTCACCAAAAACTACGCCCCCTTCCAATCCTCGAGACGACTCCGCAATCCGCGCCATGCAGAATAATTCTGCCCCGTCAACTCCCAACGGGATTACCGCCCCGGACGTCGCAATCAAAACTGAACGTTTAGACAGCCACGACTTTTCAGCAGCGCAACATCAACAAGATGCAAATACGCAAAACGCCGCAAGTGCGCTTCTAGCCTCACTTCTTGGGAATCAATCAGCCTCGAACTCGACCCCTACCACGATACAACCCGCCCGACAGGGCGAGGACCAGGATCTTCACATGGATATCAAGATGGACGAGGCAATGTCACAGCCATTCGACATGGCTGCACAAAGCGCTGCGCCTATCGACCCAGGCCTGCAGCAGGACACAGCCTCAATATCCCGGGAGATTCAGGATTTGTTGAATGGAAAATCTTTAGGCGATGAGCTCATGGGTACAAACTCTGCCCAGGATATGAGCCATACAGAATTTAACTCAGCAGACGCTTTGGGTACCTTGTCCGATCCCATGAACCCAAAATTGAGTACAGACCAGCCCTCTCTCCTCCCGCCGTTGGACTTTTCTTCCGCCCCGAAAAATGCGTTTGAAGCCCTCCAGCAGAACGAGCTGCTCACAGCCGCCTTCCTATCACAAAACGCCGACCTATCAGCCCTAGGATATCAAGATATGGCGGCATCAATTGCGGGATCGGAACCCAAGATCCAAGCATTTGCCAAGTTGGAGTTTGATGACGGGCATTTTTACGTCAATACCTACTCATTCATTCTAGGGCGAGATGTGCGCGCCGCCCGTGCTGCTCACCACCGAGAGTTCCAGTACCGGCAGGCCGTGCGAAGCTCTCGAGCAAAGAGTTCAAGTGGAGGAAACACATCTCATACGCCGAACCGTATGAAACGGGAGGAGAGCGCTGCTATGATGGGCAGTGTTGTCAGTGATCGCGGCGGTATCATGGGCTTCGATCCAGATGTACCCCCGCATCTTCCAAATAACCTGAATATGAGCCGACGATCCTCAAAATCTTCCTTTGACGAAGCTGTGGTACCCCTGCATGCCAACCCGGCTCAACTACAATCCACGACCGATTACAATGCCCTCGCCATGCAATCTTTACAAGAAGGGAACGGAGACGCAAAACCAGTCGATACACTGGCTTTGCTTCCTTCTCCTGATTCTTGTCCTACCATTCCTATTCACCCCCCAACGACGGTTGACGGCAGTGCCGCAGGCCACCGAGGGATCTCTCGGAGACATGTCCGCATCTCATATAATTTTGATCGTAATTTGTTTGAGATGGAAGTAATGGGTCGCAACGGAGCGTTCATTGGTGCTGATTGGCTATCTCCAGGGCAAGTTCGCCCGTTACACAGCGGTGACTACATTCAGATTGGAGGTGTGCGCATCCGCTTTTTGCTGCCAGACGTCCCTATCGGTGAAACAGGAGCCGATCGGGTGGAAGAAAAAATGGCAGAGGAAGGCGAGGCAGAGGATCAAAATGAAAAGGAAAACGCTGCCCGTCCTTCGATCGAAGCCGAGGACGAGATTGATGAATCTGAGAGAGTTGGAAGTGATAGCGGCGAGAGTAGGGAACCTTCGAAGAAGATCATTCTCAAGACAAAGGACCCCAAATCATCGGCTCAACCGGTGGATTCTATCGAGACTGCGGACAATGATTCTCAGCCCGCTCGCCGTCGTGGACCTGGACGTCCTCCCAAGGATGGGATCATGTCTAAGCGCGAGCGAGCTGAGCTTGCTCGGGAACAGAAAATTGCTGCCAAACGCGAGGCCAATGGGGGTGTTACGCCACCTCCACTCAAGGCGCCTAAGGCAGGAAAGACGGTTGCTAAAGAATCCATCATTCCCGAGTCGCCAACGAATAAGCCAGCCGAGAAGCGGAAGTACACCAAGAGGAAGAAGCCCGATGGCACACCGATGGATTCCCCTCTTCCTTCCACGGAAGGCGGCCATTTGTCTACAGAGCCGCCCCAGGAATACGTCAAACCCCCGCCGGTGAAAAAGCGCAAGCCATCACGGTCTCCGTCTCCCAATTATCCTCCAGAATCTGCTTACACGCCGGAGGATCTGGCGAAACCACCGTACAACTACGCTGTTCTCATCTTTGACGCTCTGACGGAAGCTGGCACGCCAATGACCCTGAAGCAGATTTATCGTGCGCTGAAACTGAAGTATCCATACTTCCGCTTCAAGTGTGAGACTGAGGGTTGGACATCGAGTGTACGGCATAATCTGAACGGCAACGGTCATCTGTTTATGCACGCAGAGCGAGACGGCAAAGGATGGTCATGGCAGCTGATCCCTGGCGCTTCGGTTGAGAAGGAGAAGAAACGACGTCCGTCTCCTCCACCACCGCAGCCACCGCATCCTCCTCCGCCTGCTCCCCAGCAGTACATGCCTCAAATGTCCTATGCGCCACAACAGGGCCCACCAGCTGTGCCAAACCCATCGCAGCATTTCCAATTCCCTTCGATTCCGCCTGCTCCTTTCCCCGCATCTGTCACTGTGGGAGGACCGCCACAGTCCAATCCCTACCAACCTCCACCGAAGGCTCCTGTTGCTGCGCCAGCCGCTCCTCCCCCTGCTCCTCCGGTCCAAGCTCCTGCTCCTGCTCCGCCTCCGCCTCAGGTGCCGACCCCGGTACCGGCACCCACACCCGTGTCTGCACCTCCTCCTGCTCCTGTGTCTGCTCCTATTCCATCGCCTGCTCCAACGCCTACTCCGGCTCCCATGCCTGCGTCTGCCCCTACCCCAGCGCCCGTGCCCGCGCCTGCGCCGACGGTGCCAACGGCACCAACGGCACCAGCACCAGCTCCGGTACAAGCCCCCATCAACCCCGCTGCATCTTTCCCCATCCCCAGTCAACTGCGCAACAACCTCCCAGCTGCATTCGCGGCGACTATCCCGTCAACCTACACTTCGCCCTACGCATCCACTCCCACTCCGTCGGGCGGGCAGCAGCAGCAACAGTTGCAGACCCCAATGCCTCCCCAGCGACCACCCCAGCATCATTCCCCTTATCCTCAACAAAAGCCACCATCCTCCCAACCACCTCACACCAATTCGCAGCCTCGGGGCTACCCTCCAGCTGGTGGTATTCAGTTCCAACACCAGCATCAACCGGTGCAGCACCAGTCACAGCAGCAGTCACATCCTCCTCAGCAGCACCACCCGCTACCCCACCATCAACAACAGCAGCACCAGCACCAACACCAACCGCAGCACCAGCATCAGCACCAACATCAGCACCAGCACCAGCATCAGCATCAGCATCAGCACCACCCGTCTTCAGGGCTCCCGGCCCACCACCACCATCAACAGCAGCACCCTATCCAACAGAATTCTGCACCAGAGCCGGAGTCATCTTCGTTCATTGAACGAGCGAACAAGGCAATCGATGACTTCGAAGCTGTCTTAATGGAAGACTACGAAGACAAGAACTACATCCGGGAAGTTCTGCGGAGTGCGCGCGCACGCGTGTTGGGCGATGCAACAGAAAGCTCATTCCCCGGCGGCGAGCCAAAAGACGAAGCCGTCATCACCGACGTGCTCCGTAACTTGGTTGGCAGCCTGAAAGACGAATAAATGACCCCTTCTGGCTCCCTTGGTGGAGGGAATGGTTCCTCCCTGACGACTTACCGAGTATACGAGGCTTATGGTTTTGTTTTTGTTTTGTCATTTACTCATTTACTTTTTTCTTTCCTCACCCCTTCAATTTGTCTTTGCTTTGCGACATGTCTGGATTCTTTGGAGATCCTAATGATATCCCTCTGTTTTTTACTTCTATTGTTGACGGGCGTCTCGCTTGCGCCTGTCTATGTCGCTTCTGTGTTTCTCTTGGGCTCCTCGCAGCCTGCTGTTTGGGAGGTGCAGGGGATCTTAGAATGATCCCTTCTGATTTACTTTTCTTTCGTTTTCATCTAGGGCCTGAGAACCGGGCTTGTCTGATCTAAAAGCGCAAAAGCTCAGCATGATAGAAATACCATTTCCATTTACAGCACTATAGTGCATAGCTCAAGTTGCAGCAATGTTCATATTCTATAGAGGGACGGATTCTGCATTATTTATGATCATTTCTTGAAAGCTCGAACTGATAAGAACATTTGAAGGTATATGACCACTACCCGGAGGGTAGGGGGCCGCCTGGCACGATTACGTCTAAACCATTCATTAGGAAGTTGATCATCCTAGCAGCTGCTCAGATAATACCATCATCCCTAACTTATGGATTCTAGAGTACTTAGTTCTATTAAAGACATGTAGCCACCAAAGACAGGCATATTCAAAGAGAGAATGGTATTTAGCATCCACTCAACATGACCAAGGTCAAAATGAAAGCGAGTATCAAGTGAGAAGACACCTATGGTAAAATTCTCAGCACCAGGACCTTTTTAAGATAGTCACGTTGTGGATATAAGAGTTCAAGTCAAGTTTCTCGACTCAGTAGTCTCAAGGGAAACACCTTAGTATGAAATTACGATGACCACAGCATGTACACACTGTCTACATTGTATACATAAAGGTATGCTCACAGCTTGTCAGCTTAACTCTGTGTTTGCTCTTGCCTTCATTATATAGGGGTTCCCAAAGCACCTTCCTTCTAATCCCTCCTTCCTTCTTATTCCTCCTTCCTTCTTATTCCTCCTTCCTTCTTATTCCTCCTTCCTTCTTATTCCTCCTTCCTTCTTATTCCTCCTTCCTTCTTATTCCTCCTTCCTTCTTATTCCTCCTTCCTTCTTATTCCTCCTGCCTTTTTCCCATCCTCATTCTTTATATCTTCTTCAATCGCCTTCCTCCAGGGTCAAGGCTCTGGCCTCAAAAATTCCACTAGACTGAGCCCTCGAGCTCCCGAGGTAGATGGTCTGCATCTACCCAACGCTCAATTTACACATTCGCTCCCTTGGAATATTGTGACCTGATACAAATCTAAAAGGCATATCAAATACCGATATCGTGGGAGGCGGTATTGAAAAAGGGTTGGTAAATCAGACCTCCGTGATGTCTCTATAGAAACTTAACAGAACCATTTTAGAATGCTAGCATCCCTTACGGTCGATCCTATCCGACAAAATCGATAACCGGTGTTCCATCGAACACTCTGATAACTCCTTCTCTCCAACTCCCTACTCTTCCTTCCTTTCATCTTGTCCCATCGACATTGAGGAAGTAACTCCGCATCAGACACAATACCCCCTCAATCCTGCGTTGTCGAATCCGCCACTAGGTCATATCCAAGGAGTGTGGCCGTTTGGCCATTGAGACCACTATCTTCAAAACTACCGCCATCCTCTTCCGAGCCTTTCAAGATAGACAAGTAAGCAAGCCTACATCTGAACTTATCAGATATCCCGCTTTGTATGGCTCACGAGCGATGCCTCACAAAGCCCCATAGCAGTCCCCGCACTCCGCACATCCATCATAGTACCGGGACTAACATCCAGTAGATTGTCAATAACTTCTA
Source organism: Penicillium crystallinum (assembly GCA_027569675.1). Classification (NCBI taxonomy): domain Eukaryota; kingdom Fungi; phylum Ascomycota; class Eurotiomycetes; order Eurotiales; family Aspergillaceae; genus Penicillium; species Penicillium crystallinum. The sequence goes on along the minus strand of JAPDKR010000029.1, from coordinate 290,566 downwards.
CTTGATTACGAAATGTGCCGCAAGACGACTTGGTTTAGACCTAGGCAACAAAAAGCAAAACCTGAACACAGCTGTTCAATTGACATCTCTCGTCTGGGAATTTCAATTTGATAAACACAGCGCGTTTCTTTCGGTCAATAGCCGCATATATTCCGGAAGAAACAACAGAGGAACAGATTGTGAATGATACGGCTCAAAAGATGAGCAAGTTGTGAATGATAGGCCCTAGCGGAAGTCAAATCCTGGCATAATGGCCTCGGTTTCTGGGTGCTCCTCTTCAGGACTCCTACGTCTTCCTCTGTGAAGTGATTTTCTCAACACTTTACCAAACACCAAATTCAACCCATATCATCCTTTTACTGTATAGTTTGTGATGCCACTACCTCAATCAGCTAGAAGAGCAAGATCTAGGACCCCACTCTGTGAACAGATCGCCAAAGACATCCCAATCAGAATTCTTGATCAGAGAGTCTGTTTGCACGGAAAAGCAGGCCCTGGGGCATCAAAATGGGGGGTACCCGTGGGAATATTCATCCTTGAAAGCATACATGTAGGTAGTTAGCCACTCATCAGTCATCATCATCAATCTAGTAATCCGAGCCGAAAGCTCCAATATTATGATCATCTTCCCCCAAATCTGCTTCATCACGAACCATCCAGTAACAAACACTCTCAAGATGACCGGGAACAATCGACAATATCATCGTCTCCCAGCACGCTTTAGTCATGCCATTTAACCTGCTCTTCCGACGATCTCTCCCCATTCCTTGACAGACTGATATCCGATTATAAAAGCAGGACCTTGTAGAAATTGGGACTGGGGTCTGGGAGATGCAAGGGATGTGATTCAAATTTAGTAAATATTCCTGATATTAGAATTATTCGGTATCTGTTTGCTTCCAATGAGCGTAGAACTTGTCCCTTTGCTATGATTGTTGTAGGCTACGCCTGAAACTGTGGCAGCAAGTCTCAAATCACCTAGATGTTGACAGAATGAACGAAAAGGCCAATGCGGATTCGCAACCTGCTATATATTGAATTGAGCCACCTGTTTGGATCTCAGATCAATGCATTACATTAAATAGGTTGATTCTAGAGTTTCGAAGACTCGCTCAAAGACCGATGCCCCGATATCATTTTGGTTGGCAATTCAGCCCTCAACACGCTCCGCATCCAAACTTAGGAGAGCCACAACCCGTATGCAGGCGAAAATAAACATAACTCAGTAACGCCGCCTGTGGACAACTATAGGTCAAATGAGAAAGAAACGAAGTCATAGCCTGCTTTAATGCACTCGGAAGAGACGGTGTGACTAAAGACACGACACGACCGAGCCAGCTTGGCGGGCTATGCAGATTCTCTGCTATCATTAGGTGGCGAACGAGTTCACTACCTAGGTATATATGTAGCCAGGATCTTCGTGGTATATTCCTATATTGGATTGACGGCTGCACAGCGGAGAAGGCGTAAAATGTTGAATTTAGGCTCGTTCGTTTCAATATTTTCACATCTCTACTTTCTCGAATTATATATCTTCGCCCGATGCGAAACTATAAAGGCTCTCCTCTGGGCAACTTCGTAAAAGCGGCAATAGCTAAGACAAGACAGCTCCATGCAGAGGAAATATAGTACGTATAGCTACGAATTTATACATATCCAAGGACAGTCAAAGTGAAAAACAGAGATCCAATTTGTAAAACATTGTATTATACCATCAATTTTCTCTATCCGATCTATAATTAAATATCTAAGGGTGTTCCGAAGCCCAATTTCTATACCAATCAAGACATCCAGCGTTCGCAACACTCGCGCCAATCTTGATGTTCAGCCCACACAGAATCTGCTTGACAGCATTCTCGACCTTCTTCCCATTAGAAGTCACCGGAATCTCGGGACATGCATCAATCACGCCAGGAACGTGACGAGGACTGAGCTCCTTCCGGATAGTGGACTGGATACGTGCTGCGAGATCCGATGGCATACCGGACTCATTGCCGGAAGTAAGGCGAACAAATAGAACGACTGTTTCATCAGTGTCGATTCCGTCTCTTCTCCGACCAATGCAAAGAGAGTCCTCGACTTCCTCGGCGAAATGCTTCAGGAGGATATTGTAGATCTCGGCGCTTCCAAAGCGCACCCCCGAGGGCTTGAGGACGCCGTCACTGCGGCCGAGCATGACCACACCCCCGGTTTGGGGATTCAAGCGCACATAGTCACCGTGGTGCCAGACTGAGGGTCCGAACACGTCAAAATAGCTCTTCCGGTACTTCTCCAGGCCTGTTGGTCCGGGTGGCCAGAACATGACTGGTTGGGCTGGGAATGGTGTGACGCAGACGAGGTCACCAGGCTCGCCTGTTGCACTGATGTCTTTTCCGGCGTAATCGAAGACTGATATGTCCATGCCCAAAGAGCGACATTGAATTTCTCCTTTGTAAACTGGGAGAATGGGACAGCCGGATGCAAACAGAGATAGAATATCTGTACCACCGGTGATGGAACCGAGCATGATGTCGTGGTGGATGGATGAATAAACATATTCGAATGTCGACGGTGCCAGTGGAGATCCGGTACTGAAGATTGCTCTGAGCGTCTTTAATGACACTGGTCTGTTGGCATGCTTGCGCGGGTTCAAAGCGGCCTGTTCGAGGAGTGAAAGGTACTTGGCTGATGTACCGAAATGGGTGATTTGAAGCTCATCAATGAGGCGAGGCATGGCCATTTCTCCCTTTCCATCCTCTACATCGAGTGGTCGGAATGGTGAGCCGTCGTATAACACGATTGTTGCTCCACTGGCTAAGCCCGATACTAGCCAGTGCCACATCATCCAAGTTGTCGTTGTGAAGTAGAATACGCGATCACCTGGTCGAATGTCACAGTGAAGAACGTGCTCTTTCTTGTGCTGCAACAGTGTCCCCAAAGATCCATGTACGATAGGCTTGGGTGCCCCTGTCGTACCGGACGAGTACAAGATGTAGACAGGATGATCCGGTCTCAGGCTTGCAAATTGCAATGGTGCCTGGGGATTCTTGACTCCGGACACGAACTCACTATAAACCTTCGCCCCTCCATTTGCAGGTCGCAATTCGTCTAGGTTAACTTGCAGTTCTGGAATGGTCGTGAGGGATACCAAAAGCTCAAGGTCCGGCAATTCGGAGACAATCTCCATCACCTTTGCATGTGAGGCGTGGACCTTGCCATTGTAGAAAGAGCCGTTATCTGCAAAGAGAATCTTGGGCTGGATCTGCTTCAATCGCTCCAGGACTGCATGCACACCAGTGTCTGGTGACACGCCGGTCCAGAATGCACCAATTGAGGCTGCAGCCAGCATTGCCACGACAGTGTGGACGTGGTTGCCTACAAAACCGGCGACCCGATCGCCGGTCTCCAAGCCTGCTTCTCTCAGGGCATTGGTGCACAGTCGGACACGCTCTCGTAGCTCCTTCCATGAGACGAATTCGCGGCCTGCTTCAGTAGCGCCAATCACTGCTACGGAATCTTCATCCGGCGAAGCGGCGGGATAAAGGAGATTTTCGGCGAAATTCAAAGTGCTGCCTTCGAAGAATGAAGGTCTGGGAAATAGCACACCTTTTGAATCAAGCACCTGGTTCAGATTAGCATCGGGTACTCCTTGATTTTTACAGTATGTTCAGCGTAAATTGAATCCGACTCACCTGTTCATATGGTTTATGAGCCTTGATCTGCGTGTAATGCCAAATATCCTCCCAGAATTGCGCTGGTTCCGAGACACTCCATTTCCACAGAGAATTGTAGTCATTGAGAGAAAGGTCATGTTTCTCGTTCACTTTTGTCATAAAATCATAGATCTGGGTGGATTGTGGAGATGAAGGCCGCCAAAGCTCCTTAACCTCCGCATCAACGGTTTCATCGATATGAGGCATAGTTAGCGAAGCCTCTGGGTATGTCGCAAACCCAAGAAAGATGAAAGTTGCAAACTGCCTCAGTGCAGGTTCTGTTCAGTGGGTTGCACTAAAATCCCAATCCCTGTCGAAAGGATGCGGATTTCCCAACAAGTTAAAGAGGCTAGAGCTTCACATGGGTCCAAGCTTGACTCAATTCATGGGATTGCGGGACGGAAAATGATCGGGTATTCTGTTGCCGGTCTCCGCGGCTACGGGGAAAGCCGTTTTGCTATCGAATAAGTATAAGAAGGTGGGTTCTCCAGGTCAAGTTAGGCCGAGGGATCTTCGACGGTGATCGGTGATAGACAATCGGACTCGGGCGAAGTGCCTCTTTGAGTTTCGGCCTCAGGCATCTGGCCGTTTTCAGCATTTTCTTAGTACTACCTTAGGATTTTCATCGAGGTCACATTGAGATGTGACAGAGGAGGGTCTCATATGTTGTATCTATGACTACGGAGTACATAATATGGGGTACTCCGTATAGTGATTCGGATACCCCGGATGGAAGGACATGGCCACTAATACAGGTACCAGGTACGGAGTATGGGAGTATCCATGAAGTACTTGGAAGTCTACCTACATGTATCAGGTATGTACAACATAGAGTTATGTCATGTACATTAGTGTACATTTAACTGTAGACACTGTTGTAGCTAACCAGAAGCTTCCAAGGTAGCTACATCACTCCGTAAGTTGGGAGACCCAACTTCTTCAGGGGCAAATGTCGGGAAAGGACCCGAGGCGAATGGGATTCTCGGCCCCGAAGACTCTTGAGTGCGAAAGAAAAAAGACCGTATCGAACTGGTATCACACTGGTAATATTACCTCCTTGCCAACACTCAGAGCCAATCATCGATCCCGATCCCCGTATATCACTCGTTTGGGACTAAAACCAGGAGACCCATGATGGTTCGACGCAGCTCTGAGAAACACGGCCTTATTTACCTTCTCAGACTATCCCCTTCAACTACCTGGATTCGTGTCGAGCTTCATTATCTCTGTGCGCAGCGCAACACGGAGTTTGGTCCCTCCGTCATTCGAACGTAGGGCTCTTTGCCCCTTCGTGTTTCTTGCCCCCTCTTTCCACGTGCTCGCAATTTTCCAAGCCCCGGAGTAGTCGGATCTTACTTCGAGATCATAGCGGTACGTCTCGATTGACACGAGTGATGCGGTTTCCGAATCTGGTTGATTTGGGGAGTTTCGTGCCTGGATTTGGACCATCAACTAATTGGCTGCGGTTTCCAGGTTGAACACACTTCTCGTGGCCACTCCGCGGAAGACCAAAAGACCCAATCCAACAAAAAAGGACACAGTCGATTCACCAACCTCCTGACTACATCTCCCGGTAGTTCCTGCCTCAATCGTCGACCTGGACGCGCCCAACACGCGCCCTTGATCCTGACGTGAACAAAAAAAAGACCAGAGCCGAAACCTTGTGCTGTTTCCTTCTGCGATGCCTCGTCGATTCAGTAGCAACTCCTCCAACGACACCTCTACCAACTCGCCGTCCTTTTCACCGTCTTCGGGAAAGGGCGGTATCTCTATCAAGGCCCCCACGGTCAAATCCAATCGCCTGTCACAGTTATTTTCGGTCTCGCCAAAGTCTAAATCCGAAGCTGGACAGTCTGGGAACTCTCAACCTAACGCTTCTTCTCCGCCGATAAGTTCGGCCTCACTGTCCTTACCGACGATCTCCTTATCAACGGCCACCGCGGATAATTCCAACATGGACGAGATGTCTACGACTCTCTTCCAGCCTCCGACCCCTGAGGAGGCTCGTCGGCTGGCCAAACAACATGCCCAGTTTGGTCCGATCGGTCATCCCAGCCACCGATACTCCAGCCGACACCCTGGTGGTGTCTTCCCGGAGCCGGTGATGGACGAGCCGCCCTATTATTACCTGCTCACCACCTATATTAGTTACCTAATTCTAATCGCCTTCGGGCATGTCCGTGATTTCTTTGGCAAGCGATTCCGCGAGGAAAACTACCGCCACCTCAAGCCTCGTAATGGCTATGGCGCTCTCAACAGCGATTTCGACAACTTCTACGTGCGTCGTCTGAAGATGCGTATCAACGACCTCTTCGAGCGTCCTGTGACTGGTGTTCCCGGTCGAACCATTACTCTTATTGATCGGGCTACGGATGATCACAACCAGCACTTCTACCTTACCGGTACCACCACCGATACCTTGAATCTGAGCTCGTACAATTATCTGGGTTTCGCTCAGTCGGAAGGTCCCTGTGCGGATTTTGCCGAGGATTCTATCCGGAAGTATGGCATCGTGGCACCCAGCACCCGAGCGGAGAGTGGCACCCAAGATCTACACGTCGAAGTAGAGGACCTGATCGCCAAGTTTGTGGGCAAGGAAGATTCGATGGTTTTCTCCATGGGCTTTGGCACCAACGCGACCATCTTCCCCGCCTTGGTCTCGAAGGGATGTCTCCTGATTTCCGATGAACTGAACCACGCCTCCATTCGTTTTGGTGCTCGTCTGTCCGGTGCTTCTATCTCCATGTTCAAACACAATGACATGAAAGATCTGGAGATCAGACTTCGAGAGGCTATTTCCCAAGGGCAACCTCGCACTCACCGCCCCTGGAAGAAGATTCTAGTCGTGGTCGAGGGTCTTTACTCGATGGAAGGTTCCATGTGCAACCTCCCTGGTCTTGTGCAGTTGAAGCGCCGTTACAAGTTCAACCTATTCATTGATGAGGCTCACTCCATCGGAGCCATCGGTCCCCGTGGACGTGGTGTGTGTGATTATTTCAGCATTGATACCTCCGAAGTTGATATCCTGATGGGCACCCTCACAAAGTCGTTCGGTGCCAATGGTGGTTACATTGCAGCTGACAAGGTGATGATTGACCAACTCCGTGCTACCAACCCCGGTGTCTTCTACGGAGAGTCTCCTGCACCTGCTGTGCTTGCCCAGATCTCTTCCGCTTTGCGTCTCATCAACGGTGATCTCGTTCCCGGTCAAGGTGAAGAGCGCTTGCAGCGACTGGCTTTCAATTCACGATACCTTCGTCTGGGATTGAAGCGCCTTGGCTTTATAGTGTACGGCCACGATGATTCGCCAATCATCCCAGTCCTTCTCTTCAACCCTGCCAAAATGCCTGCGTTCTCACATGAGATGCTCCGGCGCAAGATCTCTGTCGTTGTCGTCGGTTACCCGGCCACCCCGCTGGTCTCGTCCCGTGCTCGCTTCTGTGTCTCTGCTGCCCACACCAAGGATGACTTGGACCGTGTGCTGACCGCTTGTGATGAAATCGGCAACGTTCTTCAGCTGAAGTTTTCTACTGGTATCGCGGGTGGTGCACTGCCTGCTGCCGAGCAACCATCTCCCCCACCTGAGATGGAGAAAGACTGGCATCGCAAGCGCTCGGACAATGTTTCCCCTCCCCGCTGGCGCATTGAAGATGTGATCCGACGTGGAGTCCAGGATGTCAAGTCCCCCTTGTACTAATGCTATTCTGGCTTTATTTCTCCCACCGGTTGACATGATGTTGTCTTGAGTTGGCTTGGCTTTGAGATGAGTCTTCCGGAGTTTTGTTCCCCAGAGCACGGTCGTTGCTGGCCACGCCGTGCTGGAGTTTTGCATCCATGTGCCCCCTTGATCTTTGTTCTGGGTTCGTTACAATGTGTTTTCCAATGGACTCGGATCCCAAGGCACAATAACAGCCAAAAAAAGTGAATATTCCCAAGATTAGAGAGGAAAAGGGGGAACTTGGACAAGAAAGCAAAAAAAAAACAAAAAGCCACCACGGTCATGAGATATTCGAACCAGCAACGAATGAATATGCCCCCTGTTCCCTATGATCCTTCTATTGCTTCCCGTTTCTTGCATCCATACAATGTCCATTTCATGTTACTTCTTGTTATTTTTATACTTAAGATATTGCCTAATATTGTCCCAACCCCCATCCAAGCCTCTTTTCGTTTTCTATGCAACCCTGCTAATAGATATCGAAATCCGCAGATGGAGGGTATCTTGCTCCAATGTACAACATGTATCATTATGCAGGGCAAAGGCTGGCTCCTTGTTTGTTTCTATGTGTTTTCTTTTGCTTTCTGTTTCTATTCAAGATCTCCTTTCCAATACCCTATTCTTTTCTTCCCAGGTGAGGATTTTGGCTTCGGGAATGGTTTGATCATTTTTTGTTTTATGGATATGTGGATTTGGAAACTGGGACTTTTGACCATGACCATTGCAACGTAACAGACACTTTGATGGGAATCCGTCAAGTCCGGCTTTATTACAGGGTTCGCTGTTGGTATTCGCCGTCGTTGAAAACTATTCTGTTTATAATTAGATGATTGGGACTGTTTATATTCTTCGATTCTTGCCATTGTTTATCTTGTAGAACCTTGTCACTACCTGTCCATTGAATTGGTCATATAGCTAGGTAGCTAGATAGTGGGCCACCAGACATTGTGAGGGCCACATCTGCGCCAAATGCTTGTCCATCGTGGTGATACATCTGTCAGTCGATCGTACGATGCATGCACATTGATGAAGGCAGAGCAGATCCCCCCCATAGAGAACTCGCAAGTTTTGCATTCCGTCCGTGTTTATCAGGTCCTCGCGAAGATACATCAAGCATGTTGGCAACTAGCTGCGTCACAAGCCACCAACGATCAAAGGTATAAGATCGGGGACACTGGGTCCTGAGCAGCATGAGACCGACCACTGTATCCATTGCCGTCGAAAACAAATGTGTCGTAGGTCTCTTGAAATTCCCCGTGCTTGGGGTCGTTATAGCCCTCGGATATGTCAGTTTGTCGAATAGGCGGAAGCTGGTGGTATCTCCCAGTTCTTGTCCTAGTAGACATCCACCACTAGCATCATCGTCTTCTGGCCCCAGTTCTATCGTCAATCCAATTCTTCTCTCCTTTGTTCGTGGTTTTGAAATTGTCAAACTGAATGCGCGTCGGTCCGCTCCAAGGCGTACCCAGCTCCAGGCTGTACGACAATTCCCTGGTAATTGATGTCCGATAGATTGAATAACTGAGTCTTCTTTCGATCTCGAGGATTTTCCCGCTCAGGGCTTGATCAGATGAGTGGAACTGGACTGACCCTTCCCATCACCTGGGTCTGTGGCCTGCCTCTCTAGGGTAGAGACATTCCGGCCAAGCGCTCGGATAGGTAGATATGTGATTGCTTGAGCGCACACCTGTTTCATTTCCACGCTTTATTCTCCTTATTTCCCTGGACACGTAGTCCGCTCGCAGAACCCCCGGGTGTAGCCATGATGGTTGTTGGGATAGCAGTCAGGGTGAATTGTTGAGAGGATCACTTCATAGAGGAAGATGTAGGACTTTTGAGAGAGAGTAGAATGATTTGTATCCGGAGAACATACTTATTGTTTCGGGTGATGGTAGGAGGGTACTCTGGATTGATTTTGATGTTGAGTTTGTTTATACTAACGATGCATACATTTGGAAGGAGCATGGCTGGATTGAACTTCTTAAACCGGACCTAACCCGGATCTGATACTAGGCCCTAATGAAACCCCAACTGTTGCATTAGGTATCTACTCCGTACATATTGTATCACTACTCCGTACATATTGTATCACTACTCCGTAGTAATAGGAGCTTTTTTTTCTCTTTTTTTTTTCTTGCTAAGAGTGTTATTCATTGGTCTAGCGTGCATTTGATTAGGGTGAGCTGCTAACTTGGCTGCTCCCACGCTTTGCTTCAGTGAGTACCTGGCGCGATGCTCAGTTATACTCAACAAGCACAAAGCAGCGAAGCCTTAGCGCTGAAACGGAAGGGAAAGCCAAGAACTGGCAGAGGGCATCAAATACATGTTCCTACATATTATACCTACATATGTAGGTACGAGACTCTCAGGGCTTGGTAATCGGACGAGCCTTCAAGGTTGACCCAGCATCCGGACCCAAATCAAGACGAAGGATTACTCAGACAACAGATTCTCATCGAATGATTGAAATGAATAAATGACACCTATATAAATATGTACTTAACTCTTATATTCCATGTCATTGAAGAACAAACGTCCACTTGAAATAAGATTAGCTAAGCATACTCGGATAGCGGACTCCATTACGATTCTTCGCCGACATTCAATCTAGACTACATCACCTTCGCCGGAAATACTCGGTGCACCACAAATCCTTCTATTGACCAGGCTGTTGCATCTGTACAAAAGAAACCACTATGCGACGCACAGCATTGCGGGCCATCGAGTCCGCGAAGCCATTGACACGAGCTCCTCGCGCCGTGTCAAGAAGCTTCTCTACCGTCAATGACTTGACTAAGGTAAGAGACTCCTTGGGAATCCGCAAAGTAGCCCTTTTTGTGACTGACGAAGTATCGGTTTCTCTATAGGATCCCGCCGAGTTAGAACAAATCACCACACTTCCGAACGGAGTTCGCGTCGCCACGGAATCATTACCGGGTCCCTTCTCTGGTGTTGGAGTTTACGTTGATGCTGGATCCCGTTACGAAGATGAAAGTCTACGCGGAGTCAGCCATATTATGGATCGCTTAGCCTTTAAGTCCACCAAATCGCGCACCGGAGATGAAATGCTTGAGATCCTCGAGTCCCTCGGCGGCAACATCCAGTGCGCTTCGTCCCGCGAGTCATTGATGTACCAGTCTGCCAGTTTCAACTCAGCAGTGCCAACCACCCTTGGTCTGCTTGCGGAGACTATTCGCGATCCTCTCATCACCGATGAGGAGGTTCTCCAGCAGCTTGCAACTGCAGAGTACGAGATTGGCGAGATCTGGGCAAAGCCGGAACTCATCCTCCCGGAATTGGTACACATGACTGCATATGCCGATAACACCCTTGGAAACCCATTGTTGTGCCCCGAGGAACGTTTAAATGAAATTAACAAGGCAGTGGTGGAGCGATACAGGGAGGTCTTCTTCAACCCGGACCGGATGGTGGTTGCATTTGCCGGAGTGCCCCATGCAGAGGCTGTTAAGCTCACAGAGCAATACTTCGGTGATATGAAGGCAAGCGAAATTGGCAAGACCAAGGGTCCTGTACTTTCAGGCAGTGGAATTGAAACCACACTCTCTGATTCCCCAGCAGCCGCCCAAGAAGGCCAGGTGCCGACCGTTCCATCGTTCACACCCTCATCTACAATCAGCAGCCCGGCTGCTTCCCAGAACACACAATCTTCCTTCTTGTCGAAGCTCCCATTCCTCAAGAATCTCTCTTCCAAGGGCTCTTCTGCAGTTGAGCCTCTCCACTCTTCTCTGATTAAGCCATCCGCGCTCAACCTCCGCCAACCTGCTCACTACACTGGTGGCTTCATTGCCCTGCCCCCGATCCCTCCCCCAGCAAGCCCCATGCTTCCCCGTCTGAGTCACATCCATCTTGCATTTGAGGCTCTCCCCATTTCCTCGCCTGATATCTATGCTCTCGCGACTCTCCAAACTCTCCTGGGTGGTGGTGGCTCATTCTCAGCTGGTGGTCCTGGAAAGGGTATGTACTCCCGACTTTACACCAATGTGTTGAACCAACACGGTTGGGTCGAGAGCTGCATTGCTTTCAACCACAGCTACACAGACAGTGGTATCTTCGGAATCTCCTCATCTTGCAGCCCTACCCGGGTAACCGAGATGCTCGAGGTCATGTGTCGTGAGCTGCAGTCTTTGACTTTGGACACTGGCTACAGCTCGCTACAGGCGCAGGAAGTCAACCGCGCGAAGAACCAGCTCCGTTCATCGTTGCTGATGAACCTGGAATCTCGCATGGTCGAGCTTGAGGATCTTGGACGCCAGGTGCAGGTCCACGGCCGCAAGGTCAGTGTCCGGGAGATGTGCGCACAGATCGAGGCTCTTACTGTCGAGGACCTTCGCCGTGTCGCTCGCCAGGTCTTTGGTGGTGAGGTCCACAACAATGGCAAGGGCACTGGTAAGCCTACCGTTGTCCTCCAGGAGGGCGAATTGGAAGGCTACAAGCTCCGATCCTTCCCCTGGGAGGAGATCCAGGAACGGATCTCCCGGTGGAAGCTTGGACGGAGGTAATTAGTCTCTGTGCCTTCAAGCCTGTGTGAATGGCGGAAATAAGGGTTATGTGGGTGAAGTGGTTGCATCTATATGATGATCTGTAATTATAGACCATGGCCAGCATTTCGACTTTGTAGAATACACCTCTCTTCAAATGAGTTTCTTATGAGTTTCTTATGCCCCGTTTTTCAAAGCCCACCTTTCTGAATATCCACTTGAGTACGGAGTAGTCGCCTTTAATAGTATTCCAATCTCAAAAACAAATGACATCGTTGTTGGTGGGTCCAAGCTCCTCGCCGCTTTTCGGCAAAAAAGTCGGAGCGAAAGACAGCGTCCTCCCCCATCATTCAACCATCACTTTCCACTAGACCCCCTTCGTCATCCCCATCTACAACCGCCCAAAATGGTCAAGCTCACTGAGGTCGAAGACGAGCACTTCTCCGAGAAGCCCGCCACCACTAAGCACGATGCTCTCCTCGTCTCCGATGATGACGAGGACTACTCAGACACCGGTTAGTATCGAACCCCGACGTCCATTCCCTAATCAATCTCGCATCGCGTCATTGCCATTTGCCCGGAGACACATCTCGATGGGCTATCGTTTCGATCTCTTTTCCCCTATCACTTCTTGGATGTCAATCCAAACATCCTTCCAACGCGCAACCCCGGAAATGAACACATCCGCATGTTCAAAAGTGAAATCTGACACAGACTTCAAACCCAGACTCCGAGATCTCCGATGATGAGGAAATTGAGCTCGAGAACGAGACCCTCTACGAGCGTGTTGCCGCTCTGAAAGACATGATCCCTCCCTCCGCCCGCCGCAACGTCTCCAACACCGTCTCTTCCATCACAAACCTCACCAAGGCCACCTTGTCTTTCAGCGGCAAGACCCTCTGGATCATCAGCACCAGTGCCTTCCTCCTGGGTGTGCCATTCGCATTGGCTTACGCCGAGGAGGAGCAGTACATCCAGATGGAGCGTGAGCAGGGAATGATCAAGGGAGCTAACGAGGTACGTGTTCTGTCGCTTTATCTTTATCTTTTTCTTGATTTTTTATGGGGATTGCACCGATTTTTTCGATGTTGAATTCGAGTTGTTTGCACAATTGCCACCGTGTACATTGCCTCGGGTATCGCGCATCTCGGCACTAAAATTCTTCACTTGCATAATGTCGTCTTCGCGTTCTGTTTTTCGTCTCTTTACACATATCTGCATTTTCGAAACGATTCACTGATTTTCACTTTCTGCAGATGCTTACCCCCGGCTCCGAGCCCGAGAAGGCCGCTCAACCCACTCTGTAAATTAATACCACTGCTGAAAGCAGGGAGATTGGCATACCCAGCGAGACAAGCCTTGACAGCAAACCTTGAAATTCTGGAACGCACAAAGAAGCGTATGTCGAGCTCCTGTCTGATCCTGGGGATTGTCAATTACCAATCACCCACTTTGGCCAGGTCTCAAAAACACAGGATTACAGGTACTCGGGAAGGGCATTGGGTTTCCTGTGCTTTTCTTGTCTTGAATTGTCTGGATCTTTGTCAAATCTCTTGTTCTTCTATTTTCTTTTTCCCCTCGCATCCCTCATGCTTTCTGACATTCTGGCTCCGGCAGCTTATGCATGCATGTATTTGTACAACCCCAATCATCTTTCCTGTTTCTCTATACACCTCTTTTTCTCTTCTCTACTCTTCATGTGCATGTCTAAGTAATGAAAAAGGATGGGTTTGGTTGTCTACTTTTTGGCTTAGTAGTCTTAGTCTTATGGCTTGGAAAGAATAGATCTAAAGGGTTGGAGATGCCGTTGATAGCAATTATATGTACTATGTAGATTCTTCCAAGGTTGGCCAGAAGAATACTCCCAGTTAGCCAACTAGCTCCTATATCGCAAGCGTGACTCTTTTCTGGCGAACTGGATTTAAAAAATATGATCATGCAAAGAACAGAAAAATGGGGTATCATTGTAGAAAGCCAACAGATAGAGAAAGCGCATGCAAAGCGATCTTACTCTCGATCAAGAGTCAAAGGTAGTGTTTCCGAAATTCATAGATCGAAGCACAGAGAATCCGTGGACAATGCCACTCAGGCAAACCAGCCATCAGACCTTGCACGACAGTCTCATCATCCATAAACAGACTAGAACCAAGGTCTTATTAGCATCATGAACCAAATTGAAACTAGACCTCAACATACCTCTTTCTCACGAGCAGACTTGAGATTGATGTGGAAGTCCCGCCAAAGCTTATCAACCTCGCCAGTTCCAGTCATCTTATCGAGGACATCATTGGCATTTCGTGTCTTTTTTTTCACGCTCAGGTCATTTCGTCGAAGGATCTCATCATCGTCCATGTGGCCCGTTCGCTCGAGGTAATCGATCACCCATTCATTGAGATGGTAGCGCCAGTGAGTAAGTGTGTGAGCGAGCTGGGCTCTCGCTTTACATTGTCTGCATAGAGGAATCTGTTAGAGAATGCGCTTGAGCAGGGGTTCTGGATGGAACATACCTCCCCAGGAAGAAATGGATATTCTCTGGGGGGATGACACGGCCATCTCTATCCCGATCCTGTCCATCGTTATCCTTAGACTCATTCTCACTGTCATCGCTATCGTCGTTTTCGTCGTTTATTGGTTCCAGCGTTTCGAGGGAATAGGCCTTCCCGTAAAGCTTCATATCACTAGACGCTGGGTGACCTGAGCGGCCGCAAGCATCGCAGGAATGATTCTCCTCGGTGGGGAAGCCGGCGATATCGACGTGCGGCCGGGCCTGGAGGGCATAGACGAAACTAGGGTTCCAGACCGAAGAGATTAATTGAGACCCAGCCCGGCCTTTGACTTCATCTTCTATCTTCATAAATGCCATCTTGTACATGCTATCGGAGCGGGGGAACGCCGGGTTCAGTTTGTTCTGCACCATCCAGCCGATGACGTCCCGGAAGTATTCCTTCGGCTGCTTGTAGGCATGTCGGGTGAACTCGAAGGGGATCTCCTCGGTAGGGACACCGAGGTCATTCTCTTCGTCTTCTAGGACGAAGTCATCTTCGTATCGATCCAGATCTTCATTGGGGTCAACGGCTGATTCTTCATCGCTGTCATCGCCGTGGTGTCGCCAGAGACCCAGGCCAGATGATTTGGTATGACTACCAGGCTGTTCAACCTCCTGAATATCTGAATCGGATCCGTCTCCATCCTCTTCATCGTCCTCATCTTCACTTTCCTCCTTCAGACCAGCTCGTCTACGGCGAAGAGCTTCCAAATGCTTCATTCTTTTGTCCCGGGCCGATTCGACGTTCCGGCCGCGAGTCCGACTTTTCTTAACCACTAGATATGAGATTAGCATATATCAAGGAGTCTTTCGGTTCAAAACCCACCTGAGTCTTGAAGGTCCTCCAGATCTTCCTCAATATCAAGTCTAGCTTGCTCGGAGATATGACGAGAGGCACGAGGAGTCTCCAAAGCCTCTTTCTCCTGTCCACGTCGCAACCTCTTCACAGGGGAAGAAGCCACTGGCTCATCTGAGTCATCGTCATTATCAAGCACCACAGCGGGCCTTGCAGCTCTGCGCCTCTTGGCAGTTGAAGGAGCCACTGGCTCATTATCGTCATCGTCATCGTCATCGCTAAGTACAATAGGCAAGCCTGGAGAACGGTCAGTACCTACAGGCTTGCCCCTTTTGGCGACTGGAGTAATCACTGGCTCATCCGAGTCGCTGGAAACAACTGGTGAGCTTGCGGCCTTTCGCTTCAGTGTCCGGCGCGGTTGAATGTTTTCCTCTGAATCTGAACCGTGTTTTGTTTCCGTCTGTTTCTTCGAGGATCGCGAGGATCGCCGTGATTTCTTGTCATCTCGGCGATCATTTGGCTTGGGTGGGATGTTGATTGCCACTTCAATATTGTCAAGCGCGGATTGCTTTCGCTCCTGAGAAGCGGGGGCAGAAGGCTCGTTTAGGATTTCATTGCGGGGCGCATCTTCTGGAAATATTCAGTCTCGGAAATTCTGGCTATCGGATTATATCAAGAAGGGAAATAGCCTACTAATGGATTTATCATTGGATCTTGTTTCTGTCGCAAGCTTGGCTTTTTTCTTTGCGGGAGATTTCTCCAACTTGGTTTTGTCAGATTTCGGACGACGAAATGTCGCCAGGCTTGGGTCATCATATCTCAGTGTTGCGTATCGACTGCTTTGCTCTGAGCTGACATCGCCCGATGGCGGAGCTGCCGGTGCAGCGAAAGTGAGTCGCGTCTGCTTTTTCTTGGATTTGCGGGGCGGCATTGCGAATAATAGTAGAACCAGCAAGTCAGGTTGGATCAAAAGGAATGGGACTGGATCATATAACTAGAAGGTCATAGAAAGATCAGATCAAAAAATATGTTCAAAGAAGAATAAGGCTTGCGGCTGTCAGTCTGTGGGACAGACATCCGTAGAACGCGTTGAGATCACGAGAGCACGTGACCAATATAATGCTCATAGATCGGTTTACTATTAGAGGTTGTCTGTTGATCAGAACTTTGAAAGACAAATTTAAGGGAGTAAATTTATATGTGCGGCGAATTCTTTATCTGAATGGTCAATGGAACCTTAGAAGTGGGTGGTTATTTGCACCTATGGGCATTATGTTACTAGAGAAAGACGGAACTAAATGCACGCACGAAGTATGTATGTATTAGTTTAATTGCTCTATATTGATTGCAGACCCAGATGATAACTGAATTGAATAGATAATCCTTAAGTTTGACTTTGCTATTATCGTGTAAACTGATATTTTCATGTGCATCTCATACATAGGAATAGCTAAAACTGACGCCACTTCCTATCCCATCATCTATACGAAAAACCCAGTCTGTTGGCTTATAAATATAGCCACCAACTTTAAAACAGATTCGAAAACTATGAGCACTTCAATAAGGCACGGAAAATGTCTATCTGCCCCTGAAATAACCCTTTCGGATCCAGTGGTGGACTTTTCTGACAGCTAGTGTAGGCATCAGGAGAAGGGTCTTGCAAGCTCTTTTTTCTCCCGAGATGACTGCTCATATTAGATAGTTACCATTTACTTTATGCTCAGTGTATATTCTGTGCTAGATATGGGTTTGTGGAAATCATCACGCTAACCGGGCCATTTGCCCGACTAAAGCCAAAACAAAGGGTTTTAATAATTCGGAACAAATCATCTAGACAACTCTTTGTAGATTTCTTTAGGTCATGGCTTTCGAGAATACTAAGCAATTTTCATTCATGTGTTGCTATGATCATTTTTGTAGGAGATCCCGAAAGTTGTAGTGTAGATCTATATAGGCTAATGCGTACATTGCAATTGCCTTCATATTTCTTAATCAGCTTCTATATCCATACTAAATAGAACACAAATACACATAGGCAATACAAGACGAAGAGGTTTGGAATAAATCAAAGGATGTCAGAAACAAGTAAAAAAAGATGTGCTCAGTCATTGAGTTGATGTTCAAGTTCTAGCATAAGACCAGCCCTAATTCCAGCCTGAACAAAATCATGGGACCAAGTCAAATGAGACTTCGCTTATGTCTTATATGCATGTCGATTAACGTTACAATTGCTTCTAAATGTCTTATTTTTGAGTCTAATCCCCAACTTTTACCCTATTGGTGGAGTCGAGTTTATCCCAAGCCTCAGCCATCCAACCCCCCGATTCGTGGAAACTGACCACCCTCATTTCACCCGGAACAATCTTCGAAAATATCCTCGAACCCCAGATCGCCATTACCCCAGATCCAAACCGCGTACTTCAGGGGATTCCAAGCCAATGAGATTCTGAATAGGAGGGCGATAACGCTTTACCATGTGTTGGCTCTGGAGACCCCACCACTCAGGGATGCTGAAGGCCAGACTCCCCGTCATCAAAATGGCCGATCTTGTTAGTATATCCGGGGTTTGTTGTTTCTGGGGATGGGCTGACTGGTATCATGGCGTTTTCTTTCTCACATGGGCTAGGGTTGCAATTTGTTAGCATGCCCTAAGCGTTCCTTCGGTTTCTTATATAGATGCTGTCTCCGCTTCCCCAGACGCATCCTTGGAGTGTCGCTGATCTTCAATTGTCCTCGAATTACTCGAAGGTCCCAATTATTCATCTGTCACGGCCCACTTTCTAGACCATCTCGGTGGAGTACAGTGTCGATCTGGGCTCAGTTGAAGGTCTTCGACCACATTAGCACAAAGTAAAAGAAGTGGCATACCTGGCATACCCCCTTCAACATGGGCTTCTCAATGAGCCGCAAGAGAGCGTACAATTGGTTGGTACACATCCATCTATCTGAGAGATTCCATGCTAATCCACATCTCAAGGTACATCTCTCTTGTTGCAGCATCATGCATGGTGCTCTACGGTTACGATGCATCTGTGTTTAACTCCGTCCAGGGTTCCAAAAACTGGCTGGAATGGATGAACAATCCCAATGCAGCGACAATTGGTTCAATTAACACGGCCTACACGGTCGGCGCCATCTTTGGTGGTTTCTTCCTCGGAGGCCCATGTGCAGACTTCCTGGGCCGTAAATTCGGAATGGGCATTGGCTGCGTTCTAGTGATAATTTCGACCTTTATGCAGACATTCACCCCTCATCATAACCTCGCCTGCTTCCTTGCAGGTAGGTGTATTATTGGTATTGGTCAGGGTATTGCATTGAGTAAGTGCTTGCTGCATGTGGTCTGTGTACTCGAACTGACTCGATCACTGTACAGCTTCTGGTCCTATCTATATCGGTGAGCTGGCTCCGCCAGAGATCCGTGGCAAGATTATGACTTTCTGGCAAATGTTCTACTCCGTCGGATCGTTCATCTGCTTCTGGATCAACTTTGCCTGCACCAAAAATGTGCCTAAGTTGGGTGAGTGGGACTGGAAGTTGGTTGTCATCTTCCAGCTGATGGTTCCTGCTCTCATTCTCGCACTTCTGCCCACTATTCCCGGCAGTCCCCGTTGGTAAGACTCGTCAACCTTTTTTGAGTTAAAGTCCGTACTAATAAATATCAGGTTCATCAAGAAAAACAACAACATTGAAAAGGCTCGCCAAGCTCTGCGAAAAGTCCGTGATACGGAAGAGGAAGTCGAGCAAGAACTGCTGGAGATTCGTGAGGCCATTGAATATGAGAAAGAAGCTATCTCTGGCAACTACTCTGCCCTCTGGAAGGATAAGTCTCTACGCAAGCGCATGGCTCTGGCTCTTGTCATCAATGCCGGTCAACAGGTTACCGGACAAGGCTCGCTCAACTCATATTCCACCAAGATCTATCAGAAAGTGTTCACCAGCGATAGTCAGATTGCTCTGATCAACGCACTGAACGCCACATTTGGAATTCTGTTCACCTTGAACGCTGTCTGGATTATCGATCGCTTCGGAAGAAAGTTCCTTCTAATCCTTGGTGGCATTGGCATGGGTATCTGTATGATCATCGTAGCCGCAGTTGAGACAGAAACACCCAATCTCGCCAATGGGTCGAAGTCAGAACCTGTCGGTATATCGATTGTATTCCTATTATTCCTATTTATCTTCTTCTGTGAGTTTCTACTGCTATTCACCTATTCACTCGAAGCAAAAACCACTGACACATTCTCCAGACAAACCATCCTGGGGCGCAACAGTATGGATCTGGACGTCGGAGATCTTCTCCATGAACGTTCGTGCCCAGGCCGTAGGCATGGCATCCCAGACGCAGAACGTTGCCAACGCCATCGTCCAGCAATTCTTCCCTATCTTCCTCGAGAATGAGGGCTTCTTCGCTTTCTACATGTTCGCCGGAATCAATTTCCTACTTGCCATCTTTGTTTGGTTCTTGATTCCAGAAACCAAGCAGGTTCCTCTCGAGGAGATCGACATTCTGTTCGGCGGTGCCAACCATGTTGCTCAAGGAGAGGAGGTGCTGGCACAGCAGAAAGCCCAGATGGCCTATGAAGGAAACGAGAAGTCCGGTGCTGTTGCAGTGGAGCATGTCCGCAAGTAGGTGATATGTGAATCTGCTATGTTTTTGGAGCCCCGGCTGCACTGTTTACGCTTAAAAAGGTCATAGCGAATGAAATACAAGTAGTATTTGATTTCAATGCGCTGAGCGTGTTTGAACTTATTTTGCCTGTCAATGTAAAATATTATCTAGTGTAACAAGATTGGTTATGTATACGTTTGTGGATATCAAAGATGTCTACATAATGTGTTTTCTTGTAGTACACGAATGGAAAGATGAGTAAAAGTACAACACTTAGGGCCATTTCGGACCTTACCATAGCGATGATATAAGGTTAATGGTGCGATCACTACCGGTAGATGTGATATTGCAGAACCTCTTTGGTTTTGAATTCGAGTTGGATGAACGATCTCGCGCTTTGCGGGGTTGATGTCGTGACGGCCAACACATACTGATTGAGTAACAATACATTGCGCGATCATAAGCTTTGAAGATGCGAGGTTGATAAATCGGAATGATTTAAAGAGGTCACCTCAACAGACATTTGCTATTCATTCACTAAGCTAAATCAATATCAATATGTCCGCCGTCCAGACGATCACTGTGCCCACCCAGCCTGATATTCAGTACCACCCTGAATATGAGAAGTACAAAGAACGGACTCGTTGCCGCAAAGAGACCGAGATACTACCGACCACCTTGCCAGTGGGGTTTCCGCAGAAGTTGGTATCACCCCTAGTCTGGGAAGGAAAAGACATTGAGCAGCGAGACGACTGGATCTACCAGTTGAGCGATGGCCAGCTCGCTGAGATTGACACGGCCCTGAAGAGCTTCAAAGGTATGTGACTTCTGCGATCGTAGGCTGTTTCCGTCTAACTCGGCAGCACTCAATCTTTCTCTGGGACATATCAATCAATCGACTTTCCCACTGCCAACGCTCCGGCCAATTCTTCGCGAGATTTCAAAGGAGATCCATACTGGTCGGGGATTCGTTGTTCTCCGGGGCTTGCGCATCGATGATTACTCTCGAGAGGACAATATTATCATCTATACCGGTGTGTCTTCCCATATCGGCAATATCCGAGGACGTCAGCAAGATACTCGATTGGCAAATGGCACTTCACCTGTGATATCCCATATCAAAGACCTCACGAGCACGATCGAGAGGGAAAAGCTAGGTGCACCTTCAAACACCGCTGATAAGCAGGTCTTCCACACTGACGCTGGCGATATCATTTCTCTTCTCTGTCTGAACCGGGCTGCAGAGGGAGGCGAAAGCTATCTCTCTAGCAGCTGGAATGTCTATAACATCCTAGCCAAGGAAAGACCGGATCTTATTCACACTCTGTCCCAGGATTGGCCAGTCGATGGGTGAGGCCCAAGGCATTGGGAGAGAACATATGAAAACAAGACTGACTTTACCCCCTATCCAGCTTCGATAATCCAGCAAGACCCTACAGTCTCCGTCCGCTTCTGTACCACCAACCAGCTACTCCAACTACCCCTGAACGGATCCTGATTCAATACGCCCGGCGCTATTTCACCGGGTTCTTGGCCCAGCCCCGATCGAAAGATATCCCTCCGATCAGCGAAGCGCAGGCCGAGGCACTCGATGCATTGCACTTCCTAGCGGAAGAGCACAGTGCAGCTTTAAATTTCCAAAAAGGCGACGTGCAATACGTGAACAACCTTAGCGTTTTCCATGCGCGAAATGGATTCAAAGATGGGCCCGGCCAAGAGTATGTGCTTCCCCTGTTTCTTGGGGTTCTAGGTTAGGAAGGTGCTGACGATCTGTATCAGGCGTCATCTGCTGCGACTCTGGCTGCGAGACCCTGAAAATGCATGGGAAACACCACAACAGCTCCGGCATCGCTGGGATACGGTCTACAAAGGTGTTGCAGAGGACGAGCAGACATTCCCATTGGAGCCTGCTATTCGTAAGAATCTAGGCTCGTGAAGAACTCAACAGCTCGATCACCGAGATCGCAGAATGGTATCAAGTCTAGCTATTCCTTTCCAATCGAATCACATAATTATCGGCTACCTTTTGAGCCGGGATTCTACTCTTCGTGCGGGATATCCGTTCACAAACCCGCCTTCCATCCGCCTTCCATCCGCCTCCCACCCGGTCAGGGATCCGGTCAAGCCAGGTCAATTAAGCCGACGTAGCGGTATCATTCCGGGGCATTCCGCCATAATATTTAAGTCGATCTCGCCAGGGCCACAGTTTTAAGAAAGTTAATTTCAACTCTAAATCATCGCGAGCATCCCTATTTCAGACTAGGGCGTTGCATGATGCCGCGATATGACCGTCTTAGATCTTGATCCTTCCAATCTATGGCTAGATTCACAAGCGCCACCGTCGCCTCTAAAGCCATTCCCCAAAGAAATCACAAAAGAGAGACCAAGCCAAGCCTGGCATAAGCGCGGGCAGTCTTGGCCTTGGCTAGGCGCGGAATTAAAGCCAGGCTACGGATACCACAATGGCGGAATCCACCGAGTCGGGAGTCCCTTTGCGGGGCCCCGGATTTCCCCAGTCCGTGACTTGATGCTGTGTACCCCGTATATCATAACCCATGAAAATGTATTTAAAAGGGATTGAGTCCGCAGGGATTAGTTCTCCAACCAGGTCCCAGTCTGCATATTCACAATGGACCCGGAAAAGTCATACGAAGAGACGGTCGAAGATGTGAAGTCCGGGCTCTCGTTGCCCGATATAGATCCAGCGGCGGAAAAACGTCTGCTATGGAAACTCGACCTCCATGTCGTTCCTATCCTCACATTTTTATTTCTATTGGCCTTCCTTGATCGCATTAATATTGGAAATGCTCGTCTTCAAGGGCTGGAACAGGATCTGGGGATGAAGGGACATGATTATAACATCGCCTTGTTCATCTTCTTCATCCCTTATATTCTCTTTGAACTTCCGAGCAATCTGTTCTTGAAGAAGCTGCCGCCTTCGTGGTGGCTGAGTGGGATCATCTTTTGCTGGGGTATGTCGAATCAATTGGCTAGATGAAATGATATGAACTGATCTTGATGATCTTAGGCATTATCACGACATGCCAGGGTCTGACGCAGAGCTTTGGTGGCCTGGTGGCATGCCGGTTCTTGCTAGGTCTGTTTGAGGCTGGATTGATGCCAGGTTGGTCGACACACTCCCTGGATCCTTTTCACAAGCTGATATGATAATGCAGGATGCATCTATCTGATTGCGATGTACTACAAGCGTCACGAGTTGCAGTGGCGGTTCAATCTTTTCTTCAGTGCCAGTATCATCGCTGGTGCGGTCAGTGGAGTATGTTTGCCAACCTGTGTGACTGGTCGATCCAATGCTAAATGATGATTGACTAGCTTCTCGCCTATGCGATTGGTAAGATGGATGGTATTGGAGGGTATACCGGTTGGCGCTGGATCTTCATCATCGAAGGCTTAGTGACAGTTGTCACTGGAGTTGCTTCCAAATTTCTCATCGTCGATTGGCCTGAAGCGGCTACTTTCTTGAATGACGAGGAGCGGGCCTTGCTCCTGCGACGTCTAGCAGAAGACCGTGGCGAGGCACAGATGAATCGCTTCGACAAACCGGCTATGAAGCGCACATTCTCTGACATCAAGGTCTGGCTTGGGTGAGTTCTGTGCTGTATCCCTTGCAATTATTCCGTTAACAATGTCTTTAGTGCGCTGATGTATTTCGGAATTGTCAACACCGGCTATGCCGGCGCATTCTTCATCCCCACCATCCTCCATCAGCTTGGCTGGACGAATGTCCGTGCTCAAGTGATGACTATCCCAATTTACATCGTCGCAACAATCATCTCCTTGGCCACTGCATACGCCAGCGATCGGCTCCGTCATCGATTCGGTTTCACAATTGCAGGATGTCTGATCGCCACAGTAGGCTACGTGATCCTCATCTGCCAGCAATCAGTGCCTGTGGCTGCCCGATACTTCGCCCTGTTTGCAATTATGGGCGGAGGATTCATGGCGCAGCCGATCTTGCTGGGCTGGGTAAGTAACAACATGGGCGGACATTACAAGCAATCTGTCGCGTCAGCCATCCAGATCGGCATCGGTAATTGTGGCGGTCTGGTCGCGAGCAACATCTACTTCGATTCGGAGGCCCCACTCTACCCCACTGGATTCGGTGTCAGTCTGGGGATGATATGGATTGGTGGCGCGGCGTGTATGATCTTCTTTGGCTATATCTACCGTGAGAATCGGCTGCGGGAGCAGGGAAAGAGAGATCATCGGTATCATTGGCCCCGCGAGGAACTGGAGAATGCTGGAGATGATCACCCCAGTTTCCGGTTTACTTATTGAGCGATCTCCATCTCAAAGTCGAAGTGTCATCAGAGCAAATCTATAAGCAGAGTACATACCCTTTTATGTTGTAGTTGGGTGGAACTGTATACCTGTAATCTGAGCATCCCAGTCCATGTCAGATCTAGATCGCCCATCTGATCGCCTTTAGTTTCCCAATTAGGTTCGAAGAAGATCCGTCGACTTCGAAGATTCGACCAGTGACTGCTTTCTGACTTGTCTTCCTTGGGAGAAGTTCTGCTGGTCCAGTGGACAGTTTGCGCCAAGACGACCTAATGCGTTGATCGGCATCTCCCTCCCGACATGACGTAGCTTCACCGAATCTCCCTTGTCAGCGATGGGGGAAACAATGCAAGTCCATGCTGGGAGAGTCTGTCTGGTTTGCCTGGTTTGCCTGATCTGTCTGATCTGCTCTCCCTAGCGAGGTATGCTTGGCTAAGAAATGTGTGGAGTTGGGAAGTAGGAAGTATAGCGACGGTTCTAATTTGATGGGAACCCAATTAAACGGGAGCGCACGCCCCCACGGGTCTCACGGAATAACTCATACTTCATCTATTGAACATACTTAATCCCATCAATCCCTCGTCCTTCGCGGTAGCCTGTCACCTCAATATCAACAATGTCGCGAACACTCTCTCCTCGCAAAAAACACGTACCCACCGTGGCTTCCGAAGATCCATGGAGGTCCGACAACCCATTCGGGCCCCCCGAAATACCACGCGCCGTCCCTGGAGGTATCCAGCGACTCCGCAACACACTTTCAAAGCTCTCACCATCCGCTCTCGCAGAGAAAGAAATACTGCGCAAGAAGAACCAGCACAAAAGCCCCTTGACCCAGAGAAACATCGACAATCTGGTCACGGCACAAGCATGCAACGAAGCCTACAAGCCCAATCTACACTCCCCCGAGATTCAAGTCACCGAATGGCTTCAACGAGTGTCTTGACAACCACAACACTCAATGCACAATATGCACAATATCCCACCCAAGGAGAATAAGCACACAGCAACCGTGAACGTCAATACGAACACCAAAGTTCCACTAGATTATTTCTCGAACTTTTCTCGGCCCTCCACCTCCACTTCCCCCGCACTCCAGAGCGCCCGTCGAACACGATGGAAACTCAATCCTGGGGTTCAAGGCAACTTTTCCGCGGACCCAGAGAACAGACCGGGAATACCACATTAGTCGATTACTACATGGGGACAACTCTCATAGCCCCCTGTCGCGGGCCATGCTTGGCGTTAACGTCATGATTTGCTGGATGCATGCCTAGACTGAGCCGCCCTATACCGGATGTTCGTTTAATAGGGGACAAAGGCTAGAATTCGGAATACAATGCATATGATTCGGCCGAAATTAATTGTGAATCATCACTGTGTATAGAGTACTCCAAGATGCTACATTTGTACCATGTATATCCACGTGGGGACATGACAGCCGATAGTAATGTGACCATCACTTTCTGGTTCGGGTGTGAGGTATGGTTTTATCTCCAGTTGGTTTATTCTGTCAGTTTCAAGATATGTCTACATGCATCGATGTATGTACCATCTATACTACGAGTAGCATTCCGGCAGTCTCAGATCCCTCCTATCTCTAGAGACTGGCATAAATCAACCTCTAACCTTGAATTAAGATATTGAAGAATTCTCCGTCTATTTCTGATCGAGCGTGGAATACAAGTCGTATATAAATTGAAGTCTCAGCGAGGTCCTTGTCGAAGTATAAAAATAGCAGGAGAGCCGAACTGCTTCCCAAAGCGGATCCAATAAGCGGGGTAAGTCTAGCGACATCAACACGGGCCCTGCATTGACATACAACATACAACATACATGTGCTCAGGTACATATCGATGTACGGAGTACACTACCCGTCAATCCAATCAGCTGAACGCTGGTCAAAGACTATTCCGCCCTATGGGAATACGAATTTAACAGGCCGAAATTGGAAGGAGTCTCCCCGCACCTGGGATAGAAGACGTGTCTGACGTCCAACCTCAAAATGTCGCCCAAGAAAGTAGCTATAATCGGTATGTTCTAGAACCTGCTCGAGCAAGCACAAGATGATGGTCCCTCGAATCCTAATTCACATCACGTACCACAGGTGCCGGTCCTTCAGGCCTAGTCACAGCCAAAACCCTTCTTCATAATTTCCCACACGGAACATTCTCACCAATCATTTTCGACAGCCAGACTCAGGTTGGAGGTCTGTGGCCGAGTCTCCCGCAATTTGCCAATCAAGTGGATGGCCCCCCGATTACATTAGATCCTCGAATGCGGACCAACCTGAGCCGCTTCACGGTTGCTTTCTCGGATCTTGCGTGGGAGTCGGTGATTCCTGGTGCGGATATTCCTATTTTCCCGCAGGCGAGTCAGGTTGGGCAGTACTTGGCTTGTTATACGGAGCGGTATATCCCGAGTGAGGTGCTTAGACTAGGGTGTCGAGTGGTGCGGACGATACGAAAGGAAGGTGGAGTTGAGCCGAAATGGAATGTCCAGTGGACTCGGCAAAGGTTTGTTCATATTGACATATTCAGAGTGAATGGTCGCTTACAACATTATGCAGCACACGGAGTGATCACTCAGAACATGGTTCTCTAGCTGAGGAACTGGTTTCGGAGGACTTCGACTTGATTGTCATTGCCTCGGGATACTTTGCCCAGCAGTATATTCCAGAGATCGCAGGTCTAGAGCACTTTCCGGGCCGAGTCATTCACAGCTCTAACCTCCATTATGAGCGAGAGACCCTGTTTTCAGGCAACAGCGACAAAGATGTGAATGGCAATATCGTCGTTATCGGCGGGAGTATGTCCGGTGTTGAAGCTGCATCTGCTGTTGCTCTTCACTTATCTTCTAAAATTTCTACAAAAGACATATCGCACACCCAAGAAATGTCGGTGCATCATATACACTCGAGACCTTTCTGGACCTTACCGACTTATCTCCCCCACGAGTCATCAGAAAGCGTCCCGTCGTTTTTACCATTAGATTTGGCCATGTATGATCTAGGCCGGCGCCCCCCAGGTCCGATAGAATATGCCTTGGGGCCGATCCCGCAAGAGAAGGCAGTCAAAACGAATAGTTACTTCCATTCGTTGCTTGGAGACGACTACGAAAGATACGCACATATGGAGTCTTCAGACGGCAAGAGGTCCAGAACTCAACCGCCTTGGGTTGCCATTGGCAATGATTATGCCGAGTTTGTCCGGTCTGGAACTATACAGACATCGATGGGTCGAGTGACTTCTATTCATTCAGGCCAGGACACCGGAGTAGCATCAGTACAGTACTCGGGGTCGGATGAAAGCTCTAAGACAATAGACAATGTGGCAGCGATTGTAATGGCCACCGGGTTTACCCCATACAAGTCCTTATCTTTGTTACCGGATGAGGTACTGGCTACTCTTGAATATTCCGAGACCGATCCGTTCTCGCCTTTGATTCTTGATAAAGGAGGCACTGTCCGCTCGGAAATCGCAGACGTTGGATTCGTCGGGTTCTACCGCGGCCCGTACTGGGGTGTGATGGAAATGCAAGCGAGATTCCTGGGCGCACTATGGTCTGGCATGCATGAAAATTCTGTTTGCACGACTGACAATCAGAAGCAAAGTCTTCGCAGTCTCAGGTTGGCAGATCCGGATCTATCCCGCGGTCAGTTTCCCATGGGCGACTATGTCGGATTGATGGAGTCGTTTGCCAAAGACCTGAACATCAGTCGCTCAGCGCTGGATACCGGGGACATTCAGTCTGGACCTGCTGTTCCGGCGAGATATCTTTATAACAAACCCCGGGAGCACGGCCAGAGCCTGCTGACTGCAGAGAGTGAAGCTAGAAGAACATTGGATGCTTTGAACGACGCTCTTATCCCTAGTCATGATGCAGCACAAAAGGCCGCTGCATCAGCTATCTTTCGTGCTTTGCATGGAACTTGGAAGTATTCCAAGCAAACACCAGCTACTGGATGCGAATCATTCTCGGGGACCCTGGCCTTTTACCCACGGTACCCGACTAGTCCAGCGTATGACAGGGAGTATGTCTGTGTGGAAACACACGACTCGACTGGGAAACAGCCCTCACAAGGCACGGTGCAGTCTATCATGCGCTTAGCTGAAACAAGTAATGATACCGCCACATCTAGAATTGAGGTTTGGTCATCGGATTTGACAAATGAGTTGTCCACTGGTCAAGTCGCCCAGGTTTGGGAATTGTCTCCTCTCTCCCGGGAGGGAAAGGGAGATGATGCCATTGGGAAATACATAATCTCTTCCAGGACTATTGATTTTGTTTCTAGAAAGGAGTGCTTATATACCTTCCACTTTGAGGGAGTTTCAATCTCGTCCTGGACATGTCTTGAGCTGGATGATGGTTCGTTGGAAGACACGGGTGAAATTGGAAGTGAGGGAAAGAGGAATGTGGCTTCCTATTTGTACATTCGTCATGAACAAACCCAGAGCTTTC
This sequence comes from Penicillium crystallinum, assembly GCA_027569675.1. Classification (NCBI taxonomy): domain Eukaryota; kingdom Fungi; phylum Ascomycota; class Eurotiomycetes; order Eurotiales; family Aspergillaceae; genus Penicillium; species Penicillium crystallinum. The sequence continues at coordinate 261,947 of JAPDKR010000029.1, read as the reverse complement.
TCCTTTAAGCCTCTCACCGACAGTTTTATAGACACGCCTCTGCCATTGATCGCTGAATATTCTCTCATGAGAGCAGCTCCCTTGATAAATGCTTCCTCAAATCCCTGGTAAATTTCCGAAGGATCTGCAATGATCGATTGGAGAGGGCGTTTGTATTTAGTTTTGTTATTCCGACCCTTAGTTTCATCAACTCTCCAAGTCATGGATTTTGACATCTAGCACCCTTCCAATCTACCGAGTTTGATCATATTGTGTTTCCCAGGGCTGTTGTTCAAGGTACCTACCAGTCCCTAGGGGCGATGTGACCGAGGGGCGGATCGCATGTTTATCCGGACACACCAATACTTCCAAGATTCGTACTGCCTTCTCTTTCGAAGTCCTCACATCTACAATATGTACTTTTGACGATACATACCTCAAAACAATGGGTCAAACCAAGTTCTGGGCTGTGAGTGAATGCCTCCACGTCCATTTCCAGCCTCTCCACCTACGGTCCCGCACCCAGTGGGCCCCGATGCACCGAGTTGACTTCCTACAACAATATAGATGCTCAGACAAACTGCTTGCATAAGGCGAGTCCCTCAGAAATTCAGTTTTATTTCGAGATCGCAGATTCAAAAAGCATCAATATCTACTTCCACAAGACTTGGCAAGTTCCAATGGTCCCAATACCAATTCATTGAAGACGTTGAAGATTTAGATAAGTATGACTTCGGAGGATATCATCCGCTACAAATCGGCGATCTATTAGATAGTCGCTATCGACAAGTTGATAAGCTCGGGTATGGAGGATACTCGACCGTCTGGCTAGAGTCTAACTGAAACAATTAACCAACTTTGCATCAAGATCTTCACCTTGGCAACATTTTAGTCCAGCTTCCTGAGGCTATAGACTGCCTTTCTACATTCGAGCTCTACGAGAGATTTGGAGAACCAGAACGAGAGGCCGTGGTCCGTGTTGATGGAAAGCAGTTGCCAAATAGCGTACCCACTCATGTTTTTCTTCGTGGTTTGGTGCTCGCAGCAATGATCTTCTTGATCGGGTGAGCGCAGGGCCTGGGACCAGCGATTCGAGTACTGTATACAGAGGCCACGGGCCGAGGCAGGCCTAGACACCGTTACGAAGGAAGAAAGGAAGGCGCTTGAGACAATGCTTCGATCCATGCTTGCATTCCGGCCGAAGGAAAGAGCGACCGCGCAAGAGGTATTGCATTCAGAATGGATGAGAGACTGGGGGCAACCGGCTCTAGAACAGAGCTGGAATGCTTCCTGCCCAACGCAAGGGAAACACGAGTTCGAGACGTGAAACCCGACTCCGGGCGAACATCATCACTCTTTGGATCTATAATCACCTCGGACAAGCATTGATCTAGACCAAGGGCGACTTGTCAGGTTCCTGTCAGGTCCATGTCCATGATTATCAGTGGATCATACTCCCACACTCACCTTCCCTCCAAAGCTTAGTCTATGGAGGCGCAGTATTTCCCTTTGCTGTGTTGATTAGAAGAGAAAAAACACCCGAGGTGGCGACGGGTGTCCCGACTCCGGGACGACATCCATGGTTCTCGGTTCGGGAATCGGGCTTTGATAGTCGAGAACACTCTGCAATCTGCTCGGACGAGAAGGCGAAGGGGGTTTCCTCCAGCCAATAGCGCACTTCATTTGAAAGGCTCGGCTCGGTCTGGGGTAAGTAAAATTGGGTCCCAGGCAAACGCCCCGGGGGGTTCTGATCAAATTCCGCTGGAAAATTTCAGCCGGGGGCGGTTTTTTCTTCAGTTTTCAGCCCTATGGCTTGGGTAGTATAAAAAATCTAATTTCCCGCAGTATCAATGGCGATTCTCTTCCACGTCAACCCGAACCCGCAATCGAGGGTTGATATCTGATCTACGCTAACGATCCGATCTACTCTATCTGCTCTACCAACCCTTCTTCACTCAAACCACCTCCCGAAAGATTTCAAATCCATTGTACAGAGGAACCTCCCAAACAAAAACTATAAACAAACATCCTCAATCCAACCTCACAATGACCCGCCCAAGCAAACCAACCACCCCACCCCCCCTCGACCCAATCTCCGAATGGCGCGCCTGGCAAGCCCTCACAATAATCTACACCGTCTTCATAAACCGCCAAATCCGCCGCCGCTGGCTCCTCGAACAAAAATGCATGGAAGACACACCCCTCTCCGAACGCTTCCGTCCCCTCATCTTCCTCGAAGCAACCCCAACCCTCCAAAAACCCCCTCCACCCCACCTCCTCACACCCGCAACCCTAACCGCCTTGCGCGACCACGCCGCTCTGCTCCGCGCGCGCGTCGAGAAAGGCAAGGAACTCGCGGTCGAGATCGAGCGCCGCATGGTCGCCGTCCCCGTCATCCGGTATCCCACGCATTTCTGCCATACGTGCGTGCAGGACGGGGAGAGTGTGGAGGTGCTGTTGACGAAGTGCGGACATCGGGTTTGTCGGACTTGTCTTGAGTTCGGGATTGATGAGGGGGTGTATATGTGTAGTATTTGTTTTGAGCCGGCGGAGTTTGTGGCGCGGAGTCCATTGGGGATGGGACATGCTCATTCGGAGCAGGTTGTTAGTACGCTTTCGAGGGGTATGGGGAAGCGGAGGACGGCGACGATTTGTGAGCCGTTTGTTAGATCGGAGTGAGGTTGTTTCTGAGGTTCTGAGGTTTTTTGTGTGAATATACTATACCCCATGGATGGACTGGAGTTTGGTCATTGGTTTTTTGATTTGATATCGGGCTTGTGGAGTTGGGATTATATCTTTGCATTGTTCATTGCATGTTGTATATTACATATCGCATGTTGCATGTTTATACTGAGCGACTATCTACATATCTTTTTTATATGTGCATATATCAAAAGTACTATTCGTGAACAACCGAATCATTAATAATATTATGTGCAAGAGACACTCTATAACTGATATAGTCCTGGAGAAAGTGCAAAGTCAATCCCCAAGAATAAAGCTCTCCCGATGCATATCACAGTCTAGTAACCCTCTAATAGCTAGAGTGGACAAACACCAACAGGAAAATCCAGAATGTATCGTGAGCCATCAGGCCATCCGGACTATGGGAACGCCTTTTTTGTTCGCACAGAAATCGAGAAAAGGAAATCCAAAATGTGGGGGGTGTATGTCCACGGGGGAATCAAAGGTAAAAGGCATTATACAAGACAAGCCAAGTGCGCAAGCGCAATGCAAGATACAGAGTAAGCAATTACCCAAAAGCGTACATCAATGCTGGAGATAGCAAGCGAGGAAGACAGAGGGGGGGAGTATATTCCCAAGATTTGCAGCATAGATTTGCAGCGGCAAATCTTGGGGGAAAATCATATATATTCTTTCTCTCTTCACATGTCCTCTGCTTGCGCACCGTCGTCAATGACCATGTTTACTTCTTTGACGGGATGCAATAGCATGGGAGGAAGACACATGCGGCCCTCGCCAGCAAGCTCCTGCTGCTCGCCGCCGTCATTGTCGACGCGGAGTCCAAGCCAGCGACGCCAGATGTTCGGCGAGAAGCCTGCGGAGTAGAACCAGGTTGTGCCACGGAAATTGTGCTCGCGATCGCCGAAGATGGACGTGCGCGCACCGCCGGAGGCTCCGTTGCGGCCGGCGTTGAACACCGATTCCAGATAGCGGGTCGGCCAGCGGCGGTCCATGTAGACGGCGTGGGGGACAAAGACGGCCTTGAAGCCGTGGTGCAGTGCAGTGGTCGCGGGCCACATCTCTGAGAACATGCTGTGGCGCTTGAGACTGCATTCGCGGTGCATGGTGGTGAGCAATTTCCGGGAGATTCGCGAGGCGGTGATAATCGCTGTGCGACGTGGTGGCATGCCATTCTCCTTGTTGTAGCCTGTCACGTCGTCCCGCAGCAGCCAAGTCGTACCTTCCGGGTCGTAGAGCGGGTTGAAAACGATCAGGTCGGCGTCCTCTCCCACGCCCCATTGATACTGGTCCTTGTCCATGCTTGTCGGCGGGATACCCTCGCCCTCGACTTCGAAGATGTCCTGTTCGTGGGGGCGCTCAGGGCCCCAAATGGATTTGTCGCCCTGTTGGTTCGCGCTTCGTGGGCGACCATCTGCGCCATTCTTGGCGATGCTCCACAAGTTGTTGACGGAGTTGGTACCGGTCTCAGTCTGCACGCGAACCTGCTGACGGAAGTCTTCCCATGAGCCGTGCACAGAAGGGACGTAGAAACGAGCATTACGCTCCCAAAGACCCTTTCGCGGCTGCTGTTTCGCCCACTCGCCGACTTTGTCAAAGAGGTGGTACCAGTGGCCTGTGTAACGCGCATCCATCTCCCAGTTCCAGAAGTAGTCGTACTCGGGGTGTTGGAAAGCAAAGTACTGCATGGGCATGTACGTGCTACGATAGACACCGTGGATTGGCAAGCCACGAGTCAATGTCTCCTCCAGACCGGGATACATCAGGGCCATCTGCTGCTCAGACCAGAGAGTTCCCATGCCACGGAACTCCTCTGGCAGAGCCTCATTAAGCACACGCTGGTATGTCTCGTCATCAGCCCAGATTTGCAAGTTTAGATCCTTCACATGCACAAGGAAGTGAATCGTATATTCTCCACCGGACATCAGTGAGAGTTCCGAGATGACGGAGCGCATATACATGATGTCCTCTGGGGTATAGTTGAAGTCATGCCAGGTACGGATAACAATCGCAGTACGCGGCAGTCGCTCTGAGCCAACCTTGGGTTTTTCCTTACGGACATCTTCCGCAGGCGGCGGGATGTTCACCTTGGGAATACCCATAGGCATAGAAACGAACCGGTTGAGACGCGGCTCCGGCAGCTCGTTGAAGCGATGGCGGTTAGCCGCATGACAGCGGTGCTGAGCAGCAGCCCAGTCCACTTGTCGGAAATCCACCGGTGGAACATCTTCCCATACTCGGTCAGCGCCCTCACGGTGGCCCTCCATGCCAGCGCCAGTGCCGCCTTTTTTAACCCCGTACCCCAGGCCGTACGGACCCAATCGACCAAATCGATCAAAACACATGTCGTCCCGAATACCCAAAATCGTATTCGAGCCTATCACTGGGTCTGGGAAGCCCTTGGGGACTCCGGGATAGCTTTGAATCGACGGAACCCGTAGCGTGTTCTCTGGGTTGAGGAAGCATTCGCGCTTCTCGCCGTATTTCGCAATGTACTCCGGTGATTGGTAGGCGGGATAAGGATCGAACACATTACTCAACATGTTTGGAGTCAAGTCCCTCTTGGCAACCTTGTTGGCCTCCTGCTGCTGCTCCTGCTCCTTCTGCTCATCACTCTGATCCGTTCGCATGCCCAAATCCTCGGAGCCATCGCCAGGGTATTCGGGGACATTCTCAGAACGCGGAACCAAGGAAGTGACGCCCCCCTCGTAGCGACGGAGGAAGTCAAAGCTCTCCCACATTGGTGGCTTCGGGGCACCGACCTTGGGTAAATCGACCGCGACTTGTGAAACGGAGGAGGAAACGGTAAAGCGGAAGAGGGTGAGGATGAAGAGGACGAGCGCAACGAAGAGAGCGAAACAGAGCCATCGCATGATCCGTTGTGGTACGCGAAAGCCGACGCCAGCTTGGGGCCGGCGAAGACTGCCACCAGCTACGATGGCCGGCGGGTAGGATTCCGCGACATTGTTATCGTCCAGCGACTGTTTTTCGGAATCGGGATCATCACTCTCGTGGCGATGGTAGGGGTGACGGCTGGCTGTGGGTTGTTTTTCGACATCTGTATCGCGTGTATTATAAGGTGATGGGGTCTTGTAGGCCGCGGAGTGCCTCCTCGCCTGGACGGTCATGATGCCAGACAAGATGTCAACATTGAATGAGTGGGGTACTTAGGGTCCAAAATCACTCAATCGCCCCTCACACAAGTGTAATGAGGGAAAAGTCAGATAATTCCCAAGTCAGGGGTGGTTGTTTGTGGAAGAGACGCGGTTGTTGATCGTCGGCCAGGCAATGGCTTGTGTCACTTGAGAACGCCAATGATTGTCTGACAAAGCCCAGACAGGGTTCGAATGCAAAAGGATCAATGAAGAGACGTCCAGGTGCCCATGTGCCCAGCTGCCCAAGGTGGTGTTTTCTGGAGTGAAAGTGCCAAGACGTTGGCGTTGTCCGAGAAATGAGCGATTACGCAGTGGCATACTAAAATTGGACTGGTGGGAAGCGCCTCCTCCGTACTTATAGTGGACAAGGTACAACATGTTACGTCTCATATTTTTTTTTTATTCACAGCATCTTGGCTTCTTCTGTCTGGTCAAGTCGAGGAATGATTACTACGTATTTTACACATCATAGATACCTAGGTATTTATAACCGGATTGGGCTGTTAACACCTGGGCAAGATCTAGATTATTGCCCAGGTTGTATGGAGCACACCAGGAAATAACTCGACTTCATAGCAATTTCGACTAACTTGGAAGCAAAACCCAGTGTCTCTGGATAACAAATATCAAAATACACAGAAAAAAAACGGAAAAAAATTCGCACAGCAAATGCAGACCACATATCCATCGCGGTAGGAGCAGATCCTCAGTCTTGACCTTCATCGTCTCACAGTGTTGAACAACGCAGTCATACTCTTTTTCACATGGAGTAACATATAACTCGCCAGATACTGGTATAAGTTGGGCTCCTCGTTTTCGTCATCATTCTCGTACAAATATCGAAGAGCACTTCCGGTAGCAGCGACTTCCAAATACTTTGATCGATCGTGTCCATCCACTCCTATACAAGGAGGGAAAATCCCAAACCTTAATAGCATTGAAGTCAGAAACAAACGGCACATACGGCCATTACCATCCACAAAGGGATGGATATCAGCGAAGATCTGCATATACTTCAACGTCAAGGCGATAGGGTCAAGCGTGCAATCTCTCGTGAGCTCTTTGATCTCATCTTCAAGACCTTGAATCATTTCTCTCATCTTTTGTGGCACGAGAGCAGGGCCTGGGAATGTATAAAAGGCTGAACTGGCTTTGCAGGATCGATAGACCCCGCTGTATTCTTCCCACGGTATACCTGTGACAGTGTCAAGTTTGTAGGTCAGAATGCCGTGAGCTTGGAGAAGTATTCCTTCGTTGAGACGGTCGTTGAGCTATCCGTTGAAGATGCACAGCTTCTGGACCAGAAATTCTAAAGCCTTCGCGTGCTGAACTATCTCCCGCCAGCTGCGTACCACATCTGGGTTGCTTGAAGGGAGGCTCTGGCGCATTAGATCTTGTTGAGGGTCCCGGTACATTGGGGTATTTTCTTCAAGATCATTGGGTATTTCGTTACCATGGAATAGGCGATGGCAGAGCTTGGATGTGATCTGCCGACTACCACCGACATCCGCAATCGCATTTGAACCGTAGATGATCGATGTGAGAGTGTTGAAAGTATGGTTCCAAAATGCGGCTCCTTGCTGAGGCGTGAGTCCATCTATAAACGCCCAACTCAGCTTCCATTTGAGTGCAAAGATCTCGAAGAAAGTGGTCGTAGGCCGAAAATCTTCGTCTGCGGTATAGTCATGGAAGCCGTTCAATGAAAAAGGGCGGATGGACATCGATTCGCGATTCATGAAGAAACCAAGACCTTGATTTATTGGAAGTATGCCTTGCATGATTTGTATAATAGTGACGATAAATCAGGGAGTTGGTCGGTGCAAATGGAACTCAGAGTTCGGCGCAAATTCGAGTGGAATTAAAGACCTCATCGTGGCTGGCTGAAACAAATGATGATAAACAGCTCTCTGTGATGGGAAAGAAGAGCATATCTACATGTACGTACAGGGGTGCAGGTGTTTATATGTGCAATGTATACAGTCAGATTAAGGTTATGAACCCTCCGCGCTTAGGCAAGGCATATTGTCCTCATTAGGTCTAGTTCCCATCAATCGGAGCCATATATACTGACGTTGATGCCAAAAGCATCACTGGTAGACGAGACTACTTCCTCTTGGTTGGAAAGAGTAGACTGTTGCCGTAATGATTATGGATGACTACTTGAAGAGGACCTCGGAAGAGGTTATGTTTGTGCCTATTTACATGGCTAGAGAGACCTTTCAGATAAGAACTGTGGATATATTCGTGCTATATCCTCCAAGTTCTCGAGTTCTTCGGTTCATTCTGGCTTGTCTTCGGTATATCTACCACTTTGTGTGGAGGATGTTGAGGCAAACGATCTATTCGAAGTCGATGGGAGAAGCCATCCAATGCTCTCTTCGACCATGACAATAATGGGGTCTGAGATATCTCCATTGGCTGTGTAATTTCAGTATCATTAGTAAATACCTAGTACCTCCGGGCTAACTGCCCTTGGTCACCCTCCATTGGCCATGGAATTTGTCACTGATCTATGAACTATATATCTCGCAGCTATTATTCCTACTGAGCTTAGAGTAGTATACAAGGTCAGTGTATATGAAGTCCGCCACCGGGTAGTATCTACAAGAAGGTGATATATGTCATAGCAAGAATGACTCGCCAATTTGTAGTCACCTCAGGGTTTATATATCAGGTCTAGCCCCATGCGTATCCCGAACCACTATAGATGAGAGAGTGTAAATCTCGTGGAATTATCTACATTGATCACGATTGCCTTCTGCGTTCAGCCCCCTTGCTCATTTAATAAAGTGGTATCCCTGTTGAAATATATTTCGGTATATAGATCTAGTCATGGCAAGGGAGCCAAGGTGGATCCTTTTACTGCATGTACATGTACAACATACGCAAACTCCTGATATTGGCAATACTCGGACTGATTGCAGGATGCAGTACACTTAGTTTGGCAATCTTCAGCCTTGATCGAATCTGATAATCGCTGTCAAAACCTCAAGCGTCATATCACGTGATGGAAATGGGCTGAAACCTGTTCAGCCCAATGCGGCCGTTATCGAGGTCATAGAAACGTCTGAAATAGGAACATTGAACGCAAGTGGAAAAGTTCGAAAACTGTGCTCATTTGTTCGCTTTTTGTTCTCTCCCTCTCCTTGGCCAAACTGAGATTCTGGGATTTTACAATTGAGTACTTATACAGATCTCTGGGGGTTCCAAGGCAGAGAAGCAATTTGGGAGTGGCGACGCCGGAGAGAAGAAAAAAACAAATGAGGCTAATAGCATAGCGTAGAGAGGAAAAAGAGCCGTTTGAAGAGAGAACATCAAAAAAGAAGTAGCAGACCAGTTGCAGAACCCCTTTCCCTGCAGAGATCAATGTCATGTGTGGCCAAAGAACTCCCCGCCATCGTCATCATCAATCCATCATTTGCAGATTTCGGTATTCTCCTTCATCACCCAGCTACACACGTCCGATTCGAATTTGCATTATAGACTTAATCGCGGTTGGTTTTGCGGAGCGCATCGGCGAGCCACTCCAGACCCTCGTACAGACCGTCACCGGTAGTGGCGCAAGTAGATTGGATGAACTAGAGCATTGATTAGTGAATGGGTCGATGAAGAGGATATATCAAGGTCAACTTACCCAAGCACGACGGGTCAGACTCTGAAGACCAAGCTGCTGCGTGATCTCGGCGGGGCTCATGGCGTTCTAGACAAAAGCGGGGGACATCAGCATCAGATCCATCGAGGGTTTCCCCGTGACTGCGAATTCTTACCGGCAGATCTTGCTTGTTGGCGAATACCAGGAGGAGAGCATCGCGGAGCTCATCCTCGTTCAACATGCGCTGCAACTCCTCGCGGGCCTCGACAATACGATCCCGATCGTTGCTGTCAACCACGAAGATAATACCCTGGGTATTCTGGAAGTAGTGGCGCCACAGAGGACGAATCTTATCCTGACCACCGACATCCCACACGGTGAACTGAATGTTCTTGTATTCGACAGTCTCGACGTTGAATCCTGGAGCAGGCGTCAGTTTCCGAACAGGTGCTGCTTTTCCCACACGGCATCTGGGTTTGCGAAAGGCGCATCGCCGTCATCGGTGGAGAGGGGGTCGGACTAACCAATCGTAGGGATGGTGGTGACGATTTCACCGAGCTTGAGCTTGTACAGGATGGTGGTCTTACCAGCGGCGTCAAGACCGACCATCAGGATGCGCATCTCCTTGCGGCCCCATAGTCTATCAAACAACCGCGAAAAAGTAATACCCATATTGTCGGTAGCGAGAAGACCCTCGAATCCTGTGGAGGAGTTGATAAGTCAGAGAGATATCGAGTGGTTGAAGGGGAGAAAAGCGGAGGGGTTAGAAAACGTGTTGTGGACTTGTCGGTCAGAGGTCAGGGGGGGGCAAGATCTGGGCACGAGCCAGTCAGACACACAAAACCCGGATAGACTACTTACCGGCAGAAAAAGGTATAAAGTTGGTGGTGTCAAGTTGAAGTTCAGGGGAATTATAAAAAGAAGGGGAGTTCGAAGGGGAAATTTGGATTGTTTCTTTTTGTTTTGAATACGCAGAAATACGCTGGCCGATGGCGGTGGGCGTAGTCTTCGTCACCCGGTTTACTGCGAAGAGCACGCAACCCGTTGAGAAATGAGGCTGAGAGAAGTTACTGAAGAAGCACCTTACGATTCTACACTGAGTTATATGGGGTGATTGGGAGAATAGTTCTGCCTACAGAGAGAGAGGTGACTTTGGAGATGAGTCCTCTGGGAAAGAGGACACGGTGTTGGTCTGTAAGTGTAATACACACGCCCCCAGGCTCTCGGGCTGAGACCCTTCTCCTGAAGGTCCCACTGCTTCTGATAGGCTGTCTCCAACACTTATGCGTAATGTCTCTTGGTTCAGCCCACTTCTTCGTCATCGCAATTTCTCTATCTATTCCCGTCGTGAGATCTTCTGGCGAGACGTTCGAAAGAACGTTTTGATCATCGACCGATAAATCGTCTTCCCTTCCACGGTGTCGCTGGCGTATCCGAAGATCGTCAAGAGCAAGACGGATACCACAAAGATTACCGCGAAGCTAACCCAGTAGTCCGTCTTGGTGTATCCATTCTTCACGCCAATGAGTTCCGTCGAGAAATATGCACTCATTAAACTGACTGGCAAGAATAAAATCGTCGCCTTGGCGAGCAGAATGGTGATGCGAGTGAGCTTCTCGACGGCCTGCGAATCCTTGAGCGCAATCAAGTTGAAATTCTAAAGGACATCAGCAGAGATTCTGGGGGAAGGGAACTGAGCATATGCTGACCAGGAACGTCAAGGACTCTTTCTCGTTAAGACAGTTCTCAATCTCGCTCAAACAGTATAGATTGATACGATCAGCCAACCGTTCGAAGCGCGCCACAGCCGTCGAACTCAGCCTCACCCCAACCGATTTCTCGGTTGTCTCGTGGAACCCAGGACTGCTCACGAGGCTGGATTGGCGCATTTCCACGAACTCCATTTCGCCAAAGGTCGCTCCATAAGGGATTGTGGTGGGATGAGACGAACGGGCTTCGTCGCGGAGCATCCGTTGCCGTTGCAAGAGTCGCCGCATGATCAATTCGTAACTCTGATATAATCGCTTGAGAACTGCAAGTCGTCGACCCAACCAGTGCAGTCCATCCACTAGCTCCACGTTCGGACGCTCGAGCATTTGGCTTCTCTGTGTTGTGTCAGCTATGACAGAAATCGGATTTTTTTTTCTGCTATACTAACCAGGTCATCCAAAAAAATTCCATATTTGTGTTCCCGTTTTGCAATAAGTCCATAACTGGAAACCCAATCATCGAAGATATAATAAAATAGCAGACTTGGTCCATCCTCTTGCTTAATATTGGCATGGTCTGCTCCACGATCACTGAAATGTCGCACGCGGATTGTAATTAGAGACTCGCTCTCGGACATGGCAAAGTGATGTCTTGATACACCTGCAAAAATGAAGCGAATGTTTCTGCGCACGATGTCGAGGACTGGCTTGGCCTCCTCTTTCGGCACTCCGTCCCTTCGTCTTGGAAAGGGATTCTCTTGCATTGATATAATTGTACCTGCCAATGAATGAGCGGCTAGACTTAGGGAATAGGGCTTGCCGTGACATCTCATACCGTCGTTGCATTGGATCAACCAGGTCCAAAGTCGCATTCCATCTGGAAGATCCCTGCCATTCGGCTGTGATAGGCTGGGAATCACAAATAGTGTATTATAGCCGATACAAGTGTCTGATGAATCCTTTAGTGACTATACTCAAGTCAATTATGATGTACTCACACTGAGGACCATGATCAACGGAAGAGAAATGCCAAATCTGATTGGTGACTTGTGCAAATGTGAGGTTCTTGAAAGACGCTGACTCGTGGGATTTATTGGGATCGGGTATATGCTTCAGTGCACTTTCCGCGTCATCCACTTCATGCTGGGAATGCTGGAATGAGGACGCAACAGGCGATTGCGAAGCTCTTTTGCTGAGTGGTGTAGGTTTGGGCTCTGGGGCCACTGGCTCTGTGCACATCATTCCCTGTAGTCGTTCCGATACTCCATAATGAGTAGTAATAGCCTGGATATAGTTAGTAATCACTAATCACATATGCATCAAGCTCATTCTACCTTTATGCTTTCCTTCTGCTCCTCTGGTGCCCATATGTTGCTATGATAGCGGCGTCAGTAGGTACCCCCGTACTATATTCGGAAACCAGCTCTTACATCCAACGTGTACCTAAACACTTGGCTCTCTGTATCATGTCAGAGGTTGGCTATTTGATAGATATCCTCGTGTCGCTGGATTCTGTAACATACCGGCTTGCTGAGCAATAGCTTCAGCTCACTGGTGTTTAAATCGGACGCACACCATGCATCCTCGTCTCCAAAATCCAGCACGAAATTTTGAGTGAGAGGGTCTTTCAGGCGGTCCATAGCAAGATTAAACTGCTTCTTATCATCTATATCTTTGAACTTTTCCATAAGCGAGCCATCATGGCCAAGACTGGCGTAGTAATCCTGAGCCATAGTGGAGTCGCGCGAATTCGACGTTTCAGACATAATGAAGTAGAGTAGAACTATAGCCGAATCTTAAAGAAAAGCCTCGCAGTTAAACCGAGAAAATGAACCCGATCAAAAGTCGAGAGTTACTGAGGTTGTCAGTGGTCGCAAGACCAGTCGCCAGGTCAGGAGGGGGTATCGGATTCGGTAGCTGCGAAGTACCTAGGTATCATATAAACAACCCCAACTATGCAATATTGAACCTTGGGCGAACCGTGAAGAAATGAGCAGTAGCTAGGCTTAAATATAACATTCTTTAAAAGAGAGAAAAACCCCCGGGTGTGCAGGCTCCAGGGCTAAAATAAGGCAAAACCCCCAGACCCCAAGGTGACCAGTCATCTGAGGCTGACACTGGCGCCAGTCACGTTTAAGCGCTGCGATCATCTGCGGCCCCCACAGGCTATGTCAAGTCTGTTTCACTTGTCGATGGCTGTGTTTCTACTTACTCGGTTGTTCTTACTGGCTTGCTACATTACATGATCGTCTTCTGAGCCGAAGCTTGAGTGTACTATCGGTCATTTGGACACATATATTAAGTGGAATCACCAGATAGTGCTGATGACGAGTCAAGCATGCGTATTTATTCACAATATATTCCTCAAGCTGGTGGACCGTATCGCTCTATGACTTCACTCTACTCAGCTGAATGAACATGCTCGGGCTAACGCGGCATGACTGAACTCGTACTCTGTGTTTGTGGCTGATCTAGATCTCAGGAGATATGCACCAAACAGCATAATCCACACAAACAACATCCCAAGGGCCCGAGGTGGCATCAAGCTTCCGACATATTGTCATACAATAAAATTATGAAACATCATTCCTTTGGTGAACAATGAGATAGTAAATTTAAGGGCGACAGTGCAATATAAGCGGGTCAGCATAATGCGGGGCGGTCCGACTCCGTACCTTATGTACCTACAACCGATATGCATATCTGATATCTGTAGCCTCGAGCCTGCAAATAATATTTGACGCTGTCCATTTGGTCTAAACTTGGAACTGACAGGATCCTTAACTCTGTACTAGATTTTGTCTGGAGTTATATTGTGATTTGAATAACACGGTTGACGTTTGTGATCTCAACTAACATCGCATACAGACCCTTCTATTAGGCAGTTTAGAATCACTTCTTATCTTGCGAGCAAACCCTGGAAGGGTTCATACTGAGCAATGAATATAATTCGATCTGATGCGCAGATAAAACTATGCCTGCTATGATCACATCTATCTATATTTGTTTGTAGGGGTCTTTTTTTTCCAGCATTTGATAGAGTGATGAGCTACTTTGCAAGCCCTAAACTTGATTACAAAAAATTATTATTCCTTCAAAGGTTTAAAGAATTGAATAATTGCACGTTCAGTTCCGTTTGAACCTGTTCGAGCTGAGCTGACAGTTGGAGAGTAAGATCTTCACTCTCCAAGCAGTGCAGACATTGCTCAACAACCATACTTTCCGTAAGATGAGATAAGGGGGACATGGCCAAGATCAGCATCATAAGAATTAATATCATACTCAATCATGTCCGCTTTTTTCCCAGATCGGAAGGCCGAGGTTTTGGATTAAGTTATTGCCTCAGGCTACATATTAGTCATCTAGGGCACCGCTAGCCCAAATACAGATTAGCGCCGGTCCACACCCACAAGCGGAGAAAATCACGGCCCTCGACAATTTCTTTTCTCAAGCATTCAGCGCAGAGCCATACCATAAGAATTTCAACTTCTTTTGGAAGACTGTAGCAATCATGTCCAAGATCACAGTCGGTACGTTGATCCTCATACCTTGATCTATCTGATCTTGACACTAACTGCTCTTCCCTTTCACAGCCGGAGTGCGCCAGAATGTTGAGAACCTTCTCAACTACTCTCTCAATGAGAAGAAGCGCAAGTTCAACGAGACCGTTGAGCTTCAGATCGGCCTGAAGAACTACGATCCCCAGCGTGATAAGCGTTTCTCTGGCACCATCAAGCTGCCTACCGTCCCCCGCCCCAACATGGCCATCTGGTGCGTTTCCTCTGGAGTCCTATTCGCTGTGCAGACTTTTGCACCTTTGCATCATCGCAGAAGCGAAGAATCTAAGTACCTGAAACGATCCAAGAAGCTGACTTGTGGACCTCTTTAGTATTCTTGGTGACCAGCACGATCTTGATCGTGCCAAGCACCACGGTCTCGATGCCATGTCCGTTGACGACCTCAAGAAGCTCAACAAGAACAAGAAGCTCATCAAGAAGCTTGCTCGCAAGTACGATGCCTTCCTTGCCTCCGAGGGTCTGATCAAGCAGATTCCCCGTCTGCTCGGTCCCGGTCTGTCCAAGGGTAAGTTCATTCTGACATGGAAATCCATGTATACAACCAAAATAATGCCGAGCGCACGCTGACTCTGTTCCCTACAGCCGGCAAGTTCCCCACCCCCGTTTCCCACGCTGAGGACATGGCCGCCAAGGTCACCGACGTTAAGTCCACCATCAAGTTCCAGCTTAAGAAGGTTCTGTGCCTCGGTGTTGCCGTCGGCAACGTCGAGATGGAGAAGGAGGCCCTTGTTGCCAACCTGATGCTCGCCATCAACTACCTCGTCTCCCTCCTCAAGAAGGGCTGGCAGAACGTTGGCAGTCTTGTCATCAAGGCTTCCATGTCTCCTCCCCACCGTGTCTACTAGATTATCTGTCGCTTCACTGCGCCGGGTGGTTCTAGTTTGAGTCTGAGAACCGGGTTTATGTTCTAGTCTCACGACTGAAAAAAAATATGAAGCTCATGATCGGTCTCAATTTTATTATCCCAGTAAAAATTTTGTAAAATTCTTGGTAATGTTGTACATGACATATTGCTCGTTACATAAACCAGACCTGCTATGGTACACGTGCAAGCTTTCAAATTACTCCATGCCCGCCATCAACTCGGTCTTATCCAGAATCATGCCCCGCATGCCAATAAATTCGCGGAGACTCTCCCATTCCTCACCGACCTCCTCGCCTCTCATATAAGGATCCTTGAAACCCCATGCTACAGCCACTCTGTCCATAGCAGCGCGCTCTTCTTCACGCAACCACCGTTGTCGTAGAGGGATACCTGGAATCCAGACCACACGCTCCATTTGATCGTTAGCCGTAGTAATAGCCAAGATACCCATGGAGGATGTCCCGCCAACATAAGCAAGCGTAGCGGCGAACGCAATTCCAGTCGCCACATTTGGATCCATAGTGTTCTGGAACGTAGCAGCCCAGGATGCAAGGGCGTAGCAAGCAGCAGGAGCGGCCGCAAGGCCGACTAGAGGAACACCAGCTTTCTTGAAGATCTTTGCACGGTGGAAGGCAGGAGCGCAGAAGGTGTTGTCAATAATAGCCAGCACGAGCGGGAGGTTTTTCTGAGCAATGGCAACCCCAAGAGCCATGTTAGCCAACTCAGCCGGAACGGCGCTGTTGACACTCTTGGGGTTGGGCTTCAGCAACTTAACTGGAGAGCTGTTCTCCTCTGGGACGGGCTTGTAGGCATAGAGGTGGAAGATCTCGGGGAAGTGCTCGGCCTTTCGGAGCAGAGTCAAGGTCTCAGTGCAGGAAGTCAGAGCTTCGGGCGAGATAAAGACTTTCTCGTCCTTGATAATCTGAACGGCAATGTCTGAAATTGCGTCTGCTAGTCGTGGGTCTGCGTGTTGTGAGGACTGTGCTTTTCCTTTGCTCTTTGTGGCTTTTTGCTTCTCTTCCAGGTTCAGCAGAGATGAGATCGCGTTGTCCTCGCCCATTGAGGATCCTTCGCTTTGGCCATGTTCTTGGGAGTCTAGGGATTCAGCAACCCGCTGGCATCTTCGTAGTAAATCTACTACCACCTGATTGGAGGCCACGGCGTCCGATTGGTGCATAGCAGATGCATCCCGCGCAATCTCTTTGATCACTGTCTCCGGAGATGCCTTGGCAGCTGCAGCAGAAGCGTATCGGCGGGAAATGAAAGAAGCATCATTCAGGATGAGTCTCCCGGCTTGCTTCGGGGGTTGTAGACGGAGATTGGAGGTCGCAACTCGACTTGCGCGAGCGGTGGATAGGCGTGCGATAGGGAGACTACGGGGTGCCGAAGTCGAGAATTGACATAATTGACATATCGGGCCGTGCGACCGGGAGCCCTTTTGGGCTGTCAAGGCAACTCTCTTCATGGCTGCGGTGATGAGTGACGTTGTGAGGCAGCTGTATTTTTTCGATGGGAGTCTAGGCGGAGACTTCGCCCCGGCGCTGTCCACTTCCCCGTACTCACACCCTGACGTCTTGTTACTTCTCTGCCTACCAACTACATACCATTCCTTCCAGACAAGGGACCCGTCCTTCCATTCTCATATCTCCATTGACTACATGCAGCTGTGTACTTGATTATTTTACTGTTCGAACTCCAAACATGCCACCACCTCCTCCCCCGCCGCCGCCGCCGGGAGGTTTAGGCGGTCCTCCCCCACCGCCTCCTCCAGGAGCACTTCCCGGTAGACCCTCAAAAGGGCAAGCGAAAGACCGAGTAAGTTATGGAGAGGCGCGATATTTCGTCCTAGAAGTATGTCGGTCAAAGGTTCAAGCTAACATCTAGATAGGGCGCACTTCTTTCCGATATTCACAAAGGCACTAGATTGAAGAAAGCTGTTACAAATGATCGATCAGCACCTGTAATCGCGAAATCAGGAGGCGGCTCTGCAGCCGCTCCTATCGCAAGTGCACCGCCGGTTCCAGGTGCAAGGCTGCCTCCAAGCGGGCTTGCGCCGCCTGTGCCTTCCGGGCCAGCCGCAAACCGATTACGAAGCAATAGTGAAGGAGTCTCTGGTGCAGATGATACAGTCGGTGCGACACCACCTCAACTAGGGGGGCTATTTGCGGGTGGGATGCCCAAGTTGCGCAGTCGTGGAGGTGTCGATACTGGTGCTACTCGAGACTCGCCATACATGTCTGATTCCGAAGGTGCATCTCGACCCCCTGCTGCGCCAGCCCCCAAGCCCCCAACAGCTCCCAGGCCTCCTGGGGGTAGGCCACCTCCTGTTCCTCCTTCAACAAGTTCTCCATCTGTACCTCCTGTCAACCCATTGGTTGCCGGTTTGAAGAAGCCTCCTCCGCGTCCTGCTTCACGGCCCTCACCCACGGTTTCGGCGCCAGCTACGAAGGCTCCAGAGGTGCCACCTCCACGTGCACCCCCTCCACCTCCAGCACCGGGTAAATTACCACCTCCTCCTGCATCAAGGAGGCCCTCCGGGGCCCCGCCGCCTCCACCATCAGCCCCGACAGCTCGGGCACCTCCTCCCCCACCGGCCCCCTCAAGATCAACACCACCCCCTCCCCCATCAGCAGCACCACCACCATCAATTGCTGCCCAGGCTGCTCGTTCCGCACTGGGACAACACAGTTCATCACCTTCCGCACCACCCCCACCACCCCCATCAGCTGCACCGGGTGCTCCTCCACCACCTGCTCCGACTTCACTTCCTGCAGCTCCCCCAAGTGAGCCGCCATCCCGAGCTTCTCCTGTTCCCTCTCGTCCTGTTTCCCACGAACCTTTCACACCACTCGATCCGAGCGCTTATACACTTTCCAATGGCGGATCGCCCGTGCCAAGCTCACGAAGTCCTTCAGCCCATGGCCCAGTTCAAATAGACGATGTGCGATTCAAATTCCAAGGTGAAGGGCTGCTCCCGAAACCACGACAGTTTGTTGGCGGAGTCCGCCGATACCGTGCTGGACGGGGCAGCAGTGTCCCTCTGGACTTGAGTGCTTTGCGAGGCTGATCAAAGTGCATAGGAAATTGCGGGCGATATCATGCACACATAGTGAATTGTTATATATAAATTCTTTTACACTAGAGCCATCTGTGTAGACTATTCTCACTGTAAACAATACTTCAAAGAACAAACCTGTTTCTTTTGATCTATATGACTCGAAATTTTCTATATTCGTCTTGCTATTGAACTATACTCGATCCGTAGTGCTAGAGCTCCTATCAAAGCTAATCTTTGGCACGTGATCTAATCGGGGATGTCAATCGACATCGCGGAAAACAACTATGGAGCCTCACGCGCTGCTACCAATCTCAGCTCTTAATCGAGATCAACGGCTTCTGACTTTCAGAAATATCTTGGAATTCTGTTATCATTGAAGCGGACTCTAGCAATCTACATTCGGAAGTTGTCTACAGTACAGATCTGCTCCGCGCCATTATCATTTCATACAGAACCACGCACGGAGTTCGAACAGAGCTCGTTCAGCTTGGAAACTTTCTCCACAGACTCAAGGACTTCCTGCAGATCGACATCGCCGCGATATAGACAACTGCGGTCAACCCGGCTCTTTACCTCGGCGCAGCGATTTTGCGCCAAGTGACGGCCATACGAATCCCCAATCTTTCTCTGCTCACGCAAAGCACGAGACATATTCGAGGTCAATTGACAGGGCTGTGACCGATCTGAAGATTCAAATCGATCGCGACCTTGCTGCATCCAGCTGTTCCCATTCCGCCATACATTTGAGATACCCTTGCACATTTTTGAAACGCCTCTTTTTCACCATGTCTCTCCACGAATACATCAACAGTGAGTTCTACAGTTAGCTGATATGCTTACAAATGCCATCTCCCCCAATGACCGAGTGCTAACCACGACCGAACAGAGAAAGTCCTGATTATCACAGTTGATGGCCGCAGTCTTGTCGGTGAACTTCTGTCAACCGATCAAATGACCAACCTTGTCCTCGCAAATACCGTTGAGCGCATCATCCGCACACCGGATGACGACGAGCCCTCCACCGAAATCGAGCATGGACTGTACCTGATCCGCGGCGATAATGTGGTTATGTGTGGTGAATTAGACCCGAAGATGGATGCCGAAGTCGACTGGACCAAAGTGAAGGGCGAAGTGATCCGAGACACGAAGAATGCATAAGCGAGCGCCTGCATGGGAGCTATTTTCAATTGTCATTTTTCGGGCGTTTGGGGGGAAAAGCCATTTGCATGCGACATAATAATGATCTAGCAAGACGATGAATCCTGGAGTTTGCTGTTACATGAGCCTTGGCTGTTCATACCGCTGTTGGGAGCTTGGCCTGTGGCCCTCTGCACAGATACGTTGGGTGGGTGTTGGATGACGATCCCTCGTGGTCTTTGTTATTCCCGTTGGCTGCGAACTACGACGATCTTCTATGAGCTCTTGCTGATTTGCTCCCTTGTTGCTCTGATGCAATGGCCCAAAGCGTGATCACATCTGGGATAGGCTTCAGGGACTTTTGCCATCTCGGCATTCTTGCCTTCGCATTCTTGAATGACTCTGCGGGGCAAGGAGCACAGACGATGGAGACAGAGACAGATGGGTTTTAACAGGGGGTTCGAATTCTCTTCCAAGCTCTCCATGAGATATTGGTTACGTTCTCAGTCACAGAGGAATGTGACTTGACATCAGCAGATTCCAGCGACATTACCAATACCACTTTCTACAGTTACATTCTCACAAACATCCACGCCGTTTGCGGCCACATCCCGTCTTCGACTCCACGCGGGAAAATGCCAAGGCGGAGGCCTAAGTGCGAGTACAACGGTTGTAGTCCATGAGTACTGTAGAGAGTAGAAAGAAAAGAATCAAAGACAAAGCTGGAAGTGAGAGGGACTAGGCAGTCATATTCATGGCCTATTAAGTCCTTTCAACCCATAAAGGGTCCCTTAGATCTGGCAGTCTCGAGGTGCTCAGGTACTCATTGGCGCCCGATCGCATGCCCCTGGCCTTGGCGCATCAAGTTAGGAGGCCCAGCAGTTCTGGGATGCGAGATGTAGTTCGTATAAAGCAGGTTCAATAATCGATTGAGAAGTAGTCGGTCAGCGACACATAAGTGAGTTGTACATGGAATCCTGTCAGTTAATTTAGAAAGAAAAAGACGAAACAGCCCAGGCAGAAAGTCCCGACGCCCGCCCCCCCCTCAAACCTCCTAATTACTTCTCTTTTTCACCACGCCATTTTTCCCCTTATACCCTCCCTCATTTCTTACTCTCGCTTTTCCTATAGATCGCTGGGCGATCTCCAATTTATATACCTTGCCCCCCTATACGCCACTTCTCCCCTATCCGCTCAGCCCTTCATGTGTCCGATAGTATCACTACAACACAACGAGCGAATACCGGGTCAATTCTACCAATTCTCCCGGGCTGACAGCCTGTCGTGAACAATTGTCTACCCTAAGCCCAAAAGCAGTTCAAAAAACGAACCGAAATCCCCCACTTCTGACCCCCCGCGGCCATGTGGCTCTACCGAGGCGCCCAGTCTGTGGTCTTCTACTATGCTTCTTGCACCCCCTGCGCGGAAAATATCGATCGTCGGAAACGTAGAAAGGATGCTGCCAGGGTCCAACGGGAGAAGGAGAAGGAGCGACGGAATACTGAAATCGTCGCCGACCAACCCCGTCCGTTCCCGCAACCAACCCCTTTCAGCACCAATGTAGGATGGCGGGAGGAAATCGCTCTTGGCCCAGGTCCCCCACCTCGTCGGGGTGGTCATCGCAATGTGCAACGAACGGAGAGTTGGGACACTGACGAGAGCTCCCAACCAAAGAAGGATAAGAGCGCAAGTGGCCTGATGCACCCGCTCGGCGAGAAGTGGAAGTCAATGCGCTACCAGCGAGAAGATGAACCACTTTGGGGACAAGCGGAGGTGCGTGGATCATCCATTGGATTCTCTGGACGTGGTCGTGCAGACCCCAACGAAACCTCCAAGTACTATATCCCTCGCGTGCCCCCTGTCAACGATCTCCACCCGCCCATCGTTAGTGGACCAACCAGTCGCGCCGACACCAGATGGATGCTCCAGCCACCACCAAGTGCCCGAGTGATGGCTGGTAAAGCAGCTGTCACTTCACCGACTCGTGAGAGTGTCTGTGGACTTGGCAATCAGTACCGGTCCCAGACCACGAAGAGCGTGCCAAAGGAGAACAAGGTCGAGAAAATCGACAGTGAGACTGGTGATGGCACTTGCGATGACACCACTCAGAACCATCGCCCGTGCCGGCCAACTCTAGCTCGACTTCATGTCGACTCTGAGGGCCTCGACCCAGCATCACACTCTCGAACCGACTCCATGTTCTCCTCTACCAACTCCGATTCTCCCAGTCTTTCATGGAAGTGCCCTGACACCCCAAACTCTCGACCGCAATCCAAAGCCACAAATGACAGTGGCAAATTCTACCGTCCCACTATCTCGAAGACTCTTTCTACAATGCAACGGGATAACAAGAACATCCACCTGCTTCATCTAGAGATCAACGACGATAACCGCGATGACATCGCCCTGGGTCAACTACAGCCCATCCGCCCATGGCGTTGGAGCATGGACATCTAACAGCTCTTGAAACAACACACATCATACACTCACCCGCAACAACATCTCTTCCATCCCACCCCGCTTCCACAGGTTTAGGCCACACGGCGTTTCGAAGCATCAAGACCAGCGAACATTTGCATTTTTTTGTTATTTTTCCAGGTTCCTTTTGAATCTTCCCGTTTACCGAATGATATTGAATCATTCGAAGTAAACACATCCATCTCGCTGTCGGGACATCAGATCCTACATAGACATGTACCTGGCCGGTCCAGTATGCGAAAAGCGAAATTGCCTTCATCTCCAAAAGCTCTCTTGTTGTTTGCTTCAGCGCAACAGGACGGCTGAATTCTCCAATGACCGCGCTCCTACCTATCATTCACATATCTCTTTCCTTTCCTCACTGTTTTATTTTTGTCGGCAACCTGCAGCCTTTCCAGTCCTCACATTCCTTACTTTCCTTCTCTTAGATATTATTACTTGTACCATAATCAGTCCCTTTCCCTGTTAGGGATCCCAGTACATAGCGTTCGACTAACAATGAAAGTCTTTTTCTCGTTGAGTGTTGGTTGCCTGTGTATCCTTTTCTAGCTCTGTTGTGATCTATAATCATAAAAGGTATTAGTTACCCTTCCACACAGTAACTCGTTGAGTATATATGATAACCAATCTACTACTCGAATGAGGACCCGTTAGAATGCATTCGGACATCCGGTGTCCCTAGAGAGTACTACAAAAAATATAATGCAATACCTCAGGTCTCATTGAACAATAAAAACCCATGCCACGGAGTAACTAGTGAATTCCTAATCCAGAAACCCGGACCGTACCCACTCACGCCAGGCTTAAACCCATATAAAAGAAAGCCAAGCTTCAAGGAGTCTAGATTGACTTGGCGCAGATATGTATCTCCAGGAGATCACACTAAATATAGAAGAAATTGCCAATAGAATAGAAAGAAGTGCATAAAAACAGCTTCCATTTGTGGGTCGAGGTTTAGAGCTCGATTATGTAGGGATATTTCGTAATACCTGAATGTACCTAGGTAGGGCTAAAACAATAATTCAAGGAAGAAGAGTCCATGCAGATACCCGAGGCATTCTGCATTAAACATTTGATTCAGCTTGTCGTGATAAATGCAATTCAAAATGCATGTCAAAAACATCGTATGCAAAGGTGTCTTGATCTCGAAATGAGAGATCAGGACGGGAGATCTCTGAAAAGTTCAAAAGGGGAAAAGAGAAGAGACGCAAGAGACGGAGTAGATCGTTCGATCTTCTCGACGTTTAGAAAGAAGAAATTATTCCAAATGCAAACAACGCCCAACCCGGTTACGCATAGCCTCCGTCAACTTGTTGAGGGTCGAAGGGGGCACGGCTTTAGATGCTCGGAGCCCGCGGAGCACTAGCCCTTGCCGCCCTTTCATTCTATTTCTTCCCTCTTTGCTGTGTTTGCGGGATGAATGCAGGTGCCGGGAGATATAAAGAGAAAAAGGGAAATCGTCCTTCGATCACCTTCTACTCTAGTAGACTTTCTTCTTCTCGTCCATGCTCAATTGACCGGGACCCATGTTAACCAGGAGGACCAGACCACCACTGTAAGTTTTATTAGCAAGGGGAATCAACGGCCAAAGATTAGTTGGGCAAAACATACACAATTGACAAGATCTGGAAGAAGTCGTACTTGGCGAAGTCCTTGTGAGGGTGATGGGCATGCAGCTAGATATCATTGTTAGTAAAGATAATAGCGCACTTATTTCCCATAGATTACATACCGTCCAGAAGTTGTTGACAAACACGTTGAACAGACTGAGTAGGACCACAAGAATGATGGCGCTCCACTTAGCCTTGAAGCCGACAATGACCATGACGCAAGCAACGAATCCGAACAAGCTGACCAGAATGCGCCAGAAGGTCCATTCGCCGGAGAAAACAAATCCAATGAACAGGAAGATCAACAGCACACGACCAGCGAACTGGACGTACATCTTGCGATCCTTCTCATCGAGCTGGGGCAAGCCGGCAGGAACGAACTTCTTGCGCACCCACGAGTCAGACAGAACCATGAGCAACCCACCGACAACGCTCAGATTGCGGAGGAAGAAGTTCAAGTCGAAAATAAGACCGTATCCAAGACCCTGGGTGATAACGACGCCTAGCAATCCCGCGACGGCGTACTCGGTGCGTTTGCGGGCAATAACCATTGTGGAACAAACAGCCATGGCGATGACATTGGCAATCAGGAATAGGTGTGTGATTCCCCATGGAACTAGAGCCGGAGCAAAAAGAAGCGCGTTAGATCGTATGGAGGTAGTGTGGGACCCTCGGCCCCAGGCGCGGATCAGGGTCCGAGAACAAAGGGCATTATCTTACTCTTCCGGAAATCACGGAGGTAGAGGAGCTGATCGTTCCATTGTGTGAGGATTCGCAATGAGTCTTCGATGAAGGTCACTACAATCAGGAATCGGCCGACGGCGGGAAGGTAGCTGGAGGGTTGGGACAGCGTGTTAGTGTATGCCTCGAATCCCTTGTTTTGAGCTCTCTCGCGACTCGGACCAAAACATGCGAGATAGGTGATCAAAACACAGGGAAACTGGACACATACGGCTTCACTGGATCGGCCAAGGTGTCTAGCCAATCCTCAATCTTGCTTGTCTGCTCGCGAATGGCGTCCAGTGGACTTGGGTCGTTGGTGGCATTTGCGCTACCGGGCCCGCCAAACGGGTTCTGGTGGCCGAGGTTATAGCCCGCTGTGCCACGGATTTGGGCCATGGCGGAAGAATTGAACAAGGATAAAAAAGAAGATTGGAAAGATGAAAGGTAAAGAAGTAGATTCACAAGTCAGGGAAAGAAAAGTCCAAGACCGAAGGAGTAAATACCAAGGAGTTGTATACAAAGCGTCCTGCTTCAGGCCACGATGACCGGAACTCGCCGCTAAACCTGTTTGGGAATAGTGACGACACCCACTCTGCATACTATTCACAGTGATATGCGCTATTGAGCTATCTACATTCTTTTATTTACTCCTTTGCTATTATTTGTTGACATGTCTCTCCAGACTAGGAAGCATAAACATATGGTTTCATTGTAAAACAGAT
Source organism: Penicillium crystallinum (assembly GCA_027569675.1). NCBI lineage: Eukaryota > Fungi > Ascomycota > Eurotiomycetes > Eurotiales > Aspergillaceae > Penicillium > Penicillium crystallinum. The sequence goes on along the minus strand of JAPDKR010000029.1, from coordinate 236,638 downwards.
TGTGCGAGCTAGTTTCACAAACAGAAAAAAAAAAAGAGAAACGTACACAAACACAGCATCAGATCCAGACCCGCAATTCTGCTTTTGTTGTTTCTGTAGTGCAATTCTTCCTCCATGCACAATTAGCAGGAGGAATCTGCCATTTTCGCTCCTAATGCGCGGTGGCAACCTCCCAGGCCCCATCATAGTTGAGGGGAGGGAGAGTGCTTGTATGATGGGATACCCCCAGAACGCCAAAAAAAAATCAATCAAACAAGGGTAATAAATACAGTTCAAGAGGGAAAGAGAACAGAAGAACTTGATTATGGGGAAAATTTAAGCAGCCCAGTCGGAGTCGAGAGGGTGGCCCTTCTCGCGCGACCGCAAGATGTCCGGGAGGTAGGTAGGGGTCACTGTCACGCGTGGCTCAACTGGAACAGGGGCCGCAGGAGTGGGCTGGGTCTCTGAAGCACTGGTTTCGCTGACACTCTCGTCGGTCTTGCCACCCTTCTTCTTGGGCTGCTTCTTGGAGACGGTGGTCCATTCGTCATCGCCGTTGGCAGCTCCCAGGATGCGCATCTGCTCCTCCTCTGAAGGAAGGTTCTGAGCCCACTTGCTAGGAGCCGGGGCAGCGGGAGATTCAAAGGTATCCAGGAGGTTGACAGGAGCAGCAGCGGGGCGGGATCCGCCGTTGACCACGGTAGTCTTCGGGGCAGGGGCCTCCTTGTTCTGCCAGGCATTGGCAGCGGGCGCGGTGGACCGGGCAGCTTCGCGACGCTCAGCCTCGCGGGCGGTGTGCAGTTGCTTCTCGAGCAGCTTCTTGCGTTCAACCTCGGCCTCCAGAACCTGCTGCTTGCGGGCCTCGTTCTTGAGGCGCTGCTGACGCTGCTTCTTGGTCTCCACCTCCTTGAAAGCCTGGACCTTCTGCTTCTTGGGCTGGCTCTCAACGTTACCAGTGACGCGGAGTACAGATGCACCCGGGGCGGGGGCCTCCAGCATGTCGGAAATGTATCCAGCGGAGGGGACAGTGGCGTTCACCGAGGGAGACGCAGCGGGGGACAGATCATCATCAGCCTCAGCACCAGTGGTCGAGGAGGCACGGGTATCGCTGGCGGAAAGCTGCGCGGCCTTCTTGTTCTTCTTCTTCTGGCTCTTGGTAGGAGCGGCCTGGGCGGGAGCATTGGTCTTGATGCCGGCCATACGGCGGGCCATCTCCTTGCGGTCGATTTCCTCATCTGGCTTCTCGTCTTCGGTAGTAGGGGGCGAGACGACGGTCTTCACCTCAGACTTCTTGGCAGCGACCGGCTCGGGGGCAGGCTTAGACTTGCGCTTTGATTTCTTGGGGGCTACTGTGGTTTCAGCCTTCTCCGCTGCAGCTCGAATCACGTTGGCCTTGGGCGTTGTGCCAGTGCCATTGGTGTAGTACCAGCCAAGGCCACCTGCCACAACCAGCAGGATAGCCCAGCTAATGTAAGGGTTCATTGTCATGGAGCTATGCACTCATAAGTCAGTACCGTCAACGTCGAAGGTGCTGCGAGCCTGGCGCTTACTATCAGATTGGAAGCCTGGGTAGGCAGAGGATGGGAGTTGGTCAAAGCTGACGTTGGATCAAAGTTGCCGGAGGACGGGGTAGGACAATTGTGCACGCGCACCAGAAGCTGAGACCACTGCGCTCAACTACGACAGCTTAAGATTGAATGCCCACAAATTGATGGCAAAGATCAACCACTCTCAAGCGGAGGGCGTGATCCACACTCTGCGACCCGTAGATTGCCTCACACTGGGGTTCGATCCAATATGGAAGCTGTGGATTGTGTCACCAGAGCTTCGGAAGGTTGAGGCGAAGATCCAAGACGTCAATTGCCCGGAGGGCGCTTGAACGATTGATGTATGCGCGGAGGGTCAGCGTCGCTGATAGAAGCAACGGAAAGTGAGAGCGCAATGGCGCAAAAGAAGGCGGAATAAACAACAGAAGAAGAAGAAAATAGAAGATGGGAAAGGAGGGAGGAAAGCGAGGAGTAGAGGAAAGGGCAACCGTGGCAGATCCACTCGTATTGTGACGGTAATAACCGTAATGATGAATGTCCAAGCCCTTGGCTTCGAAGTGAAATATGTTCTGTACAAACGCGGTCTGGGCTTCATTCATTCTCTCGGAGACACTTCAGCGGAGGATCTGTTACTGTTGGACACTATGAGTATTTGATATTCTACCTTGTGATCTTTCTCCTACACAGGTATACCTAGGTACATTATAGATGCGAGTCTACATGGAAAGGGTACGGTAAGGAGATCTGAACATTAATGTACAACTATCATACTATCCAACGTATGTTGCACCTTGGAGAACAGTGCTTTAGCTACGCAGTAAAGCCTGAGAGTTCATAATCAGAGATAGTGTGGACATACGAAATATACTTTGACTGCGAATTGAGTGTGAACAGGCCACGTCTCCGCCTACCTCTCCCTCCGCCTTCTCTCCGTAAATCGATTGATGTCTTACTAGCGTGTCTTGGTAAAAGACCTCCTGAGCACAAATCATTTAACATTTGATTAATCAACTTCTTTCGGGAACTGGGGAGCTTTGAAGATTGCCGATCCGGCAGGGATACCTTGACTCCTACCCCTTGCAGACGCCCTCACGCTGGCCACGAGGAAAAGAATTGCCGGTTAAAAGGGACGATTCGGTTGCAATTGGTGGCATTGGATATGTGTTTGAAGCATATCGAGTCTCGGCCGGTCTAAGACCTGCATGATGCAGCTACTCCTTGAGAAAACGGCGCGGATTGGTTGAGGTGTCCTGCACATTTCAACCGACATGTCAAATATGTGCGACATGCATGTACGTTGTACGTATATACGTGTTCTCTACTCCGTATACTCCATACGGAGCACAGAGTACTCCGTAGTATAGAATTACTCGAACACACGACTCGGTATCTACCTAATCAAACAAGTTTGCGTGTTTCTCGATATAGCCTTCAGCTGCCCTTGCTTTTGTCACTAGTTTATATCAATGTCCTGGTGAATATAACACAGCTTTGCCCCAACTTCTGGGTATTCCCAAAACACGAGAATCATTGTCATTGCCATTGTTTTTAGAAGGAATCTGAAGTTTCATTGTCCCACGATTATATGTTGAAGTGGCTAAGATGGACGTTTTCCGTACTCCGTACTCCGTACTCCATAGACGCCCGGGCCACGGCCCGGCCGCGGGGGCTCCGGCAGCCGGGGCCCCAAGTCGCCGGGGCCTGCAACATACCAATAGGGCGCAAAAGTCTGTGTGCATAGCCGTTTCCGCACCCTACCCCATCAAATATATATAACCACAGATATATATCCTACACCACTAATTCTTATTGGATTACATAGAAATTTTATATGCTAAATAATCAGATATACACATAAATTTCCCTCGCTTAATATTTTAGTGTAGTACCCCTGATTCGCATACAATTTATCCATCCTTCTTCCTATACTCAATATCAATGCATCAATCTTCACCTGATCTAATGCATTCTAGGTTAATAGATTAGAAGGAGACCTTCTTTTATAACTCTAGCGTGAATATCCGCCTCTATTAGAGGATTTATCCCGTTCTATAATAACTAACTTTAATCGACCTCTAAGCTAGATTACAGCCTAAGCTGTCACGGGCCAGAGCCCGACACATATCACGAGAAGCACGTGACCTGAGACGCTCACAGAGCATCGAGGCGTAGACTAGATACCTTCTTCTTCAAGATGAATGTAAACAGCATGTTGGCCTAGCCCTAATTGAATCAATTCGGCTACAGCCCTTCACATAAGCCATCTATAAAATATCCTTCACATAAATCTTAGGATTCACAAGATTAATCCAATATACTTTAGAAGCAAACCGCCAGCACCATTATGGCCTATTATTCGAAGTTCGTTAGACGGAACACTCATCAAAGAAGATCTAATTTCGAAGTGTGGAGATTATATAAAATTTAGAGCGCCAGCGGTAAGCAAATCTCTTTCGTTTAAACGTAAGAACCCTACCGATAGGGATCTTACGCTTTGTGAGGCGCCGAATGATCCCCGATCGCTTCAAACCACGTCGAATCGTATCTGTTGATAGAGTACCAGTCACCCTACTTGCGAGGGCTCGATAGGACCAAAAAGGGTTACGGCGGGCATGTATTTTAACTAAATAGCGTGATCGGGTGTTAAACTTAGGGGGTCGGCCACTGCGAGGGCGAGATTTCGTATCGTTGCGTTCCTGCCAGCGTTTGAATGTGTTAGCTATTGTATTGCGGTGACAACCAAACTCCTTAGCCAACTTAGCCTGGCTAGAAAGCCTATTTTCCAGAGCGTATATAATTGCAGTACGCTGCTCAGCTGAAAGCTCAGCCCCTTGGCTACGATTTGCACTAATTTCTTTAGCGATCAGAGCCATGGGGGTGGTGTAGGAGGGAAAACAAAATAGAGGGTGGTTGTTGGGGTGATGGGTGGTGGGGCGGAGTGCACGCAGACTTTTGCACGGGTGGTGTATTACTGTCTCGCGACACATCTTTCTAGTGCGTTTTCCTACACGATGCTTGAAATCAGATTGCCCAGGTATGTGAAAAATTGACTCAATAATTCCGACCGAAATCCCATGTCACTGATAAGTTTCGGGCTCTGACAAAACACCCCGTGGGGTGATCGTTGGCAGAAATATATACCGGACAATATGAAACGCAGCATATTAGGAAATAGCTATCGCATCTCTACAACCTACAATATGGATATCGGTAGAGTTTTTGATTTCAAATCTCTAATGCATATTAGGGAGACCTATGTTATTTTCCAAAACTTTCTGCCGCTGCGAACTGATCCGTCGACTTATATGTTTGATGAGTCTGATATAATATGAAGATGCATATGTAGACAACGATATTACGAGTACAACCGATTCACTTTCCATGTGCCTCTACTAGCTTTGAGCGACCCCGAATCAAGTCTATAAGTATAGGCACTTATTTCTCTGGCTACCTATAGAATAACTATAGATTGACAGGAATGAGGTGATTTGTCAATATAAATCTCACCTATTGTCCAAATCTCATCTGTAGTACCTGCACACTCATTTATTTATCAAACGTCTTCTTCGATCATTTCATAAAGTTGGAGACAGAGGCGACCCTGATTGTAGCCATAAATCAAGACACGGGGCTCACTGAGAGCTCGACCGGGTTCATCGTTAGGGTCCGTGTTAGGCCTAGTTTCTATCGCTGAAAGGGGAAAAGAAATCACTGGGCTTCTTATCTTCCAAAGAACGACACACGAAGTTACCATGGACCGAGTGAACGGGCTACTTTCAGTGATCCACGCAGATCAGCCAGCCGGCGGCGCAGACATGATCTACGGGGATCAGGAGGCCTAGTATTTACACTTTTTGGACATAAACGTCTCCCAAGGCTCCGCTGGTCTTATTTGTTCACGGTGGTAGTTGGCGCGTTGGGACAAGTTTGGACTCCATTGGCTCAGCTAGGGCTATGCCTTTGCAGATGCTTCTGCGTATTGACGATCCCACTTATCCTGCAACATTGATCATGGATGAATGGCTCAAGGTGCACGTTCCTAACTAGAGCAGAGCTTTTCAAGGACTAGCAAAGCGACCAGCAATCAAAAATGGGATAGGCCAATCTCAGTCAACTTGGCCATTTGACATGCAATCCATAAAATGTACGTAAATGCAGTCTAAAACGTTGAGCGTAACCCCAGAGGTTGCAACTGGTCTGAGACCCCCCACGGGTGGGAGCATCTGGTGGGGCATCGTGAGGCTCGGGGTTGATAACGGGGTTGATAACGGGGTTGGTTGAGGGACTCGGCGCCCCGGGAGGCCGTCGGTCACCGGGCTTTCTGGCCCAGGCTGGGACTAGTTGCTCTATTAACTACAGGGAGGTTGATCTTATATCGTAACATTTTTCTTCAGTGTGGCGTGTCTTGACACAAATGAATCGAAAACTACTATTCCTAGATGTGGAACTAAATATGGCCAATCAAAGGATCTTTTAATGTAAATTAAAAGATTGTCTACACTGATACTTGCCATACCTCCATCGCTTAACAGGCTCACTCCTATTCAGTGAGTGTGGAGCCTCTACTTTGGCGGACTGTGCCTTGCGAGGGGCGTCATAGCAGAACCCCGCAGCCGATAACATTGATAAGCTCCCACTTCTGCCCTGCCATCTTTCAAACTACAAACACATTCACCATGGGTAAAAAGATTATCATCGATACAGATCCGGTAGGCTATTCTGTTCTGTCCAAGCAGCATCACCGCTAATCATAAACCAGGGCATCGACGATGTCCTCGCCCTTTTATTGGCGCTCTCCGCTACCCCGGAGGAGGTAGAGGTTCTCCTCATCTCATTGACATTCGGTAACATCGAGGTGGAAAAGTAAGAACCAGGATGTAAAATTGGTTACAAACTCTTGTCTGACATGATATCCAGTTGCCTCCGAAATGCCGTGTCAATGTTCCACATCCTCGAGCGCGAGATGCAGTGGCGCCGTGAGAACAGTCGTCCCGAAGGCTTCAGTAGCCTGCGAGCTTGCCGTCCCATACTGGCTGTCGGTGCAGAGGATCCTCTTGAAGACCAAAAGATGCTGGCTGACTACTTCCGTATGTCTTCCTCCGCCGCACTCTAGGTAATACTTCCTAACATAACCGCAGATGGAATGGACGGACTTGGTGGCATTCATTCATCGGTATGTGAGCCTCCATATCAGACAGGCCTGTTTAATACCCCTCAAACCGGTGGTCTCAACTAATCGTCAAATAGCACCCTCATTTGACCGCCTGTACTCCATGGGATCACCTCTTCGCCAAAAGTGAAGGTGGCAAGGATATTCCACCTGCAGATTGTTCAAGCCCTGATGACCATGCATTCATCCCATCCAAGCTTCCAGCACACAAAGAAATTCTCCGTGCGCTTCGTGACAACGAGCCAGATTCAGTGACTCTAGTTGCAGTGGGACCCCTCACCAATCTGGCCTTGGCCGCAGCAGAAGACCCCGAAACTTTCCTCCGCGTGAAAGAGGTCGTCGTCATGGGCGGAGCTATCAACCAGCCCGGAAATGTAAGCCAAGCATTTATGCCGGTCTGGTGAATCTTGAACCGAAATGAACTGATGAATTTTCTAGGTGACACCTACAGGCGAGTTCAACGCCTACGCTGACGCAGTGGCAGCTGCACGCGTTTTTGCACTCACCTCTCCCAACCCGCACACTACAATCCCACCTACCAAGAGCGACAAGCTTCCACCTTACCCGAAGAACCTCAGCCGGCAACTGACTCTCCGTCTCTTCCCGCTGGACATCACACTTCGCCACAACCTCTCACGGGGCCAATTCCGGGAGGCCATCACCCCTCTGCTGGAGGGCGGCTCTCCGCTTGCCGAGTGGGTGGATGCCTTCATGGGCCACACCTTCAGAACTCTGGAACGCCTGCACCCAGGCCACGTTGGAGACGACGCTAAGCTCAGTCTGCACGACCCTGTTTGTGTCTGGTACGCCATTACATCCGATGACCCCAAGTGGACTTACGCGACAAAAGAGCCCGAGGATATCCGTATCGATACCCTGGGCCAGTGGACTCGTGGTATGTGCGTTGTTGACCGTCGGAACCGTCACCGCATTGAGGGCGACGAGGCAAGCTCCAGTGACCACGGTCTCTGGTTGAGTAACCGTGCTGGCAACCGCATCTGGCGTATGGATGGGTCGCCCGCAGAGGAGAACTTTGGCAATGTCATCATCGACAGACTCTTCAAGTAATATCTGGTAGGCGGCATATGGGGCAAAATGGAATGCATATAGCTGTTGATTTCTATAGAGACTATAGAGCATGCTTTTCTTAGAATATTATCACTTCAATTCAATTCAAGTTGGAAAATCTCTGTTAGGCCTGATCTATCTTTGGCTGCAGGAATGTCATCTAAAAATGAACCCGTTGCTAGTATCGTGATAAGAATGAGCTGGCCATGGCAATGGGCCCAAAAGAGCTCGCTGACATGCCATCCATGCGTGGTGGTCCGTCCTCCTGTCATATTAAGCTAAGCGCCACCCATAAATTCGCCGAGGGGAAGTCAAGCGTGACGCCAAGCTTTGTGTATAGTTCTCCCTTCCAATATGATAAGGTTTCTGGAAGGAGATCGCCACCCCCTGGAATGGATGAGATTGTGCGAGATTGACAGGAGTACTACATCTGGTCGAGGCCTGAAACTTTGGGCCCATGTTTATGCAATGCTCGACCACGTCATTACTTGATTAGAGAGCTAGACAACCAGATATTGACTTCCTTCAACTCTGGGGAGCATCAGCTGTTGAATTACATTTGTCAATGTCAATGTAAACATATGAAAGGGAGGCGGGTATCTCCCATGTCCTCCTCCCGGAATGTGGAATGCCATAACCCAGGATCGGCCCTCCTATATACCACTTTCGTCCTATCAAACTCGCCAACATGCAACACTGCACAATCCAGGAGGCTTGTACTCCGTATGAGACGACCATTGACAGACAGCTGAGGGCTATCGTAGCTGTCAGAGCCATGTCTATATAAGACAGCTCGACCCAGGGACAGAGTCAGATCCTCACAGCAAACTACCTGGCCTTGCATCCCAAGATCACATCAATCCCACTGATATCTCTCCATACTGAGCTTATCCCAATATCCCCCGGATATCTCCCACCATGCAACTCACAACCCTCACCGTCTGTCTGGCCGCTCTGACCAGCTCCGCCGCGGCACTCCCCCATCTCTCTGGTGCATGGCACGGAGCTCGCATCGCCATCCAGATTCCAACCAACACCACAGGATCCCACAATGCCACTACAACTGGCACCCGTGGTAAAACACTGCTCTCGACGGGAGTGCCAAGGGGCAACAGTACACATGGCCCTGCAGTCCCCCATGTTGCCAACCATATCAACGTCAACCACTGTAATGAGCTGTGCTCTTTGCAGTCTCAGGCTTGCTCCATTGCCGTGCCGGAGGATGATAAGTTCTGGTGAGTTTTTAAATAGTATTTTATGTGCAATCGAAACTAATGTGCTTGTCTTAGCTGGTCGACTTACTTGCAATGCATTGACAAGTGCCACCCTGAGGACTTTTAGGGTTGGATGAGGGGCATGGATATGAGATGGATGTGCGGGTTATGGGACATGTGATATGAATGATAAATGTACTTAGGTAGTTAAAAGTGAATGAATTGGTTTATGCAGGTGTATTTGGTGTGATGTGGAAGTATAAGTGTCACGGCTTTCGTTGCGGCATTCGTCTTGGGAAGGATGATGGAGGAAAACTAGTGATATTGGGAGTTGACAATAGAAGAAACTAACTATCAGGACTAACTAACTAGTTAACTAGTTTAAGTCTAAACAACCTAGTTAGCAGCCTGAACCCTAAGGCCGTCAACAATTCGTTGCTTTCCTTGCCCCCGGGCGTTTGTTGCCCTTAGGCGTTCTTAAAAAGGTCGTTAGTCCTGGGCGTTCGTTAGTCCCAGACGTTTGATAGTTCTGGGCGTTCACTGTCCCTGGGTGTTTGTTGCCCTTAGGCGTTCGTTTCCCACAGGCGTTCTTAAGAAAAGCGTTCATTGCCCACGCCCGTTCATCACTGACTCTTCAACTCACTGGCTTCCATTACCGCTTTGGCTTGGTCCATTTTGTAGTTCGGGCTGAGCGTGGAAATGTTCTTTTCACAGTCAATACTTTTCTGTATGATTTAGGATTGATAGATCTATAAGGAAGGAGATGTTTCGTGCGTGATTTGACTCTGATGCACAGGCCGAAGGACCTATAAGAGACATGTGGGATTTAGGATGGTCAGGCACTTTGAATGTGCAATTGGCTCCAGAGGAACCTGAGAATCCATCTGACTTAGTAATTAGCAAGTAGGGTCTCCGTTGACTATGGCGAAGAACGGGGGTATGGCATGGATCGAAGAGATGCTACACGTGCTGGGCTACCTTCTCGAGTTGATTGGCAGGGAACACTGATGTCAGTACTGGGTACATTGACGAAAGCCCCTAACCCCTCACTGATCGAAGTCCCCAGTACATAATAAGCTCTGACCCACCGGCCAGTCCAGCAAATGCCCGTCGCTCCCTGAAGCACGAGTCTCCACTGGACCAATCAGCGTCGAGGATTGGGACTCGTGGGCACGCGACACTTCTATACTCCGTACACCGTTCACGGATCTTCTGTTATATAGTCTGGATCCCTTGCTGTGTGACTCCTACACCATCCTCTCTAGTCACTACTCCAATGATGTCGCTTAACGACCACGCCGAGGCCTTCAATCCACCTGCATTGAGCGAGTCCAGTCGAAGCTCCTCACAATCAGATCCATCTTATATCCCAGTATCGCCCAGTTCTCCCGAGTTTGCGGGCCGTGCAAGTCACACACGGTCGGGGACATCTGTGAAACGGTCACTGGAGGAGTTTGAATTGCCTCCACCGCCAACTCGCACACGAAAGATCATCCAGATGAAACCAAAATCACCAGCTAAATCTCTCCGTTCGCGGGAAAGTACCAAAGGTTCGTCTCAAAGTTCAGAAGAGACAACGCCCCCAGCATCAAAGAAGAAACAACCCAGTGCCACCAGTGTCGCAGGACGCAAGATCGCCCGCAAAACCGCACACAGCTTGATTGAGCGTCGACGGCGATCCAAGATGAATGAAGAATTTGGCACCTTAAAGGATATGATTCCTGCATGCACGGGTCAGGAAATGCACAAGCTGGCCATTCTCCAGGTATGATTCGAAAGTCGTCAAACAATGCATACCATACCCGTACTGATACCCCAGACAGGCAAGCATTGAATACGTCAATTACCTAGAAAGATGCATCCGTGATTTAAAGACGGCAGGGTCTAGTCATGGACCTACACCACCCTCACCAACATCCCCTGAGTTCGTCCCACAACAGGGCGAGCCTCGAGATCCGTCTTCTACCTACTCAATGTCTCCTTCCGCATCACCGGAGCTATACGCTCCATCTGATCAATTCCCCGATACATCTCCTTCTTTTTCTCCACGCACTCGAGTTCCTGTGGCGGAGACTCTGCCCGACATGCCATCTATACTTCCGAGTCCCGCACTGGGTCCCATCTGGGCATCTCCCGAGAAGATGCATGAGCTGCAGGGTGTCGACCATGAGGCCTCAGCTGCGTTGCTCATGCTGACTCAGGATCGGAGGGGGACTGCGGACTCAATTAGTGAAAACTTTGCTGGGAGTACTGCATTGGGATCGTTCTCGGATGAGACTAACACCAGGCCCCCTGACACTCAAAGACGGAAGGGAATGAGCGTCCGTGATCTTCTTATCTCATAACGCTCCTGTTTGATTTTCGAATTGTTTGATTTGTTTGAGCGAAGCTGGATATTGGAATGGCGGCCGGTAAATTAATTCTTGGCGATGTTTATGGTGTCTATTCGGGTGGAATATTGCAAATAGCGTAACAAGTGACTGAATTGACTAGCAATGTTGAAATTGACTTGCGGATGAATTTACTAATGAGATGTGTATTGAAGCTGAATGAGGATCTTTCACGAGCCCGGACACCTGATACAATGAGCAGATACCAAGACACTTAAGACTCTTAACGCTCCGACACCTTGAAACTCCAATCAGACATGATGCATACCTTGATATCCAAGGCTGTTTAAGAAACTTCGTCAGGCTCAGATAAGCTCCGCAGATACGACTGTCACCATAAGGGTTGAATGCCGATATTTTCAAACATAGCCCTGACTGAGGGACGCTGGTGATAATCTGCCAGGAGTACTTCATAGCAGGAAACGCAATATGAGTACCTGCTCGACGAGCGTTGAATGATGACAATCAGAGGCGAATACTGGCAGATAGCCTGCCGCATAATGAGTGCGGGATGTCTCTCATATGAATAGTGCATATGTGTGCCCTGTTCACTCGAAGAACAAGGGTTGGTTACAGCTTTTTCCAACCATAGCCTTGGCTCTAGGACGAGGTGCTTAGACTTCGGCGAGCAGGTTGTGGCAGGAAACGCAATATGGGTTCCTGCCTGACAAGTGTTGAATGATGACAATCAGACGCGGATGATGGCAAATAGCCTACCGCATAGCGACTGCGGCATATATTTCATGAGATTGGGCATCTGATGTGCCGCATCGACTTGAGGAACAAGGGTCAGTTACTGCTCGTTCGAACCATAGCCTTGCCTGCACACCAAGTGAAGGACAAAGGCAATTGTCTTCAAGTGTTGAAGCAGGTGATGTGCAGAGCCCGATTGGGATGAAGATCAAGTATATATTGGGGCTTAAATTGTTCTCATCTGCCGGTCAATCTCTATACCGCTCGATGGCTCTCACATGGGCCTTCAAGCGGTGTATCAGCTTAGTTCAGATTGAGATGATTGCCTATTTAGGCTACCTGGGTTGCGCTGTGCTCTCAGTCGCCCCTTCACTCTTTGTTTGATACAGGGTCAAATGAGGCGACGCGTGCTGCTTAATACAATCAACAGCTTCCTAGCTGCCTTCACTATGTACTCGCTTCTCATTGACTCTTGGATCACCAACCTTGACCCTTCTCATCGCCCTCACCCCCATCACCACCACCTTTACCATTACCATCATCATTTCCATTACCATTACCGTCATCATCATGTCTTCGGTCAATCAAAAGACCGAGAACCTCTCATCGCTGCTGGAGGCAGTCGATGATCAGCCTCGCCAAGCTTTGGAGGCTATCCTCAAGGACATCATTCATCAGTGTCCCGAGGGCCGCGAAATCGTCTCAAAATGGCTCCTGGCGGCAGGGGAGAAGGAGGAGACCAAGCCCGAGCCAGCCACCCTGGAAATCACAGATACCCCCATCCCTGTTGTCCATCTCTCTGATGAGAGCGTCGACTGGCGGTCTGTTGCCGATAGCAAACTGGCACCCAGCTATCACATCTGCATCTACTGCATGGAACCCTTTGACACCACCAAGAATTCTTCTACCAGTTGTCAATACCACATTTGTAAGTGACTGATCTTCTTATCACTGGCCTTGAGTGACCACATCACTGACATCTCAGCAGACCCTGACATGCTCGACGCCGAGTTCCTCTTGGTTGAAACTGAAGACAATGCAACCTTCTACAACGACGACTTCCGCCAGGCCTTCCCTGAGAACTTTACCTACCCTTGCTGTGGAAATGATCTCAATGGTGACAAGTGTCAAATCGGATGGCACCAGACTGCTGACCCTACTGAGCGCCCTCCTAAGCGAACCTTGCAGAAGGAGTTTTGCCCCGTCTAATCGAATGGTCTGCCTAAAATTTTCGGCAAAGGATTTGAAATGTGTTTCTGGAAGATACCACCGGGGCTGACAGCGGTTTCCTCTTTTTCTTTTGATTTGTATCTACTGCACAATCTTCTTGTGCCATATTGCGTGATTGATATCTGAATCCAAGTGGTCCCAATCTTCTCTCCACATGGTTGACAACAATAAGACACATCGTAGCCTGTAGACACAAGTGCAAATGGACACATAAAGACATCAGGCGATACAAAAGGGCTCTAGAACTTAGTATCACTAGAGGTCCCGTCCAGTAGGAAGAGACAAGACACTCTTCAGATACCCATTCACAGGAACGATTCGGCTATCTCGAAGTCTTTTGATGCGATCCTTATTCCTTGAAACTGCATGAAGAGCAGCAAAGTTTCCAAATCACTGCAAATACAATCTCCTACACAGGCTAGCATTTCCCCAGGCTTCTGTCGCCTTGATAGCAAACAGCAGCCTCACGGCTCCATCTTTCATCGATATGGGTGTGTTTCACATCAAGAACTCAAACAATGCCATTCTAATGCTATAAAAGGTACGATTTCCAATATTGCCTGGGTGGATAGAGGCTGGAAGACCCCCCTTTTTTTACTATTTTACAACGACACACTCAAGTTTCTGCGAGAGGGGCAGGTTGACCATCTTTATATGGCGTATCAAATTATTCCCACGAAGTGAGTCCATTTAATAAGCTTCTCAGAGAGCGGGTCCTATGACGATGAGTCTTTGGGAGGAAGGGACGGCATAAACTGATGTGGATAATTGAATGATGGTGGCGTATTCATGTCACTGGATATACGGTGATAATGCGAGCATCGCCGTTGTTATTGCTAACGGAGGAGGCGAAGGAAATGAAGGGGCATAACTAGCGGCCAGGGTTAAAAACTAGCCTTGGTGCCTGAAGATGCCTGATTTTAGACCGCTGTTGATGACTTTGACGCCCTTGTTGACGACCTGATTGACGACCTGATTGACGGCCTTGTTGACGGCCTTGTTGGCACCGTTTTTAACATTACCATATAGTGTAAATCATCAACTTGATCCATTTGAAGCTATTACTACTATCTTAACTGAGGCCACTCCCACTATATAGAAATTAGGTACCTTCATTTTTACGATGATTTCACCCCTAGAAATGGATGATGATGAGGGTTTACATATGGGAAAAGTTCCATCTTTGTGGGACTCAGCGCCTAGAGATAGTCGATGATAGGGATTTATGTGGTGGGAGTTGTTTCATTTACCCTCTCCATTGCAAGAGCATTAATGCAAAAAATCAAGCAGATCATACCAAGTACACCTCACTGATTGAAATCATATCGATCGCAATATGAGGGACATAAAGCGAGAAGAAGTGTCCTTCGGGTCCACCTATTTCAATCAACTCCCTTAAGCCTTACCGCCAACAATCTCACGTATAGCTATAGTCATGGACTCAAGGCGTGTGCGGTCCTTCTTCTTGTTGCCCTTGTCATATCCCTCTTTATAAGCGATTCGATCTTCCTCTACTTTGTGTTAGCCCCTGATACTATGCGGTGACTTGAATCTTCAAACAGGGGAAAGCTTACCTAGTAACGCCTTGACCCATGACTTAGGCGCAGAACTCTTATCATCATCCCACAGCGTCAAAAGGTAGAGCGCGGTTGTTCCGTATTCGACTGCCTGCTGGTGCGCAGAGGCATTGAACTCAGGATTGACCTTCTTCGCAAGATTGATGCGGTTTTGTGTTGCCTTGGCGGCGGTCTCGATGGTGACGAATCGATCAGACGGGTGGTAGCGATCCAACCCGAGATCCTTCGCCAGAGGAGCCCAAACGGATGCATCGAAGTGGACATCGTCTCCGAAGAAGATATCGTTGCGAGTCAGCGAGCCGTCAAACTCAATCGTGTCGTGTCTGGCCAGGTCGAAAAGGTTGAATGTCTCATTTGGCTTATTTGTGGTGGAGATACCAAACTCGAAAACCTCGGCCACGGCGCCGGTGTAGAATCCGTCAACAAAGCCGTATGCGATCTTTGAGGCCTCGTTAATCAGGTCGTAGTCGATGTTCTTGCCATCACGAGGCAGATAGCCGTGGTTTGCTAGAGCATTCAGGCCAGGGCATGGTGAGCGGCCTGAAGGTATTGATTGTTAGTGGACTCTTTCTTTATCCGTGTGGTAGATAACTTACTATCGAAGGGCCCTGCGGCACGGTATTCATGCCCTTTCGGGTCGTGGAATGCAAGGGTTGAGGTTCCAAAGGCCACAAGAGCAAGTATGGCTGTCTTCATGATGTCTATGTCTGATCAAGCAATGTATGAGTGTTGTGATGTAGCTCTGGATCTACGGCGACGAAGGGTTATTTAAGAAGTACTGATGGCCTATAATTAGTGTATACTTTCAAATAGCAGCGGTGTGATTCCAAATAATATTTGAACGTATTCAGCCTCAATTTACTCTTCTGGCAAGCTACTCCATACGCCATACTTGGAGAATTCAATGGCTGAGGTGCCAAGACGTAGGCGCGGATACGCTTGTAGGAATACGCGCATCCTTCTCGCTAAAAACGATACGCTCCCCAATACGCCCTAACGCTCTTGGCATTGTACCTTAATCTCCATAACGCTTGGTGATGTACGGAGTACCAATAACATGGCTTGGATTGGTGAGGGCTTGAATTGATTGGACTCTAGACTCGATTGCCGTCTGTTTGGTAAGTAAACCTCTACAACATACCTAGGTAAGTGCTGTTGTGGTGCCTAAAGAGCTTTGCACTGCCCTGCCCTTGGTCATGCATGTACGCCTAACAAATTTAGCGTATACAAATCACCATAAATCACGCATTTGGGTTTATATTGCTCCTGAAAAACATGTTTCGCAATCACTAAAGACCGTGCCTCGTTTTTGGCGTATTCACACCATATTGGAGAACTTGCCATTTCGTTCGGTGAGCGATATTGGCTTGGTTATGTTCCATAGATGATGTATTTCATCCTGTAGCAATTTATTCAGTATCTAAGATCCATTACCACCGGGGTAGATACTTGATGGTAGTTTTGGCTCTAGCTTGGAGTGGTCTCTTTGACATGCTGCTCCTTGCACCCTATTTCTATCTTAGGTACCTTGCAATCCGGTATAAATTTATTAAGAACAGACTAAAGTGGACAGAGAATGGAATATATATAAGCAACACTAGTTCTCACTCAAAATCAATACATCCCAGTGAGCGATGAATTTATCCGAGGTACTTACCTTCGGCTCTCGAATCATCCTCATCTCGCTAGGTGTGAATTACCGCAATGAGCCTGAAACTATAATGATCAATCTTGCTGCCTCGACTACCCCTTACAACAGAGTGTAAGTTTAAATGTGTGATACGTCCAACTGAGACGGACATGTCCGAATAGCCTCGATAGTCTGCTATTTGAATTGCAAGACGACCGAGAGGACGATGCAAACGGAGGGGATCCTTCTCAACTTCTGACCCAACACATTTACAAACAAGCAGACTCGGTGTTTGATCCCTCTAACGTGATCATTCATATTTTGCTGTCATATTTGCAGGGGTTAGACAAAGACTTCATGGCAAAACCTGGGAAGATCATGCAGTTCACAGCGAGAAGACAAAGAAACCATCCAGGATCTCGACCCTCGGATGTAGGGCTCTCCTTCGATTTGTTTCAGTGGTGCACCAATGAGTATCGGGTGGCATCATTGTTCTTTCACAGAGCGCTCGCTCATCCACGACGATGTCACGTTCAATGATGAACATCTCCTTGGCAGCCTCGCGCATTGTAACCTCTTTGAAAAGATAAAATTGGACCCTGCTTCCTTGAGAAGAAAAAAGGAAGAAAAAGCAACAGCCCTCTCAAACACTTCTGCCGATGATGTGGTCCTCCGAGTCTAGCAATTTTGCTGCTCTCATTGGCATCCTTTTGATCAGTCCAACGGCCACATCAGCCGCGGCAGCTGTAGCTGCGCCAAAGGCAAATAGCAACGGCATCTGCTATAAGTACGTTGTCCAGGCTGGCCAAACTTGTTCCACAATTGCTCAAGCACACTCCATCACCACGGCTGATATCGAAACCTGCAATGCTCGAAGCTGGGCTTGGTCTGGATGCGGAAACATATCGCAGGGCGATTTCATTTGCCTTAGTGCCGGGGAGCCCATGATGCCAGTTGCACTTCCAAATGCCATTTGTGGCCCCCAGGTACCTGGAACAGCACGCCCCTATAACTGGTCTGAATTAGGGTCTTTGAATCCATGTCCGGCTAACCAATGCGTGAGTTAACAACTTGGCAATTTATACTTGATGCTTGGACCTAACCTTCTCGCAGTGCTCTTCGTGGGGTCTTTGTGGGACCACTCCGGAGTTTTGCAAGTCTGCATCTCATGCCACGGCGGCAGTATCTAAACCCACCGTCGCCCATCTCACTAACCCGCCACCCGCATCAAAAAAGACCACATTGCCGGCTGGAACAACCAAAGCTATTCAAAAACCTGTGACTAGCAGTAAAACCTCATCTGCAAGTGCAGCTATATCGGTACCCCCAGGTACCTCAATCATCACGATCACCAAGACTACCTCCACCAGCAAAACATCAACGACAACGAAGTTAACTACATCAACTAAATCAACCACATCAACCAAGTCAACCACATCAACTAGAACTACCAAAACTACCAAAACAACAGCCAAAACTACCACCAGCAAGCCGTACGCAGTGACTCCATGGTCTTTGACAATGTACAGCAAGAAGAACTGCGAGGGCGACTACTACCACCTCCAAGGCCACAATATAGGATGGGCGCATAAATGCCTAAAACTGCACGGAAATCTGGGCAGCAGAACCTCAGAAACCGATGTTTCCTGCAAATGGTTTACCAACGGCGGAAATGACTATACTTCTTGTGCCGTCGGTACCCTCGAGAGCCCTCAATCCTGGGTCATGAAAAATGGTATCTGCACAGTGTACAATACTAAAAACTGTAATCATACTGATGGGCACGCAAATGCCTATGTTGTTGGCAACTGTCAGAATCGGGGCAAATTTGATACGCCGAAGTTTCTTTCTATGATATGTTATACCGAGCCAGAGGATGATTGATTTACGTTGTGATGTGTGGCTTTTGATCTTGCTTTTTGGTTTCGTTTAGGTGATATAACTGGTGTCTATACTTGATAGTCATGTATGGTATTTCGAATATTTATTAGGGATATGTTATTGAAATATCTGGTTTGATATCTTATTGGTGGTAGCATTGTCTCGGGTTTCGATCGGCTTCAAGAAGTCTGGCATTTTGCGGATATCCTTCGACTCCCCTGCGTATCTTTCGCTTCTTTTCGTTCTTCTGTTATTTATTGAAGGAGTGGGACTGACGCGAAAACGATCACCGTTTACACTTTCCCCGCCCTTGTGTGCTGTCTCAGTACATGTATTAATAGGCGGGATTGTCTTGCACACTCCAACACTAATACATAAACTCACGTTGGCCACAATTAGTCTATTATATGAGACAGCCCATGGTATGCAAGCGTCCTTAGAACAATCTTCAGAAAAGAACACAACATATACATGCAAATACAAATGGTCCACAGCACCCAAAGAAAAGAAGCCAAGATTCAATTTGGTATACCCGCAATGATACAACGCCTCTGCTAATCAACAAACTCAACAAAGCACCATAAAATACCAAGCTAATGCGTGTTTCCTGTCGGTGAGTTGAGGTACCACTCAGCAAGATCCTTGAACCCAGTGGAGATTTCCTCAGGGAAATTGTAGAGTTCAGTAGTACGAAGAACGAGAGCTCGACCGTCATAATAAGACTCAAAAGCGCGAGCACGTTTACCCATGAAGGAAATCAAAAACACCTACAGAGTGATCGGTAAGCAGATGTGTTTCAAAGTGGAAATGGAAGAAAATTACCGGCGCTTTCTTGTGCTCAAGGAGACGACGTTTCCTCGGTTGGCCCAGCATCAGGCGGAGAATAGTCAAGAGCTCCCCACGAAGAATTACATCACTCGTGGCTTCCATGCCATTGTACATAAACGCCTTAGTGTGTGGGGAAAGCTTTCCACGAACGTCCGACATATCCAAAGTGCCGAATTGAGACTGGGCGTATTGATACAAGTCCTTGTAAGGTTTGTAATCACCAACACTATGGATTGCACGTGTTTAGCTGTGATGTCCCGGTAGAGATATTGTGGAATGCTGGTAATCTTACTCTTTTGAGGTCCACGGAGGATATGGCCCATAGGAAGTGTAGGACGACCAAGAGCATGCAACTTGACGAGCCCGGTCTTCAGGCCGCGTAAAACAGAAATCCTCATTCACCAAAGTCGATCTAATATCATCGATAACGCTATCACTTGGCTCCGGAATGCTGGGGTGTGGCGTGAAGAAAGATGGTTTTTTGGCTGAATCTTCTCGATCAAGGGTCATGCGCTGGTGGAGGATACCAAGCTCCTCCAGGTCTGACACATCAACTTTGTGCTTTCCCTGCGTTAGCATAAAAGAGAACTTCGAAAGTTCATAGAAGAGCCTCACTGTTTACGTTGGAAGGAGTGTGGAGGTGGGGCATGTGATCTACCGGATGTAGCAGCACGCGAGTGTTAGTGCCCACCCCCTTTGATTCGACCTGCTCCGAGATGTTTTCTTGTATGCCTACACACGTACCCTAGTAAATAACATCCATGTTTTTATATAGTGTTATATTATAATATTTGGACACTCTTAATACACATGCATATCACATTACGCTGTCTTTGTGTATAATTTGATCTCATCTATGGCAGGCTATGGAGCCTCCTATAATTCAACGTCATAGCTGGATATCACAAGGATCTCTAATTTATGCACAATATACAATTATTATGGCAGCTGAAGGCTCCATATCTCAGTCAACAGGCTGGGCGTATAAGTGGACGCACTAAACCAAGAATCCCACACAAGAAGCATGTATCGAAATATGTTGATCTCAAAAAAAAAAAAGATATGTTCTGACACGCACTAGCCGTTTTGTCTGCTTAACGAATGTTTAGTCTCATCACAATATTAGTGAAAGAACATATCAACTGAGATGAACCTTAGAACGCGTAATCTGAGAACAAATCTATCGATATCTCCTGCGGCGTATCAGATCATGTCTGGCGTTTTGAAGATCGGGATTATGACTATATCAAAGTCCAATTTATAAAAGTAGTGAAAAGTTTTTTTAAGACCTGGTCAGCCATAATATCGAATTCCGCTGATCAACTACCTTGATAGACTGAGGCACATCATGACCTGGTATCAATCATCATGGAAGAAAACAGAGCCCCAATTCTTGATAAATATCCTATCAAATATTAACTACCCTCAAATAAGCTTACTGAAACGGGCATTGCGGTTGATATTCCATCGTAGCCTCATCTTCTTCTCCATCCTGCCTACGCTGCGCCCGCCGTTCCTCCTCAGCGGCCACCCACTGCTGTATCCGCGCCGGATCGGGCCGCTCATTTGGTCGAATACGGAGGAGCTCCTCGGACATCGCAGCAGGGACAGTTTCGCCGCGAGAACGCAGGTAACGTTGGAACTCGCTCAGCATGTATGTGCGAAGCGCAGCATCAATAGGTGTATTTTCTGTAGTTGGAGGTGGAGGTGGAGTCGAGGTGGGAAGACTTTGAGAGCTTTCTGACATATCAGGCTGTCTCGATGGCTCGGATGGAATGGCTCCGCTTGAACACCCATGCCGTGTAGCTTGTGTGGACTCAGCCTGAGACGGGGGCGCTGAAACGGGCATCCCTAGGCTGAGTTTGAGATGATTCACCATCGCCTGAATCAGAGTCCAGCGCATCCCAATATACTGTTCCCAGGCAACTCGTTGTATTGGCGTTGTCGGGCCGACATATACTAGATTCGGGTGCTCGATTGCCAAGGGCCAAAGATCTTCAAGGTATGCAGACTGGGAAATTAGTCGTGAGTAGAGATCGCCCCAGACAAGACTTCCGAGAATACGCATTTGGCCGCTGTAGCCCGGTGACTCATCGGGCCGCTCAACGCCTTCTTCTGCATCGAAATCTGGGTCAACGGCGAGGACGAAGCCGGTGAAATCACCGGGATTGACTTGGGATGTTCCGGGGCCGTAAGCATTGGTGGTGTAAGAGGCAAAAGAGGCGGAGTCAGCGACGAGGAAAGCGTTCTTTTGTAACTCTGACCAAATTTCATTATCACTTGTGAACTTCTTGAAGTGTCTGAGCCAGTGCGTTAGACTTCGATTATGTTAAAGACAGGGAACATCCATGGATACACTCACATCTTGGCTGCTTCGAGATCACCCTCCGGAATACCGAACTCTTTTCCATCTAGCCAATGAATTTTGAGCTGTCTCTTGATGATACTACTTCCTGTCTGTCCTTTGCCCCAGTCTGAGACATGGGCTTCCACTTTGTCGACAAATGCAGTCCATTCGGACTCCGGCTGCCCATAGGTCAACCGATACACAGCCAGCCCATATCTTTTCTCCGTTTCCGTATTCGCTCCAGATTGCATCCTGGACACACAGCTAACAATCCATGGCTCACGCGGAATTGGCTCAATGGGTGCACCACGAATCTCTCTCCTCAATGTTTTCTGGGCTTCAATCTGAGATAGAGCTGTTTCGCAATATGACTCCCCAGAATGACTATGATTCGCTCGTCTAGTCATCCCGCTGACTATATTTTGTCGAGTAAGCAGCCTCAACCGTTTATGATATGCTTCGGCACGCACATCAATGTGTTCCGAATGCAGTAATGTCGAAAACTCCGGCGGAGGAAGCGTGATCCCCCTGTATTCGTTCATTGGGATCATAATAGTAAAGTCGGCACTAGAAGCAACTTCAGCAAGCACTTGCAAGGAATTGGTGATATGCCATTGTAAGTCATCAGGTGAGCTGGTCATATCTCCTTCCTGCAGTGTCCGATGTTCCAACAGTTTTCTTAGCAATGGAGCACGCAACTTATTGACATGCAGGATGACCCATCTGTGTGCTCTCTCGGTCATCATCTCGAAATGTGCTTTAATGTACATGGCCCAGAGACTTGCAACGCTAATGCGTGGTTGGTTCTCTTGTGCTCTGCGCTCGTTGAGGAAATCGTCTAAAATCACCCATATATTATAGACAAAATTGGACGTTTTGCGAAGGAAACCCCGGGTAGGTCGTCTGTTCAAATATTCGAAAACGGCAACAACAGCGGAAAGATGCTGACACGCAAGGTCGAAATTTTGCGGCTGATCAAGACCTTTCTCCTGCCATGATTGCTCGCTCAGAGGGATGATGCCTTGCCATAGACGGGACTTGAGGGACTGGATATTCCTTCCGACCAAGCAGAGGCGGAAGTAGTCTTCGTCAGAGCCAATACGCTTCATAACCCGACTCATGATGGATTCCCCATTGGAGCCCGGAGGGAAATTTTGGTCTTGTTGGAAAAATTGAAATTCTTCATTGTTCAGGCGCTCGACGTCAGGTTGGCTGCTATCTGGGAGGGTTCCGCCAAAAGCGAATTCGATGAACTTCATAACAGTGACAGGCTCAAGCAGACGATCGACTAGATCGGCCTTTGATTAGTATCCACTTTGATTTTGGTCAGTGGGGACTCTGATTGCGAACCGACTGGTAGACTCTGCGCCTTGCAGTGGAGATTAGTGAGCGCAGTGCCATCTGCGTTAAGATATGAGTACATTGCGAAATTTGAAATGAAGATTTCAAAGGAGAAACAGAAGGAACAGCATCCTTTAAGAAAAGCTAAGCCCTTGAAAACTGTCGTGTAAGGCCACTGGTGTGGTTGGTGGTGTTTCAGGCTAGCGTGTAAAATGTGGGATCTAGATCTCAACGGGAATAGGCCGTGGGTTGCTGCCTATGGAGGCTTCAATCTGTGAGTAGTTTAGCATGTGGTATTTTTCTTCAAGTCCATCCCACCCCTTTCAGGGGGTCGCTCTGTCACCTCCAATACAAATCAACCTCCAATGCAAAGTTCTCAAAGCTAAGTACCCTTTAACTATATAAGAATACCATATAAAGGACACCTAATGTCTGCACCCTAATTTTTTGATATTTTCTCATCATTTAGGCTAACCCGAGGAATGATATTTGAGAACATATAACTCAATTTCTTTTCATTTACCTATGCTCAATTCTCTAATCATATTCTATATCATCAGCTCATCGTTGATAATATAGGGCATTACTTTAGATGTCAAACCTAACTTTTCGGATATTCTGAGATAGCTCAATAATAAATATATACATAATCTAGCTAATCTGTAAGTCTGATTCAAGAATACGATCTCAGTAAGCTCTTGAAATGATATTATATGCACGACGTATATAAACTCGAAAGGAAAGATACGCGTATATAGCGTCATTTTGAAATGCTTCAGAAAACATCAGATATAGAAATCATTATTAAATTAGGCATAAAATCGTCAAATGTCGCTGAATTATATCACATTAATTAGTCATCCCGAAATCCACACGTTCCAAAAACAATGCAAGGATCAAGTCACTTTTTACTTCCTACACATGTGCAGGTGTGTTTGTTCCACTGGCCCTAAGCTTCTCCTCCAAAAGCAGCCGCTGGCAGAATGGACTTCGCTCACGAATCCAAGGACCCCACCGCAACAATGCAAAAGGAATTGGAATACAAGCCAGACTTATAAACGCCAGAAGTGAAGTTGCCCATGAGACGCCTAGAGAATTGTACAAGGGGCCAGCAGCAAGCGGGAAAAGCGCTCCAACAATGCTGCGTATGATCACAGAGGCAGCCATTGCACTGGCAGAGTAAATCTTGTATGCGTCGGTCACGTAGGTGAGAAGAGAAATGAAGATGATCTGGAACCCAAATCCAAAGAACAAGCCGGATAATACGGGGGCTATCCAATGGATGGTTGGCTGTGCTGTCCAGCCGAGCCAGAACATGCTGACTGTTAGACAGGGTCCAGCGATGAAGGACAGGGGAAGTCGGTGGTACTCTGGGCTGGAAGTCCATTCTTTACCGAGCTTTTTAGCCTTTTCATATATGACGTCGAAGTAGAGTGTGACGAGGCCAGAGGAAGCGGCACCGATGCCAACTATGGGTGGTTAGGAGCGTTATCGAAGATACGAGGAAGGGAATGGACGTACTTGGGATGAGGGTAAGAGAAGTCTTGTCAACAGTAAAGCCATAGACGCCTGTCAGGTGTATTGTTAGTACTGCTCTCAAGATCAATTGGCATTGCAAAAGAACTTACTTCCGAAAATGATGGGATAGGCCTGGAAATAGAAGAAGATGAGACTATACACAAAGGATATGTAGACGGCGGTGGACGAAATGATCGGCTCGAAGATGAGCATAGTGATAGGGCGAGTGATGATCTCCATGGGGGTAAATTTTGAGCCCAGGTTGAGCTCTTCGCGCGAGTAGTAGCGATTAGAACCCGATTCTTTCCTCATTTTGGTAGCCTGTTTCTTCAAAAGAACAGGAGCAAATGTTTCTATTGTAAATACTTGTTAGTTTATGACACGGGATCTAATTGAATAGCACATACCAGACATGAACAACAAAGCTAGCCAAGTAGTACCAATCATGATCAAGTCAATCCGGAAAGTCCATCGCCAGCCGTATTTGACAGAACACCCAGAGATAATCGGTCCTAAGATAGGACCAAAGCTGCACGCCTGTGGGTATTATTAGTGTCATCCAAACAATTCACTGAGCTACGCAATGCATTACGACATACCGACATATACATGGCCATTGCTCGACCCCGAGTTCGCAGGTCAGAGAACAGGTCTGCATACACACCACCAACCACAGTTTGGGGAGCAGCGGCAACCAGGCCACAAATTGCCCGAAAGACCAGCAGAGAAGACCAATTTGGCGCTAGAGCACAAGCAAGTGTGCCGATCACGAACACTGTGAAGGAGTAAAAGAGGACGGGCTTTCGTCCAATTGTTTCGCTTAGGGGACTAAAAAGCAGGGGTCCAATCGTATATCCAATGAGAAAGACGGCGGTTGGTAGGACTTTTTGCTGATCTCCGGACTGGTGGAAGTCCTGCATGATAGTGGGGACTGCGTTGCTTGGGAGTCCAGACGAGATGCCGCTATTAAGCACAATAAATAGCGCTACAACGGCGTTATAGAACTTTTTGTTCTAAATTATAGTCAGTCAGTTGATGGCAGTTCCCCTATCCAAAGTAATACAAATATAATGATACGTACAAATGACCAATTTGGAGGGTTTCTTGGAGAGTTTTCATGAAAGTCGATAAGCAGTTCATCCTGAGACAATTCAACTATTTGGTAATCTTCATCTCTTTTTTGAGTTGAGAAAGGCTCAGATGTTATAGAGGTAATAGATTTCTTTTCCGAAGTTTCCTCCTTGCCTAGTAAAGGTTAGAGAAACACAGACAATAGTACATGTCGAGCGCACCAGAAGAGAGAATGGCGGCTATTTGCGCCCTGAGAGATTGTTTCGGTTCTATAGCCATTTCGAAAAATTAAACAAGTGATAAACACTCAATCTCGAAAGCGAAGAGATGTCAAATCGTATGTAGGCTCTTTTGATTTCCAGAAACTTTGGTTGAGGAACGAAGCCCTATATAAGCTATACAATAGTTACCCAATGCTATTGAGAAGCGGCGGACCCAAAGTGGAAAACCCTGACAATCCATTGAGTCACCACGCCTAGAACCCGCCTAGAACCTGTTGGTTCTGCATATGCCTCTATCTGTTATGTTTGAGTACATGATAAGCCAATGAGGGAGTAGTATACTTCAGTTTTCTTCACGCGGAAAACCGGCGCCGGTACGGGACCGGATTCTAGGGCGATCCGCCCACGGCGCCGGGCAGGACCCGGCCTTGGGTGGCTGTCGCCGATGCGCGAATTGATAGCCATGGATGTATTTTCAACGGAAATCGCGATTCTTGTGACTAAGATATTGTCATGTGAATTTTGAAAACAAAATGGTTTGCGCGTTGCGGCCCAATTTGGTGTACAATGGACCCCTGTGAAAGGGTTGATCTACGAGGCTAGATCATGGATTCGTGTGCGAGATACTAGTAAATTTTCACAGTGGAGTTTGCGTGGTCTAGAATTGCAATGCAACTAACTGTGTATTCTATAGTTATTGTGGCATCGACGGCATCATGGGCAAGAAATCGAAGATGTCGTTCTGCCCCTCCTCGAAAAGACCGAATGAATCTGCAATGGAGTTTGACACCGTCCAGTTCGGGGCCTCCATCGTGCCGGGCAACCGAGATGCGAGCGCTTTGGCCGCTGCCGAGGGATCATTACTTGGCATTGTGACCATATTTGAATCTTTATCGGTCTGGATGGTTGGGCCAGTTTTGTAGCGCAGATCGTCCAGGGGACCCACTCCTGATGGAGGCGGGCCGTTGACCATGGGGCTTTCAGGTCCCCCGAATGGGGCTCCCCCGCTTTGATCGGGTATGATATGTACATCTGTACTATGATTGCTCTGCGACTGGCTCGCAATCAAAGCGCGTGCATAGTTCACGAAGATGGAGACAGTGCGGTGAATGTCGGGATAAGGAGGCTGTTTGAGAAAATCGCAAATCCTTTCTGCTCTTTCCAGTAACATATTCTGATTGATCAGATTTGGACGCCATCTCGCAATGCGAAGGGCAAAAGTCGCTGATCCTACATTTAGCACAATGTATGTAGCAGAAGGTGTGGAATGGCCGACTTACTGACGAAAGCCATTGTGAGAGCTGGATACGTTGGCGCCCATGGTAACTGACAGCGATAAGCTGGCTCGTTAATCAAAAATCCTAATTGGTCCATGATGGTTGTCACAAGGTACTGCCAGAGATTGGTCACGTTCTGGTCGAGCATTTCAGAGCTTGAGTCCGGGTAAGTTGGTTGTAGCTTTTGGATTCGTGCTAGGGAAGCGCAGAAGACGAAAATTCTGGCATAATGAAGCATGAGCTTGAGACTGCTGCGTTGAAAGGCGCCGATGTGGAAACCATTGTCTTCGAATTCAGCAATGTTAGAAATGCCCCGAAACAGCTTCGAGTCGGATTCTTCTGAGGTAAGAAGGAGCTACTCACTTTCATGTATTTCATCCCACGTAGTCCACCAATTTTGTAACCTTGCCATAATAGCCGGTAATTCTGTCGATATAATATCACTGACGGTTGAGGCATTGTCGATAATCACTCGAGAGTTACCTGGTTCATGTTAGAAATTTAATAGCTGGGGTGCAGTCTAATCAATCTTGCCTCGGAGTTGATGAAGCTCAATGATGCACACAGTGCGCATGTCACAGGGCAAAGATAGTGGATAATCAAGAAATTTGCG
Organism: Penicillium crystallinum; assembly: GCA_027569675.1. Classification (NCBI taxonomy): domain Eukaryota; kingdom Fungi; phylum Ascomycota; class Eurotiomycetes; order Eurotiales; family Aspergillaceae; genus Penicillium; species Penicillium crystallinum. The sequence goes on along the minus strand of JAPDKR010000029.1, from coordinate 209,043 downwards.
TAGCTTTATAACGTCAACCTCAGCTATGCGTGATTTGCGCCCAGTGCCAGATGCAACGTCTAACTCCAAGATGAAAGTGATTAACCAGGTTCTTGTTTGCCACACCAGCTCACGCTCAGCCATGGAGGCCGATAGCGAGCTTCGGGGGACATTTTCTTGGGATAACAAGGTGTCCAACGATTTTTCCAACCCAGAGTCCAACGCTGTGCGAAGAATGAGAGCAATGGAGAACCAGGTCTTCTCGGAATAAGCAGCCAGGAGAATCATTCCTTGGACCGTTTCGAGTTTGGTGGGTCGCTCAAAGAAACTGTCTTCGGCTAAGCGTTGAGCCTCGTCTTGAAGAACACGCTGCATATGCGTATCTCCACGCAGGTCGGTCACCGCCCGACTAGCCAGATAGATAATGACCGTAAAGCAAAATAGTGACCGCGAACGAATAGAATCGAATGTGTCTCTTATTGGGTCGAAAAGAGGAAGAAAGTTCTTGGAACCACCAGTAAATCTTTGTAAAAGATGTTAGTTTTCATTAGATACTCTCGAGGTGGACTGTTTTCAATTTCAGTTGGATTCCGCATACCTCTCATACATGACTCGAGCAAGTTCCTCACTGACAATCCCTCTAGCAATAACATCGCCTCCAGGATCACCTTTTGTCGAGTTTTCCATGAAGATCTAACTTTATGAGACCATGGACGCAAAGATATGTAAAAGTTTGGGTACAACGCACATCATTTGTGCCCAGCAAATTCACTGACATGGAATGAAGTGCTGATGCTGGCGCAATCATCTCATTTGGGCTCAGCTGTTGAGACTCCGGTCCATTTTGATCGGATGTATATGACCGTTGAAGGGTATTTAGACCAGTAGAATCTGGCAATGGGTCAATCGGAGTGTCAAAACCACCATCTTGCACCGTGGCGGGTGAGAACCCTTGCTCCCTTGATGCCGGAGTGTGAAATCCAGTCCTTGAATCCAACGGTGAATTATTATTTTGGTTTCTACAACAGCATATTAGCCAGTTTCTCCGTAAGCAGAAAATACATTCGATGTGAATATCACCTTGCTGGCGTTGTTGTTTTACGCCGGCGATCAATTCGTCGTCGACCGTCGTCAATGGGATCCAAAATGCAATCTCGGCCCGTCGAGCGACAGCGGAAGCAAGGGACTTGACTGCGCGCATCACAGCGCATCTTCTGTCGTCTGCACCATCGGCATGCCTTAAAGAAGCGAATCGGAACATTCTCCGCTCGGTAAACGATCTCCGACCCTCTTTCGCTCATCGTGAAAATTCATGAATACATTCGAAATGACATCACTCACACATCAAGAATAGGAGATTTCTGTCGATGTTTATCGATCGTAGGCTGTGGTTTGGCCCCAATCCTTCCCAACTGCCTGATGGGTATACATTTGTCCGGTCGACTCGCAGGGCCGGTCACGTGTACCGGTCGGATGGTCCATTTTAGGAAGGTCGCTAGAACGTTAAAATGGGTAATGCGGGGGACATTTTAGTCAGACTGCAATCTATTGACTCGTTTTTGTTGCTCTAGTATATTTCAATCATTGCTACTCCGTACTGGCTAAAACATTCTGATATTGCTGTAGACATTTTAGAGGCTAGTGATCATCATGGATGCTCGACATCAACAGCAAATATATATATGCAGCCAGGGCCTTAATGAGGCATCAGTACTTCGGGGATATATAGAATGGCGCATTACACAGGAGCTAGACGATGATGTAGCTTTCACCGGAGGAACAAGCAAAATCTATACCAGTGGCGATGAAATTTGAGGGTGTTGCTAACAATCTCATCCATTAAACCATCCTTGACACATGCAACCACCATTTGAGTTCATCTACTGCCGCACCCCAGACGACAATCCTAACTCAACGGCCTTGATTTGAAGAGCCAAAAATTTGGAATAGATCCGGCACAAGGCGAGGTTTCCCCCGAAGTACCAGAAGCCAGGGTGACCACTGGGGCGCCACATCTAAGAGAAGGAACGATGAGCATTAGGGATCAGAATATCAAGGGTGGTTATAAGAATCGCACAAAGAGGAACTTACAGCTTGAATCTCTCCCTCCTCATCTAAATCCCAAACATCGGAACATCGATCAGCAACTTTGTCACCCAAGACCTTTCTCACTGTCGTCCGCATGTTATCATATCCAGTAGCCAGGACAACGATATCCGCCGGAAGGGAGTCGCCATTCGCCAGATGCAGCTCGCGGCTGCCAAAGCCGGTGATACCATATGGATTGTTGTTGACTTTAATCTTGCCATCGATAATGAGTTGACTGCATCCAACATCGATATAATAGCCTCCACCACGTGTATAATATGCTCGTGAGATACCGGCTCCATCTGGACCAAAGTCAAGTTCGAACCCAGCTCGACGAAGTCCATCTAGAGTATCCCTCTCGGCTTCTGCAATTTTCTTTGTCATGTGTACGCTGAGAGCAAATTTTACCGGCCAGGGCAGACTCTCGTCGGCGATATCACATTCTTCTGTTGGAGGACTGAGCGATTGGGATCAGTACGGTGCAATGCTGAGATGAGTGGGAACAGAAGTTTTTGAATGATTGATAACTTACCCTCCATCCTCATGCATTCCACTGTGCATCATAAAAACACCCTTGTTGGCAGTTATTACATAGGTCCCCCGGCGCTGCAGCATAGTGACATCTGCGCCATTTTCATAAAAGTTTTGTGCAATATCGTGACCACTGTTACCGGTTCCTACGACGATGACCTTTTTGCCACGAACATCGCTTTCCGATGCATCACGGTGTTGACTGGCATGATACAACCTGCCTTGGAATGATTCTTGCCTCGGGAATGAAGGAACAAGGGCTTCACCTGAGTGTCCTGTACACCATACAATGTGACGAGGATGCAAGGTGCGCTTAGATCCATCGCCGCGAGCGACGACAACCGTCCATTGCCCTGTGGTGTCATCATAGTCTGCTGAAACAACTGAGGTCTGGGTCCAGACATTCAATTCCATGATGGTAGCATATGCTTCGAACCAGTCACCGAGCTTATCCTTTGGTGTAAACTGTGGCCAGTTTTGCGGGAAGGGTAGGTAGGCCATATGTGTGAACTCAGCTGGATCGTGGGTGACAAGTGTCTGTATCACTAGAAATCAGCATCTCCCGTCTTGGGATATCCAAACTCCTCTAGCACAACATACCCGATACCGGTTACGCCAGTTGTCTCCGATGCGTGTGTTTTTATCGACAATCAAACAAGAGACACCGAGACTCTGCAAGCGTGCTCCCATATTCAATCCAGCTTGGCCTGCTCAAGGATCAGTCTACTCCTAAATTTTATTTATCTTCAGACGGGGATTGACTTACCTGCCCCAACGACTAAAGTGGAAGGCTCCTCATCTAGGAACTCCTTCTGTCTATCCCGTCGCTCAATCCATGTGCCCCCAGCCAGACCACCAGGCATTGACTCCGTCGTGCCTGGAGCTCTGCGGGCCCCCAATGGCTCTTGGGCCGAGCTCAGCTCCTGTAATGAGGTATACGCGGCATAAGCTTTCCAAGAACCATTCTCCCCTGGAGTAAGACGCAGCATCCCCGTGCCAGTGCCAACAGCTGTATCGAAGAAAAACATAGAAGAAATCCAACTCAGTCCCTCCACAACTTGCTCCAGCCGTGGTTGGAACTTTCCAGTGCTCTGAAGTCGAAACTTGGACAGTTGCACCTTGGGCTGTTGCTTGCGCAGGAACTTTTGAATCTCAGCAGCCGTGTATACAGTACGCATATCCCAGTCCAGGGCGAGCATATCACGCCACCAAGACTCGGCATGGAATAAATTGTTGAGATTCATTGTCTCGGGACTAGCGAGCTGAGTTTCGAGACTTGTAAGCCATTGTTGGGCAATAATCTGCGGGTCGCAGTTTGCATCGGTAGGCGTCTTAGGCAGTTGAATAATGTGTGGGTTTCCACCTGTCAGTGTTGTGGCCATCTTGAAGATTTCTCTATATTTATGCCTAGTATTGAAGTAGATTTCAGACAACAAAGTGATAACCCGGTGTGCTTGACTTGTTGGCAGCTCTTATATCATTTGTTCTCCCTGTTAATTGCCCCATTTTGCCGAGTTTCACGGGTCATCTCCGAGCGAGGGGCAGCAAGCGTGGAGTAACATAACGTCAGTCTGGCCCGGTCACATCTCCGATCTTGCGGAGATCGGGTAAATTCCCTTAACTGATTTCCACTTGAGGCAAGTTGGCCGAGCAGGTCAGCCCTATTCAGAATATTTGGTATTCACAGACTAATTCACTCCTCTCAGAACCCTCGATATACCTTCATATAGGACAATTGACTCTATTCCAGTATTCCAAGCATAAGACTGCATTGACAGCGCAAATGAGGGCGTATCCCCAGTATACAAAGCTCTTTTATTGATTAGTCCTCGAGGCGTCCATGAAGATTCTATGAAGTTGCTCACACTTCCCTCGAGGACTATCCACCTGAAAGGTAAGGCCACCAGCTGGCAATGCAAACATGACAAAAGGAATTGAAGAGTGGGTACTATCCCACGACATTTCTCAGGAGTCTCGGCGAATTGACATCAACGATGTCGACACTCCTGAGGGATCAGTCAACTGGGAAAAACGATCGTCGGTCAAGAAGACTATCCGGATGTACGCCGCGAGCCATAACCATATGTACTGGCTGCGCCTAGTATCCCGTCCTTTCTCACACATATAACGTTCAAGTGATATTGGACTCGAGTCATGAGTTTATTTACTTGCTAGAAAGGGCTCGGTCAATTTTACAGCGTCAAAAATACAAGTATTTCTGTCATAGCCCGAGGCATAATATTTGACAGGACCCACTATATCCAAAAGGTGCTTGGCTTCCTTTTTGATCTCGTTTTCCCCTGTCCGGGTCTGTATCCATACATAGGGTACAGCTTCTACTCAATTGCCTCAAATTTCCAGACATGACTCTTCTTGGGGATCAAACGATGAAGAGCTTGCTACATAATCTACTCGCGTGTCTGGCCGAAAATCACAGCCAAAGACTAACCTTGGTCGTATAGCTTGCGACCTAAGTGGAGATCTGGGCACCAAGCTACTGCAGGGGACAGCCTCACGAGGCTGCGAAGCTCAACCCAAATAAGCCCTCAAATCCGGGTTACGATGCGTTAGCGGCAAATGGAGGCCAGTGATCTACGGATAGACCACTCAAGCCACTCGATCGACCGTTGTGAAGCGGCCGACCGGGCGACTATGCCAAAATAAGCTTGTTTGGCCCCCAACAAGGGTCAGGAAATTACAACTGCAAATCCGACATTTAGCACCTCATGATCCCTTTAAATCGACAATGTTCAATGTACACTGTAATCACTTCAAATGAAGGCTCCTCGAGGGAGTGATGTCGCGGCACCACTTTTGGTTGAATCGTGGGAGGGACAGTCAGTAGATGAGGGGAACTCAATTCCTTTGGAAACTGTGCAACCTTTGAGTTAGGCCTTTTAAATTCATCCCAGGACTCCACTTTGCGATCGGTACTGACAATCTTTGTAGACAGTCTCCTGTCTTAGATCAGAAGACCTACCAACTTGTCAATGAGGATATCCAGGACAACGACGCAGCGCCAGACGGCGAGTCACTATCTCTCCGAGCCTCGGCCCTGCTATCGACCAAGAAAAGATGGATTATCGGATTGTTACTCTGCACATTAGGGGTGACTTTGGCGCTGGTCGTGCATATAATTCTCACTTTCAAATTGGTCCCTAAAGCTGCCTCAGGTGGCTACGGCTGGGGATCATCCTCGAGTCTTTCCTATGAAGGCACCTGCCACAAAACGAATCAAATGGCGACAGGTCTGCACATTCTTATTAACGTCATCGTTTTGACCTTGACTGCCACAAGCAGTTACTGTAATCAAGTTCTAGCAGCACCGTCGCGCGCAAGAATTGATAATGCTCACTCCCAAGGCGTGTGGGTTTCCATTGGCGCTTCCAGTTTCACTAATATTTGGTACGCGCCATTCTGGCGCAAAATTTTGTGGCTCTTGATTCTTGGGTCATCTTTTCCAATCCAGATGATGTACGTTCCCCTGCTCCGGCGACCCGTGCACTAGGCTCGAGCTAATGTATCGTACTAGATACAACTCCTGCATTTACGTTTCAATCAACGCCAATGACTTTGGAATAGTCGCTGCGCCGCTGGAATTTGGCAATGCTCACCACAATCTATCAGTGCCTTTGGGCTTTGAAAAGTTTATCGGCATGACCGCAAACAGCTTGCACAGTGATCTCATATCAGGAAAGCTCGAGCACCTAAGTAAGGCCGAGTACATGGAAGTATACAATGGCGCATATCAAATCGCCCGAACCACAGCGGTGATTTTAACACCAGATGTTGTCTCTGATATAACGGTTTGGTCATGTCAGATTGGAGTACATTATGACGGTATTACAGCGGTACTTGGTAACGACTGTTCGATTCAAAAATATAGCGGAAGATATTTTGTTCGTCCATCAGATTCTGATGAACAAGACGTGCCTGACGCCATACCACAGTTTGAGGTGCGTGATTGCTACAGCCGAGCAGTCACACCAACCTGTGAGCTCAGATGCAGTCTACCTATCGGAATAGTTGTCTTGGGCTGTATTGCATTGAAAGCAGTATGCTTGCTCGTGACAGCTCTCGAACGCCGGGCAGAGATTTTCTTGACAGTTGGAGATGCTTTGGCGTCATTTCTGAGATGTCCCGATCCATACACAACCAACAACTGCCTGATGGCTCGGGTCAATAAAGGACAGCCAAAATTGTTCCTCAAATTCAATGACTATCCCTGGGTTTCGGTATTTTCTCGCGCCGTGCCATTCCGCCTTGGGCAAAGTCCGACTTCACAGCCTAAGAAGATCTCTCAAGTTAAGCAGAGATGGAGTGCCGCCCTGCCACCTCGGCTACTCGTCTTTCTGTTCTTTTTCAAAATTCTTCTTCTAATGGTGGCTGTTCTAACCATCTGTTTCAACACCTCAATGCTCATCAGTCAAGGAGGAGTAGATTTGAATTCGGACGGCATGTCAGCTTGGGAACGGAAATTCACTTCTGTGTACCATACCTAGTTCTACGCAATGCGTTACCTGGGATTCATTGGGACTGTTTTGGCAGTGAACACCCCGCAGGTTGTGATTACAATCATTTATGCTGTCTACAACAATATTCTCACTCGAATGCTTCTTGCTGCCGAATACAACGATTTCGGTGTCGAGCGAAAGCCACTTCGAGTCTCATTTCCCACTGGAGAGCAACGCTCAACGTATTATCTATTTGTACCATATCGGTATAGTGTGCCATTTGTCGTGCTATCCACACTGGCTCATTGGCTTGCCTCTGAAGCTTTATCGTTTGTGCAAATCATTCCTCGGGATGTGCATGGTGATTCACAGCATAGCCGAGGTCTAAATGGGATCAGTTCTTCCTCTCTTGGACTAAAGTTGATGGTCGTACCGTGGATTATCCTGGTTGTTGTCTTTCTTGTTCTGATGTTTCGAAAATTCAAGTCGGCTGCCATGCCTATTGCAATGAACTGCAGCGGTGCCATTAGTGCCGCTTGCCATTCGCCACCAGATGATATTGATGCAGCGGAGAAGCCTGTCATGTGGGGAGAGACTGATATGGAGATTGCCAACCTTCGTACATTCTTGGGACCTGGCGTACCGGAGATTGAGACAAGATGTCGGCGTGCTACATTCACCTCCAGGGATGTTGTTGAGCCAAGTCCTGAGTTTGTGTATTATTAAGATATGAAGATTCATGATATACTCCCCAAATAATCCTCAAGGTTCAGTGTTTTGTTAGAGGTAGAGTACTCGATGACGACCTTATAATAGTGCTCGTAAGCTGTCATTTTCTTCCACTTTCTTGCCTAAAGATTTGGCTACAAGGCCCTATTTAAAGCTCAAGGAAATGTGCCCAATCGTTAATAATATCAATAAGTAATTTCTTCTTCTAGGATTCCAGGGCTGATACTCGGGAGGTTGAAACTTTATTTCTATCAAGGTTTATGCAAGTAACCTTATTTACACGCCGCGAAGATCCGGATTAGGAAATAAACAATGTCGTTTTTTTTCTTTTCTAGTATTTTCAGTCAATCGATGGCAAATGAGAGTAGATCACTCACCGATAATAAATCAAAAGACGAAAGGAAAGGAAGACGCAGGACTTGAAAAGCCAATCGTGGAGCCCTATATACTGTTAGCAACCTAGATCCTCTCTATTCAGAGGGGAACCAAGACTCATGCTTAAGAGTAACAAGGTAAACCTTTTCGACAATCTTCTTACGAGAGACCTTAAGCATCCACTTCCAAAGAGTCTCCAAATCATCACGATCACGCTGCTTATCCTGGAAGTAATCCACCCGAAGCTTGAACACATCAAGGTTATCAGGACGCTGGATCCACACCTCACGAACCGGTGAAGCGGCAATAGGCAGAGTACGTCTACTATTCCCATGGCATTCAAAGCTCTTAGAGAACTCGCGCCACTGAGGCCGCCACATCTCAAAGGTCTTAGTCCATTCTGGGTCAACATTGCTATCCGCAAGAACAGCACACATACTCCAAACCATATGGGTAGCACTTACATACTTTTCAAGGTAACTGAATACTCCTGGTAGGACACCGTTGTGGCGGTGGATCTCGATTCGGAACTGGTTGAGGGTCGGCATGGGGGCGGGTTCGGGAAATTCACAAAGAAGATTTGCTGGGGGCGAGCCGGTACGGTAGGTATGGCGGTGGACTTCGTCCACGGGCTCAGTGGTGTCAGCAACCTCGACTGGGAAGCGTTTGGGTTGCTCATCACTGTCGTCGCCCTTACGGGAGAATGCTTTTTGCAAACGATCCATAATTTGTTACCAGCTTCAGGGTGATATTCAGATCTGAAGGCACGGATACGGTTGTTAGAGAGTGCTGCGACTCCTTCAAGGGTTCAATTGGATGAGATTGATGAGGATGAAGTAGGATCTTCCCGGTGGGGATCGCGGTTTATATAGACTTGAGGGACAATGTAGGTAGTGTTGATGAGATTTTATCTTCAATATGGATGAAAGAAAATAGTCATTGCTATTGTGCTTATTTTAAGCCCAATTCGGTGTTCCGTGGTATAATCCCTTTGTACATAAGGCTTTTACTTTATTTTTTCCCGCTAGTAATGTCGGAAAGTTCTATCAAGCCTACCTAGGTACAAAGAGTCTTTGTATTCAACAATAGGCTTAGTCTATATTCGAGGGGAAGTCATATTTAAGGGGAGAGCGTTGAAGACTTAAACTCAACGCATCCAAACCTAACAGCCGACGCGGTCTTGAAGCGAAAGCACATTCATTCATGCAAGTTCTTTCTCTCTCGCCTCAACAGACACAGGCCGCTTGTAATTTGTTTAGGTGACTGAGTAGTCAGGCTTCCCTCCTCTTTTCCTGGATAGCTCTCCATTGTCGAATTTATCAATCATCAACTCCTCCATCATGATTGACTTACAAACTTACTCTAATTCAAAGAGGGTAAGATTAGTCGTGTTGGACTATTGCAAGGACGGCACTATGTCTGGTGCAGCAAAGGTCTCGGACGTTTGATAGAATTGTTTGGGCAAAAATAGCACCACGGCAAACTTCAACAGGGAAAGGGAGCCTTCCAGTGGAGACCCTAAGCAGAATACAGAGTCGACACGAGAATAGGCGGTGAATGCACTGTTCTGTAATTCACGACAAAAAGTCAATCGAGGCTAATTTTGTGTCGCCTTTTCTTGTTTTTTGTTAAGGGATTAACCATATAGCTGTACCATAGTGTCATAAAAAACCCATACAAGAGCCCGGGCATTTGTGTGGAGGAACATATGTTGAGATGTGAAGTCCGTATACTTCCTGGTGTCCTCACCTTCAAACCAAACTATATAGAAGATCATCTTTGGTCACCTTGGGCACGTGCCAGGGATTATAAAAAGGCGACAGGTCTTGACACAGTTTGATCTCTTTCTTCCCTTCCCAACTCCAGATTTCTCTGATAGCATCATCGTTCCCAACCATTCCATCGTCAACCCATCTTTCTCACAAGCAAATCGATTCCAATTTCCACCATGGCTCCAAAGGAACCTGAGGACCCTGATTGGGTGTTGACCCCCAAGTCGACCAAGAGGTCCGAGGGCAAAGTCGCTAAGCGTACTCCGTCAAAGGGAACCCCGGCCAAGGGAGAGTCGACCTCTGAGAAGGAGCTTGTCTTCTTGTGGATTTGTATCAAGAACTCTGGTGATATCGCAGTAAGTGCCTCTCAATGCCAGATACAGTATGCCATTTACTGACTGAAGAACTTGCTCATTGCAGCTCAACATACCAAACGTCGCCGAGGAGATGGGTATGTCGACCAGTACCGTCAGTAAGAAGTTCTGGCGTCTCCGAAAGAAGCTTAACGAAGCTCGGTCTTGCCGGTCTGGCAATGAAGACAAGAAGGAAGCCGAAACTCCCACACTCGCCAATGAGGAGCAGGAGGACGCCGAAATTCCTCAGGTCGCCGATGAGCAGCAGAGGGGCGACGATAATGAGGCCGAAGAGTAAAAGAGTCTTTCTCATGAAGAACATTCGCCACAGATCAGATTCTTCCAGGCTCTTGCTACTCACAATACTTGTGTTCTCGACTCTTGTTCTTGATGATTGATATGTGATCTTTGAACAGTGCTTCACCATGGAAGCAATGTGAGGGTGGTCCATGATCTTCTGAGATGGGGACACCATCGGAGCCTAGCTTCCTTTTTTCACACAATGAGAACCTTGATTTTTCAATTGCCCTTTTGACACAATTGTAGTCTGTATTTGTAATTTCCAGCCCAACGGCTCTGCAATATAGCCGCTTCAACTCGCACCATGATAGCATCCATGGATGACTTGAATATCAGACCCACAGTAGGGTTAAAGGTGAACTTGACCTCTGTTGGAAATGTTGTGGTAGTTAACTTTAGACCTTTTGCTCCACTTTTGGCCGAGCCTGGCAATATCTGTTAGCCAACATGAAGGAATGGGGATTTGGCAACCATTTCCTTCAATCTCAATCAGTTTGACCATTTCTCTTGTAAAAAATCGAAAACTCTTGTTAGTGAAGAGTCCAAAGGTGCCTTATCACAGCTTTCATCAAAGGTATTTCATTAGATTTCATAGTATGCATACCAACATATCCCAGTGGTAGGTCCAACTCCTACTCCCAACAAAAGTGATCAAGTCTCAAGCGACTGATGAATAACACTCGTCCTATACGTCTCACTAACTTGAACAAGCTCCTCATGCGTGCCTTGCTCCACGCACCTTCCTTCATCAATGAGATAAATACAATCAGCCTTGTGAATCGTATTCAGCCTATGCGCAATTGCAACAATGGTCGTTCGACCGGCGAGTGTAGCAAGTGCATCCTGGATCTTCTTCTCAGACTCAACATCCAGTGCACTGGTAGACTCATCCAGCAGCAGCAAGCGCGGCTTGCGCACCAGTGCGCGCGCAATAGACAAACGCTGCCTCTGTCCACCAGAGAACTGTTTGCCGTCATGGCTGCATTGTGTCTGATATCCTTCCGGCAACGCTATGATAACATCATGAACATTTGCCATGCGGCAGGCTTGTTCGATTTCCTCTTGGGAGGGGGTATGGCCTGGGCGTGCGCCGAGCGCAATGTTGAAGGCAACGCTGCCTTCGAACATAACATTTTCTTGTGGGACGAGCGCAATCTCGTCGCGGAACGATGTTCCCTGCTGGCGACTTATGTTGACATTGTCAATTATGACAGCCCCAGATTCGGGACGGTAGAACCGCTCGAGCATTGCAAATGTTGTGGATTTGCCAGAGCCGCTGGGGCCGACGAGGGCGCAGAATTGGCCTGGCTGGATTTTGAGGGTCAGACCGCGGAGCACAGGTTGGCCTGGTCGTGAAGGATACTCGAAATGGACGTTTTGGAGCTCGGCACCAATTCCACTCATTGGTGGAGGCGCTGCGCTTTTAGGTGAATTCTGTGCATGGTGTGCTGCCTCTGGGTCCGAGATCTTCTCTTCCAGCAGATGGGTGTCGGAGATGTGATCTTTGACATCCGAAGTGAGTTCCTCCTCGTTGGATCGGGTGTTCAGAAGCTCGGCAATGTTGGATGCTGCTAACCCAGCCTTGGAAATATCGGGAGCGAGAGCAAACATCTGTCCACAAGATTGAGTGCTGAATAGAAGTGCGGGCAGCACGATGAAGAATTGTGTCTGGGTGTAAAGTCCACCCACAATCTGCCGAGTACCCCACCAGTATGCCAGGGCGTAGACAAGATTGCTAATGCTGAATGCCAGCGCAAGGAACACATTTCCATAAGCAATTGATCTCAAAGTCTCACGATATGGAGCAGTTAGTGCCCGTTCATAGACCGCATAAGACTGCTTTTCAAGTGAGAATGCCGAGACTGCACGAATATTACTCACTGCCTCAACGGTAATAGCTGTCGCTTGCGCAAATGCCTTTTGGTGCCGTTCTGCAAACTGGGCCTGAGTACGAAGCTTCATAATGCCTGAAGCCATCAGCACCGGAATTGTAGGAAGCAACACGATCGCAATCTTCCAGGCGATAGCAAATGACATAACTATTCCAGCCACCAGGTTCACAGCCGTAGCTAGCAAGAGACCGATCGTGGTACCAGTGATGCTACCCAAGGCAGTGGCGTCGCCAGTGATATAAGTGAGGAGAGTTGCTGGCGAGCGATCTCCATCTCCATGCCATTTCATAGTCTGTTTCAACAGTGATCTTAAGGACAAGACCCGGACTCGGTAAAGAATTTTATCAGCAGCCCAGCCGTATGCACAACCGCTGACAACATTGGCTGTGAACTCGACTAGAGCCATGACGAAAAACAAGAGTCCGTACAGCCTTCCACCATCCCGAATGCTTTCCGCTCCCCCACACGGACTCAAAGCACCGACAGTGTGGCCGAAAATGACAGCTTCGGCGGAATAGCTGCCTCCGATTAGAACCGACATTGCAAGTCCGACTAGAATAAAGTAGACATTCGGGCGGAGCAACGAGAAGGTGAACTTAGTTGTGAACCAACTAGAATGCTTGAGTTTCTTTTGTGCCTTTTGTTCCTTCTTCTCGCGCCTTTTCTTCTCTTTCTCAGTTTCATCTTGCGTTTGGTATGTTGAAGGGGCTTCCACCAGCGTATCAACGCCAATCACATCTACTAAGGCTTCCTTGATATCCACTGGGGCTGTTTCAAAGGCTGTTGTATCGCGAATCTGGCGAATAGGATCCTGTTGGAGGGTAACAGCGCCCAATTTCCCAAGATTCTGCAAGCGCACCATTTCAGCATACGCCCCGCCGTTCGATACCAGCTCAGTATGGGATCCTTCCTCAACAACTCGACCCTGTTGGATAACAACAATCTTGTGTGCATCCTTAGCTGTGGCTAGGCGGTGCGCAATGGAAACAGTAGTGACACGCTCTGAGACCTTGGCCAGAGCTTCTTGGATCAATTGCTCGCTTGTTGAATCGAGTGCCGCAGTAGCTTCGTCGAGAATCAACAACGACGGCTCACGCACCAGGGCCCGTGCCAATGCAATACGCTGCTTCTGTCCACCACTGAGCATATTTCCAGACGAGCCTACATTTGTTGCAAAGCCATGCGGTAATGCATCGATAAACTCTAGAGCGTTGGAGTTTGCAGCTGCTCGCCGGACTAGGGCCATGGTCTCAGCAACTTTGGGGTCGTAGCCTTTGAGAGCCTTTTCTTCCGGGACACCAGTGCGAATTTGGGCTATCAAGTCCGGTAGAGTGGAATCGAAGATGAATGGCGCCAGTGTTTGATGGTGCTCAACGGCGGAAGTCACGAGTCCATAAGCAATGTTTTCTAGAATAGAGCGGTCCAGCAACGAAGGCTCTTGCTGCACGAATCCAATATTTCCGCGCAGGTATTTCACATTCAATTTGCGGAAGTCTTGATTACCGACTGAGATTTCGCCTGAGGTAGGGTCATAGAATCGTTCTAAAAGAGCCACGATCGTTGATTTTCCTCCTCCAGATGGCCCGACAATTGCTGTATGTTTGCGCGGTGGAATCACAAAGTCCACTCCTTTGAGCACAGGAACATCCGGGCGAGACGGATATGTAAAATGCACGTTGCTCAATTTGATTTCATCAGAATCAAAGTGAAAAGTCTTATCGCCAGACTCCGAAGTGCCGTCGATATTGGACTTGCGGTTGATGATTGCTAGAAGTCTATCCGCTGCGCCTGCCGCCGAGGCAAAGACGTGCACAAACGGTGCGACTTGACTCAAAATGAAGGAAGCATCAATCAAGACAAAAATAACGGTATACACTGCGCCGACTGACGTTCCATCGCCGTCCGCTTCAACTGAGTCGGCGATCAAGCGGGAACCTTCCCAAAAGGCCAGAGCATTTGAACCGTAGGCAATGAAGTAAAGAAGGCCCAACTGACACGCATGGGTAGTAGCCTTCTTGAGAGCATCCATGCGGGAAGCAGATAAATGATCTGCAAACAACCTTTCGAGACGCTCATGGGCATTGAAAGCATGCACTAACATTAAATGCGAAAGACTTGATGAAGCAACAGACGTAGCAGCATTTGAATGCTCGGCTATGCGACCAGCGTATTTCTTGATGTAATAACCTCCAACATAGGACATGAGGAAGTAGCATGGCACAACTGAGACTAGCATACCTGCAATCTGGGGAGCCTTGATGAACGCCACGACGTACGATGTGACAAAGTATGAAAGGGTGGAAATGACGATGCCCACTTTTTCAGAAGTGCCTGACTGTACCACTTCGATATCTCCGACCAATCGAGAGACCACATCACCTGCTGGTAGACTTTCGATGTACCCTGTTTCCTGTCGGATCACGCTCTCAAAGTAACAACGACGGTATCGACGTGCGATGCGCTCACTGACCAAACTCCAGCAACTGGAGTGAATGTATATAAAAACGAAATTTGCGATTGTGATGTAGATCACGTATAGAACTTTTGCGCGCACCCCATCTGTGACACCAGCATTGTTGACTTCGGATGGCAAGCAGGTGGCCGTGTTGAGGTCGTTGATTAGTTCACCGAATACAATTCCCAAAAGAGGGAAGGGAATGCCTGCGGCAATGGAGAAGAAGACACCGTTGATTATAAGTAGAACATCGGTTCTGGTGTAATCCAACGAGAAGAGGAGTCGAATGTAGGAGAAGAACTTTCCGAGACCCTTTTTTGTAGGCATACACTTCTTCAAGCATTTGGTCTGAACGATTTTATTAGTTTCCTATTGGATAGCGAGGGGTTCATAGTTAGTGCCTTCCATGACTCACCATGCTGAAATTCTTCTCTGCTACATCCTGTGCCGCAGTTTCTGACATCTTGAATTCTGAGTATTGTCTGACCGCAACTCGTCTGCCTCCGCGTAGCTACACGCCTTTCAAGCTTCAGAAAAATCTTTCCTCGTAGACCCTTTTGAACCATTCAATCCCTCAAGGGGATGTTATAAATGGTGGGCCAAATCCGAAACGAAGGATTCAGCCAGGCCAGATGCACCAAGAAATCCAATATTGGACCAATATTGGCGTTTGACTTTGAATGCGTTAGTCTTTCACAGTCAATGACTCTGCAAATGAACATGTAAAAACGGGACCAGAACAAGAAAAGCGCATGAATTAAGGGTTCAAAGAGAATCAGCCATCAGAACAAGAGAAATTTTCGAACCTCAAACCTCGCCAGGAACCAATCGTCACCCGCTCCGATCACGGCCAAGAGCCATAACTTCCTCACGATGTAAGCGATTGAAGTGCACCAAAAAGTCCACATAGACGGAGTAGTGGATCATAGATGAGTCGGCATCCATGGGCGCACCGCCATAAAGCAATATAATGGTCGAAGTCTCGAACGTGCGGGAAAGCCGAAAGGCAAAAGCCAAGGTCTGGGCGATCCTGATAGAGTGGGGGTTCCATCAACCTCACATGTCAGTAGTTGTCGCTATACCAGAAGCGGGAGTTGTACCCTGCATGTGGCTGATCCTGCGCCAAGGGAAAGCTGGAAGGATGAGCAAAGTACGGAGTAAACCAGCCTATGCAGGATTGGTGATAGCCTACCCTGTGTGTATGTAGTTTCTTGGTCCGCTTTCCCCCCTCCCAATCAAATTGCCGGCGTCAAGAGTCTCTCTTGGGGCCGAAGAGTGGAGCTTTTGTTCTTTTCGTCCATCGTCACAAGTATACATCGTAAGAACTTGAGTGAGGACGGTTGTCTTTCAGAGTACGTTGTGCCCTCTCGAGGTATCACGTCTGTATAAGCCTTTTGTCGCTTTCTGTCGCTTTCTATCGCTTTTCATCTTTTTTCTGCTCGGCCATGTGCTTGAATGCTCTGACGGTGGAGATCTTTCTGGTGGCGCACGCTAGATCTAATCAGATTGATAAGACGGGAAAAAAACTGAGGCTGAGTCAAATCGCTGAGCTTCCCTGGGTACCTAGCGGCGTTTGTAAAAAGTCAAAGTTAGTAGACCATTCACCAAATCAGGAACTTTTCCGGCTGTTGTACTTGAAGGGCTAAACAGAGTGAATAAAGCTCCATCCCTGAAGCGAAGTTTGGGCATTGTTGACGCCTGATATTCGTGAACCCGCACTGCAAGACCCTTCTGTAATTCCCCAATCCGCCTCTGAATCGTCAATTGTATCTATGTTCGGCTGGTTTCAGGCCTCTCTCTAGCAAGAAAATGTTAGAAACCAGGATAGGGGTTGTCAAGGCGACAGATCGAGTGCTCGCGGACCTCAGAGTTAGGCTGGTGGGGCGAAGTGGGCGCACTACGAAGAGAATCAACTAACCACTTCACATCGTAGGCTACATATGTCAAGATATGGCATTCAGAATTGAATGACGATAAAGATACATCGAAGTTTGGATAAATATGGAACAAGAACCTATGTACACCAGAGATCCCACGGCCTCACACGCCACGATGCTATCAAGAGTTATTAAACACATACACATGTACCTAGTCCTGAGCCGATAAGAGAATCAATTACTGGGTCCGTCGGGCCATGAAATAGGTAAGCAGGTTTAGGGATCCCTCCCGGGGAGGTTGGGTAACCTTCTGCACTCGCTCCGGTCCGAACGTGATGTTCAAGAATGTGCAGAGCTCAGTGGCATTCTTCCTGACACCAGGACGAGGGTGTCCGAGTTGTTGCATCACCACAGCGCCAATGCGGGCCAGAAGCTCGTCATCGATATCAGTGCCGGGACGTGATAGCGACTGTTGGATAGTACTCAGACCCATGATGGTGGAACGGTAGGTCTCGTCGTTTTCTGCCTCCGGTCCAAGATCAAGCCCCTGCAGGACGCCGACAATCGCCGTCTGTGGCAAGGTCAAAAACACTAACTTATCCGCCACTTCTTCCAAACATGTGACAAAGTGTGAAGTGGACTCGTAGTGGCGGCGTGCCCGAATAAGAGCCGCCATGGCACGGGTGTCATAGGGGTGGAAATGCTCACGGGTCCGTAAAAGCATCGAACGGATAGTTGCCAGAACCTGGGTCTTCACGTCATGATCCTTACGATTGGCTGGGGTCGCTTCAAGTTCAACCAAGAGAGCTTCCAACATTGTATTGTAGTCTTGGCTTTGAGATACAATATCATCGCCATGGTATTGTATGAGCCCTTGCAGTTTGCGGTATCCCGAAGGCTCCATGCTATGGGAAAGGATACGACCAAGGCCTTTATGAATCATTTCTTTAGCATTTACTGGGTCTTTCGAGCGCGGGCTAGGGCTGCGGTGACGTTCGCCCCATTTTCGGCTGCGTCCTGTGGAACTTTCAGACAACATTGACTGAAATGAGGCTGACTGGGACAAGGTTGATTGAGACATTGTCTCAAAAGACCTCTGTCTCGCTTCTGGGGAGCGTGAAGGTTCATTGGCTGTTACTTCTTCGAGTGCACTCGGCTTAGCTCCAGACAGCGGGACTGCGGACAAGTCTACAGTTTTGGTCCGGTGGGGAGTCGCATTCTCGTTGTTGCTTTCATTGCCATTCGTTGCCGTGTGAGGTTCCTGGGGGATCGTAGCTTCCATATCGAAAATATTAGAAGCTGCTGGCTGGACACGGCCCCTCGTTGGGGATGGGCTTGGTTGAAGGGGTGCCCTGCGCGTCGGAGATGGAGTCCGAACTCCAATGTTCATCACAGAGTCCTGACTTGGGGCCAAATCAGGGGTGGACTTCATAGCAGAAGCCACCATGGAGAGTGGAACATCTTCAGGAACCACGCTGGTCTCTCTGGCGCCTTGATCTGATTGATTCGGGCGATAAGGGGACTTTGAAGGGGACAATCTTCCAACCGAGGCAGCGTAGCCAGGAGTCTCAGCCTCGACTGCGGTAGGAGTGGTTGGGTCTTCATATATCACCATTGATTCCGGCTGCGTTTTGGCCACAGATTCAGAGTCACGCCCAAGTATCAAGTCTGAGTGACCGGGGATTGGAGACAAAGGAGCATGAGACACTGGAACATCTGGTTGGGAAGGGTAAGGAGGCACGGCGACAGGATCTTCTTCCAAAGCCATTGGTTCCGGTTGCTCGACAGGAACCGAATCGGCGTGAGGGCCATCCAGCGCTAAATATAAAAGAGGCTGTGACACACGAAGTGGGGGGCTTTCCAATAGGACAGGTGCCGGAGAATGTTGGTCCTCTGCTGGGCTAAGGTAATGTTCCTGGCGGGGAGTTCTTGCCGACAACTGGTTCGTCACACTGTCATTTGAGCCGCTACGAGCTCGACTCGCGGCTGCAAGGTCATTGTGGGACTTGGACTTGGACAGATCGAGTTTCTTAGGCCTACCCTTCGTTGTAGCGGCGTGCACAGGCTCATGCGGCCGAGTACGAGGCGCCGTTAGCGGAGCCTTTGTGGTAGGCGTAGATGGTTTGGATCTGACGGCTCTAGGGGAAAGGGTTCCCTGTCTAGTAGACTGAGTACTGTGAGACTGGGTTCGTGATTCGGGTCGGCGAGCATAGGGATCTGCGGTTGCAGGGCGGCTTAGTTCAGCCCGTCGAGGCTTCATTGCAGGTCTCATCGGTGCAGAAGACAGAGACGAGAGAGGAGCACCGGTAGGTACACTTCGGGTAGACTTGGAGATAGGGCCTGGTGTCTTCGCCTCGGCAAAGACTGGCTGCGCCGACTCAGGCCGAGAAGGCATCTGGGCCTTTTTCCGAGCAGCAATTGCTTCTTGCAAGGCCGTGCGACTCTTAGCAGGGCTCTTAGCAGGCAATGCACTTGCCCCCTTTGAAGGGGGATTGGGATTGGATTGATCTTTCTCCAATAATGCTCGCGATTTGGGATCCAATGTGTCTGCTATCACGTTGGCTCTCTCTGGCCATACCCCGTAGAAAGTCCAGAATGTACTTCGGCTTGCCTCCCGCACACCCGGGTTGGCATCCGCTAAACCTTTCGTGATCGACTTCTCGATGAGATCGACTCCGCCACCATGTTCGACAGAGCTTTTATGATGAGCCTGTCGGATTATCAAACTTTTCAACCACCCTGATGCAAACAAGCGGACACCAACGTTCTTATCCTGGGTTGCAAATGCTACGTGCTGCAGCAAGCGAATGCTAAACGAGACATTGTTAATGACCGCATCGACAGCGAGATTCCCGTTTTGTGCGGCGATCTTTTTCAAGCCTGAGCAGAGCTTCATCAGGTTCTGCATGATAATCTCAACCATGGGATCAATTCTAGGGCCACATGTTCGGGCGATATCTTGGATCAAAAGACTTCCGTTGCTAGACATTGTTGTTCGTAAAGAGTTGACAACCTTGAATATTCCATCAAGGAGTGTCTTTATTGCACTAATGAAGTTATGAGGGAAGTCGTGAGGCGCGTTGCCTCGGGTCAGTCTGCGTAGAAGAATCACATTCTTCTCGCGCTTAGACCAATTATCCTCAGATTCTTTTCCGTCGAACCACGGCAACATATCGCGCACGAGATCATCGACATCCCTTGCTGAAGCAACATCAAATGGCTCCAAGCCGTCATCATCCGCTAGCGGTTGTTGGGGCTGTTGTTTAGGCCCAGGTGTATGAGGCCGGTGGACAACTGGTGGCTCTGCAGGTACCGAGGAGGCCATCGGTCGCTCGCGGTGAGCTCTGGAAGCTGGACGACTCTTCACGGGCTCCATATCTGGTGGCAAATTAGCATGATTGTTCGTAAAGCCCATGGCCATCCAAAAAATCGAGATGCTTACCATCATCAACGTGTTCTGCGGTGTGTGAGCGCGAAGACATCACAGAGATTGAACGTTCAGCCCGAGAGATTGGACGCGTAGAAGATGCAGCTTCTGGTTCAACTGATCCGAGCCCGATGCCCGAGAGTATAGCATTTGCAATGGATTTCCTCACACCCCGTGCTGCCATTTGCTTTTGTAGGTCCGACTTTGCTCTTGCAGGGCCAGTCCTAAGGTTTGTTAGAAATATCCAATGTTTACTTGGGCTGAAAAGCCAGTCACTTACCTGAATAGGTCAATCACAACTAACTTGGCCGTATCTCTAACGGCACTATCGGCGTCCTCTAAGCACGCAACCAGGGAAGGGACATATTGGCGGAACAACAAACCGTGATTCTTCGTCATCTGCAAGTCCGGGTCAGTAGCTGAGGGACGTGTTTCACAGTGCATAAACCTACATTTGCTAACCACAGCATGCTCGTTTCCTTGGCCCGATTGTTCTTCCCGACGAGCGCGACTTCCAGGACATGGTACTCAACTTCACTGCCTGCAAATGGCCACAGTTCAGTGAATATTGAAGCAGCCTGTGCTCTTATGCGTTCTTTTTGGTCATTTAAACGCTCCAATAAAATAGGATACAAATTCTGAGCCTGATGAACAATCCATTGCTGCTGTTCTTGGATCGAAAGGCGCTTCAAGAAGTGGCCCAATGTGGAGAACCCCGCCCCGAGGACGGAATAATGTTGAGAACTGATGGCGAGGCGCAAAGTCTCGAAAATCGGGCGGATTGCTCCTTCTGGGACATTCTTTTGCTTGATATCTGACTTCACACTGGAGAGGTAGGCGATCTTCGAATCGACAGATAAGTTGGGATTCTTGAAGGTCGCCAGGAGTTCTGCTGCCTTCGCCTCCATCGTCAATACCGAGAGATCGATCTCTGCTCGGGACAGACACAGAAGGATATAGGCTGGGTGATGAAAATTTATTGACTGGGCGTTTCAAGTCAATCAAGCAGTGACAAGCTCGATAGCTGATAGAAGAGGTAGAATTGGATTCGATTTATCACTAGGCACAAAGAAGATTAGCAGCTTATCCCACTCCACAGAGGTATTCCAGGGCCAAAATTGCAGTGCGATTGCGATAAGACAGAGCTGTAAGCGCTATTTGTGCAAATAGCGAAGGTAAGTCATCTGTATGTTGGAGCCCAGCGCAAAAGGGTGCGGGACACCGGCAAAAAGAAAAATAGGGAAATAGCGTGGAAGGGCCTCCAAGCGAAGATTAGCAGAGAGAAAAGAACATACAGAATCCAGTATTGTAGTTGCGACAGCAGATATGGGTGAAGACGAAGAAGAGCGCAAGCAGACCTGGTGGGATGTTGAAAAGCGGACGGAGCGAAAACAAGGGGCGATAAGCGCGTGGCGATAAGCGCGAGGCATTAAAGGAGGGATATTACAACAGGGGGAGGAGATGCCCTTGAATTGTCTTTCAATGTAGCTTCTCTTTCCTATTCGTGCTTTCAATGTCCCTGTTTTAACCTGTCCACAATGGCTGTGCCCGAAAGATGAGCCCAATTTCTTGTTTTGTTTATCGTCTTTGGCTCACGCGTCGCAATGGGCAACCATAGCGTCATACATCTTTCATCATGCCTTGGAACCTACATTTTATACTGGAAAATTTAATGAGAAAGATGCTGAAGAGAATATTCGATTCAAATAAAATATCATCTTCAATTGAAATTGGGTCAGATAAAATTATTGTGAGACAAAATATCATGTTCCCAGAGTACTAGTTTCACAACCTGCAGTCTGTTTAATGCATTGTCTCACAGACATTGGCAATCAGTATGAGGCTCAATCATTGCATTGCCTACACCGATGTATTACGCCTGGCAATGTCCCCTTTGCATCATACTCCAATCAATGTGCATTCTACCGCCCAGCACCCCACGAGATCGTCAAAGTGGAGCATGGCGCTTGGTTGTGAAAGATCATCGTCATCGTCGACAAGGTGCTAATTGGATAGTCGAACATTCCTAGGACTGGATAGGCTTGAATCTAAGTTCAATTAACAGAGGGCTCCTAATAAACCGTTTCCATATGCCAATTCGAATGCTGCCAGATGTGCCTCGGACAAACGTTGATATAGTCAGCATATGGATCCCCGCCGTTAGCAAGTCTAGACCGCCAGCTGGACTTTCGAACTACACGTTAGAACTACAGGGGATTATTACAGAAGATATAAAGGAACCAAAGGATAAACTCCTTCCAGAGATCTTCACCTCATATATTCCCAACTCATCCTCCTCAAGATCTACCCATATTCATAATGACAACATACGTCCCCGCACCTCAGCCCTCCGCGATCCCCAGAGTCAACACTCAAGAGCAGGAGGCCCAGAGCCCAGAGAGCAAAAGAGACCAAACAAGCCCAGCATCTTTTCTCGCTTCCAAAATCCCGCAGCCGAAGTTTCGTCTCCATGTGGAAGACCTACGCCATCCAGCCTCGAGCGTCTTCCTCGCTCTCATCCCCGATATCGCATCAACACTCGACAAAGCCCTAGCAAACATTGTGAAACACCTCTACACTTCGCCCCCAAAGTCTGAGAAACATCAACGACCGTTCTTCAAGCCCAGCATCCCCCCGACCAGATCCGTAACAGTCTTCCTTCGGGATTACAGCGGCGTGGCCTACACTACAGGTACAGAACTCGACGACGCACACAAAGAGATTCACGCCTCATTGCCCTATATTCAGCACTGCACATCCGGTCCATCTGCCAAGGAGGATCCACTCCACGAGCTAGTCGGTGTCTTGACTCATGAGCTTGTGCACTGCTATCAGCACACTGCGCCTCCAGGATCCCGCGAAGAGGGTAGCGAAAGCATTCCCCGTCCGCCAGGTGGACTAATCGAGGGCATAGCGGACTTTGTGCGGCTCAAGGCTGGTCTGGAACCGCCGCATTGGCAGCGACCGACATCTGCGGCGGATCGGCCGCCCAAATGGGATATGGGGTATCAACATACAGCTTATTTTCTGGCGTGGCTGGAGGATGTGAGAGTTGGAAGAGGAGCGGTGGGGATGTTGAATGATAGACTTTTGAGGGTTGGATATGTTGGTGAGGGAAAGGATGTCAAAGAACACCTTGTGTCGTTCTGGAAAGGTCTTTTCGGAGTCGGGGTTCAGGAGCTATGGGAGGAGTATGGACAGTATCTGGATAATCCTACTGCTAGTGGCACTCGCAATGGTAGTGGAAATTGGGAAGATGAGATTGTTAATCCAGAGTGAGCTATGTCTAGCCAAAGTGGCCTTGGATATATAGCCCGTAGATAATCGGATCAGTATCAATATATCTATTTGGCTTGAGCTTTCCTGTAAATGCCACCAATATGAGTGAGATGTGATTGGGTTGCTAGTTTATATTTGAATAACAGGGACGAAACTTTTAAGGCTAAAAGCGATGACTTGTAGCTCGTAGACATCTCAATGTTTTTGCCGATCTACATGTCGAGTTCAACATTTCCTATCGCTTTGTGGAACTCTCGATATCCCTCATGCGCAAGAAACATTTCTCTAGGTATTCATCTCGTTGGGTCTATCTCAACCCTCATGTTAGAAATCGAAGAGAAGGATACAGCCTACATAGTGCTTTCGGGTTGCAAAATGCCTCTATGGTATTTCATTGTTTATTTTGCTCATTTTGCTCATTTTGCCCAAATTCTAACGGGATACTATAGCAGAGAATAAAACAATAAGGGAAATTTCGAAGAAAGAAGACACCAGGTGAATCGAAGGGATTGGAACTCCCATAATGTACAGGATCCAGTCATGCAGGAGACAGGATGGATGACTCTTTTACCGCCGGCCAGCTTCCCATGCGAAAGAACAGCACACCGGAAAAAGAAAAGCGAGATGACCAAAAAAAGAGACATGAAATAATATGTTACTGTGCCTTGAACCAAGGCATCCCATTGCACCAAATACCTTAAACAATGACTTCGCCCAAGTCGACGTGAACCGGCTTCCAAGGCGCGGCTGATGGCTCCTCCATCGCACTGGGGACGCGCACAGTAAGTGGGCTGTAGAGGTACCATCCCTTAAGCGCTGCAACAGCAGCACGCTCGCGGGCTTCGATCAAACTGGCGCCAGCGCCCTCACCAAGCTTGTCCTGACCAGAGAAGATACCGACCACAAAGACGGGGTGTCTGCTCTTACGACCAGTCTCACTGATAACCTTAGCGACAGGGCGCTCAAAGCTCTCACGAGCGCACAACCGGGTCAAATCACGGGCTGGGGCCTGGAAGTTGAACAGTTCTGAGATGTTGAGGTGTCGTGAGAGGAAGTGCTGCTCGAAGAATCGCTTGGCAGCAGCGCGGCCAGCGTGCAGGTAGATAGAGCCCATAACGGCTCGGACGAACTCAGCGCTCGCGTGTTCTGTAGTGACACCCGCGGCGGATTGCTTGGTGCCCTTGAGTGGGTCACCAAATTCATCATCATAGAAGATTTTAGATGTCACTGTTTTCCTCCAGTTCTTCTGTGATTCATATGGGCGTGCGCTCAAATGGCTCGGTCCCGAGGGAACCTCAGAACCGGGCTCAAGCCTCCGGAACTGCAGCAGACCAGGGTCAACCTCTCCACCTGGCAGCGCAGCCAGCTCAACGCCCCATTCCCTTGCCATCGCAGCAAGGGTCTTGGGTCCAACGTATGCATACATGGCGGCGAAAATAACGGTCAGAGGCAGACGAGGGTAGGTGCAAATAAGGTGCTCGGTTGCGTAGTAGGAAAGGAGGTCATGGCCTAAAGTTGCCAGCGATGCATTGTTGAAATTCGGGTTCGAATCTGCGGATTCATCGACAAGCGTCCGTGCAAGGGTCTGAATAGGTAATCTGGAGGGAAGGTAAAGTCGAGCGTGAAGAGCGGCAAGTTTGGCAGATTGTTGAGCTGCTTCGACTGGGGGAGAGGGATATTGAAGTTGCGAGTGGCGAGTGTGGGATTCCTTGACAATTCGAGCCAATTCCTCGTCAAAAGCTGCTGATTCCTCGAAAATTGCTGCAGTCTGATCATCCCGAGCCTGGATCGGGGTAACGGTCGATTGGTACCGCTGGCCATAGATGTGTTGATGCAGACGGTTAACAGCCCGAGCCCGCGGCGCGAGGACTGAACTGCTCCATCGTTGAAGCTGCAGTCTCTTCATCTGGGCGATTGTGGTATTCGGATTGCCGTGAAAATATTAGACAAGGGGTAGGAAATAATATCGCGACGCAATCGATTGGCATACCATCAATGAGAGAGAAGAGAAATTGTCGCGGCAGTCACGGGACGGCCAAGTCGTGTGAGGATGCGCTAAACTATGTTTGGCCTTAGCGCCTTGGCATCAGACCTGCGACTGTGACGGCCCTTTCGGCTTCCACCTTCGAGAACTACCAGCCCTACGCTCGCTTTATCCGTTCAACAACCCCTTCAATTGCATACTCGTCACAATGGGCGGTGGTGGAAAGATCCCGTATGTGCTACTTATCCCAGGATTCCGGCCGAGCTAATGTATTTCACCTGGCAGGTACCCCAAGGAAGTCTGGTCCCCCGCTGGTGGTTGGTACGCCCAGCCAGCTAACTGGAGGGCCAACACTGCGATCATGGGTGCCTTTGTCATTGGTGTCGCTGCTGTCGCCTTCAGCATTAGTGCCGAGCGGGAGCACCGTGACAAGATGCCCGAGCCCGGCCGTTTCTTCCCTAGCCGATAGTCAGTCAAACCCACCCCATATCACATACTATACCTTATGCTAACCTCTGCTCATTCAAAAATTTAGCTGGAGCAAGCAGATTCGGGAACATGAGGCACAGCAAGCTGCGAAGAGCGACTCATGAAGAAACTCCAGTAGTCTGGACAGCGGCTGTCGGATTTTCAGCGGGATGAACCCTTTTTCCTTTTTGTGTTTTTCTACTATTTGATCACTTGTGTGCTGTACGACAATAAAAGGGCGTTCCTCATTTGGTCATTGATCAATTGATCAACAGATGTCTCTGAGGGGACTCTTCTAGTGTCCTCAATAATCGCTGCGTGTACAGGCGGACACGTTCCGTGAATTCAGTCTGGTTCCACAACTCTTTTCCACGCCCATCAATATTGATCTTTGGAACACCAATTTGCTCGACTACGAACCCAGCCGCGACAGTCGCGCAAATGAGTGCCATAGGATGGTGTTGGTAATTCCCCCAAGACTCAAGGGCCTTTGTCCAAGTCTTGGAATTTGATAGAACGGAGTCAATGATTTGAAATGGTTCTCGGCCTGTAGACACTAATCCTTGGGCTAGAGCACCCAAGAAAGAATTGCCTGCCCCTGTTGGGTCAAGCACGGGCGTGGCAGCCGCAGCGTCGGGTTGATGATACGCAGGGAGCCATATCTTGCAGGATTTTGAGTAGGCGTAGCTACCATCCTTTCCTGCCCTAATAACCAGCAGACCAGTTCCGTCGGGGCCAATGCCAGATTCTGTGATTCTTCGGACAAGCTGCTGGCCCAATTGACTTTCCTCGGTCCAACCGGACTGATCAAACATCATTCCTAGTTCCATGTGGTTGGGACTCACCACATCCACAACCTTGTTTGCGGCGAAGAATTTGTCTTGTTCTTCTGGTGTACAGAGATCAGGAACCGGTTCCCAAACAAAGATAGGACGCTTGGAAGCATGTGCGGCAGATGGTGCTTGTCCTGCCTTCCGCAGCTCTTCTCGTCGTTGCAGAATATCCTGCACTATAGACATGCATCGGGCTGCAGAACAGACCATATGGAAGGTCTTAGACCAAACCTGTGTGTCGGATAACATTTCAGGTTCAAGTCTCAACTTGGGAGTCAAGTATTTGAAATCTGTGGGATCAGCTACTCCATGCGTTTCCTAGAGAGGTATCACTAAGAAATACCTCTTTTCTCATTGGGATGATACCCGTTCCAAGCCCTCGTTGTGAGTCTGCCATGATCCTCTCGGAAAACGCAATCTGTATTCCATGATTTGATCACATCAAGCGTCTCCGCGGGGAAATCAGAGCCAACATCCACAATCCAGCTCACAGATCGTGCATACTTCGAGCCTGATACCAAGCGGGCGCCCACGACTGCGAATGATGCTGCTCCGCCGAGAACATTTTTGACTCCGGGTCTTGAGTCACCAAAATCAATATCATCTAGTCGGTAATGCATATATGAGTCCAGATCCCCTCCGAGGGCCAACGGATAGCATACCAATTATAAACATCCCCAAGGTGCAAAACTCGACCCCGGCGGGCTGAACCTGATGAACCATTGTCTCAACCACGACGACAAGATTTTCACAAAGCTGAGGGCTGTTCAAACGGATGAAGAGCAACAGAACATGCTAAAGATTGACTAGGTATCGTGGTGGATCAGGCACGGTAACAGTATTACCAAATATACCCCGCAACGTCATTTCCACCAGCGGATCACGTCGTAAGATACATACCACCTGACGTCGAGAGCCAGGCAGCGGGACCTCAGGAGCTCTGCCCTCCTTTAACTCACTCCCTACCATCCCCTGCACTTTTTGGAATCTGAGGAACCAAGTCTTACTAAATAGTGAGAACTTGCTAGCTCATATAACTTAGACGCCAACCTACCCAAACTACCCTTTTCATCTTTCTGCTTCTACCGTTGGAGCAACGTGTTGCCTGTCATGGCGTCCGGCGGACATATGCATAATTTCACCACCCTCATCAAGCGGTATGTATTCTTGTTCTAGCTGTGTCTAATCAATTTAGATTGACATTGGCTTCAATACTGTCTATGTTGTGTTTCAACCATATCCAGTGTATTTAACTGACACTGGACCTATCTACAGGCTCGAGGCAGCAACCTCACGCTTGGAGGACATCGCGATGTCACACGATGACCCTAGCTCACCAAAGGCCCTGGGCGGCTCCTCATCTTCCGTGCCCGCTACTCCAGAACCCCCTAAGCCCACCCCTCCTCCGCCCGCAGCCCCTGCAGCCGCCCCCGTTCCACCTCAGATCCAGGACTTTGATGCGCTGATTAAGGGCGATGTTCAGAACTTTGTTGATTTGGGACAAAAGATTGGAGGTCTGGTCGCCGAGCAAGTATGTCGAATGTGCAATTCTAGCAACATGGTCCCCTGCCACTGATTGCTAACTCGAATTCTAGTCGAAAGCCGTCCTTCAAGCCTTCCAAGCTGAACGTACCTATCTTTTTGTTGTGACAAAGGCCAAGAAGCCAGCTACTCAACCTCCTGAGTTGATGACAGATCTGCACAAGGCATCTGACAGCATCAACAACATTCGCGAATCGAACCGAGCATCGCCGCTCTTCAACCACCTCAGTGCTGTCGCGGAAGGCATTGTTGCACTGGCTTGGTTCTTTGAAAGCAAGCCTGCGGAGTTTGTCGCGGAGATGATTGGTGGCATTGAATACTATGGAAATAAGGTTCTCAAGGAGTACAAGGACAAGTGAGCGATCCTGCTGACAAAATCCAAATGACCACCAAGTTAATATTTCGACAGGGACAAAACACATGTCGAATATATCAAAGCCTACTATCAAAACTTCAAAGCTCTTGCTGAGTACCTCAAAAAGCACTTCCCCAAGGGTCTGACATGGAACAATGAGTCTGGAATCGATGCGCTGGAAGCTTTGAAGCAGGCCAAGGGCGGACCTACCAGCGTCGGTGGTGTCCCTCCCCCTCCTCCTCCCCCTCCTCCTCCAGTTCCATCCCTCAATATTCCTGGCGGAGGTGCGCCTCCCCCACCCCCGCCGCCTGGCATTCCACCCGCCCCGGCTCCCGCAGCACCAGCACCGGATATGGGTGCTGTTTTCGACCAACTCAACCAGGGCGAAGCCATCACCTCCTCCCTCCGCAAGGTCGACAAATCGCAAATGACACACAAGAACCCCAGCCTGCGCGCCGGATCAGTTGTTTCCGAGGGGTCTAGTGCCGCACGTGGGAAGTCGCCGGCTCCCAGCAAGAAGCCCAAGCCTGAGAACATGCGCGCGCGCAAGCCGCCCCGCAAGGAACTCGAAGGTAACAAGTGGCTCATCGAGAACTTCGAAGGCCCGGGCGATATCATTGAGATCCCCGCGCAGCAGAATCAATCCATCCTTATCACCCGCTGCAACAAGAGCATCATCAAGGTCTCTAACAAAGCCAACGCCATTGCTATCGACAACTGCACTGGTCTCTCTATCATTGTTGACTCTCTGGTCAGCAGTCTTGACATTATTAAGTGTCCCAAGTTCGCTGTGCAAGTTGACGGCACCGTCCCCACTATTCTGATGGATCAGGTCGACGGTGCTGCTGTTTACCTTGGCCAGCAGAGTCTTAACACTGAGATCTTCACTAGCAAATGTTCTGCTATTAACATTAATCTTCCGCCGCCCGAGGGCACCGATGAGGACACCAAGGAGTGCCCTCTGCCCGAGCAGTTCAAGAGCTACATCAAGGATGGTGTCTTGGTGAGCGAGATCGTGGAGCACGCTGGTTAGGTACAGCTCGCTGGTGGAAAGATACTGAAGATATTCAGTTTCTTTGGATCTGAAGATATTGTAATGCATCTTGTCGGTCGGGTCGAGATCATATGATCTTCTTCCTGGGTGGCTTGGAACTTGTTTTGATAATTTGGTAGCTGTATCTAGCGCTCTGTAGATATGAATCTCAAGAAGTCTGTCTTCTGTCTATTCACACAAGTCCGTATCTCGTGAAGCCTTTACCTCAATAGCTATTTTTGATTTTTATCATTATGGAAATCGTGAGGAGGATAGAGATATATACACCCACTGTTGAAGGTCGGTAATAAAATCTAAAATGTCAAAATGTCACAGTACTAAGTATCATATCGCGAAATACTTAGGTGTATACCTATTCAATTTATATATCTACTCAGAATCCCAATTGACCAAAAAGAAGGGATACTTGCAGTGTATTAGATCTCTCGCAGTTCCCATAAAGCATGCCAACTAATGGGTGAACTTAGCATGCAAATCCACGAGAAGACAGTTGAAGGCACCGAAAAAGAGATATGTAAAGAACAATGTGCGCGAGCACCTCAATATATTGATCCACATAGTACAAGTAAGAGAAAGCAGATCGCCCGAACTGTTCAATACCTTAAAGACAGATTTCATGGCTCGCAAAGAGTAAGCTAGGATAATGATGACATTCGAGACTATTAAGAGGGTTAGTTAGTGTGAGCAGGTATTGGCGGCAAACCAGTGCGCCTATTTTTGGGTTGTTCTGACTTCCTGCACTTCAGGTGTTCTTTGGTCGCGCAGTAAGAAACCATTTATATGTGAGATCAAAGTACAATTATATAAAAGACTGCACTGGGTTTGATCAGCGATGCCGGCGGTCATGAGTAGGGGATGAACGGTCATAGAAGCCTGCTTTGTATGGATGCCGTTCATCTACTATCGACTCATTTCTGTGCACGTCAAGACCTCGAAGTCTCTTGGCAAGGAGGCTCTCGCCAACCTCCGAGTGGCTTGTGTTTGGTACGAGGGATTGGCCTCCAAAGCCCGTGTCGCTCTTGGTAAGCTTGCTGTAAAGAGATGCACTGTCCGAGGGCGGAGTATTTTCAAGGCCATTTATAAGACATATTCCTGCTGATACCCCATGATGTGGGGTAAGATCGTTTGGAGACGAATCTTGTGGGGGGAGATGGGGGACCGCTCCTTGGCCCAGACTCCGCCTGCGGGATGCCTGTTCAATTGCTAGGCGCGCGCTTGTGCTCGTAGTACTCGAGAAGGAAGACTCTCGGGAGGGCTTGTATGGAGTGTATCGAGGCTCGGGAATTTGGATTTCATTCCGTAATTTTTCCTTGCCATCAGGAACGCGGTTTGCAAACACCACTCGAATGGTTGAATGAAGATAGAAGCGTCCGCGCGCGGGGCAACAGATGTTTAGATGAATAAGGTATCTCAAGATAGGTTTATCTTGAGGATCTTCCGTAGGGTTCAAGGAAGCTTCTGGCCGATCGGTCCCGAGATTCTTGCGGGCACTGAGGGGCATATCGATTATCGGGCCCGCCGAATAGCTGCGTTGGCGAATGAAAGTCTTTGTGCCAGGTTCCATATCGCTCAGATCATACGGAACCAGGAAAAGCTTCACGGCAGTCTTGTGAGGATTCTTGATTATGATTTGTAACTGACCTTGCTGTGGAATCCGGTAAGAGCCCCCCGGAGGACATTTGGGCGATTCCGACCTGCGATGTTTCTTTTCCCGGTGGCGTCGTGTGTCGGCATCAGACATACGAGTAGCACTTGTCCCGGCTGTGCCTGAGGGGCCTTCATGTGATTCTGTTGGACTTGCATGCGGCCTTCGACGCCGGGGAGGATTTGGATTCTCTCGTGGAAGCGAGTTCTCCAAGTCAATCTGTCCCACATAGGGACTTGGATTGTCATCTGAGATCGAGCGGCCGCACCCCGAAGTCGGATAGCTGTAGAAGACAACAGAGCATGGCACTGTAACGTGTGGCGGACATCTGAGGTGACCTTTGCACTTCCCCTTGCCTAGTACACCGATTTGAGCAGTAAAATCCAACGGTTTGGAAGGGTTCATTGACATTCTCCCACGCAATATCGACTCTTCGTAAGATCCGACCATGGGTGCATGGTGACTTGCCGAGATGTCAGAGGCAAAAGATGGCCTTCTCACTCGTGACGGTGGCACCTGCCCTCCGGGCGAAGGCGCAAGTTGAAGACTGTATGTTGAAGTCAATGATCGGCGCGGCAAATGTGCTTGATTAATCAAGATCTCATGTTGTCGTCCAGGTGAGCATGGGCTGCCAATGTTGATTGCTTGATTACTTGGCGGAGAGAACTGTAGGTTTCCAAAGGTCTCTGGTGGCAAAGTACGGCGGCGGTTTGTTCTCTCTGTGGGATCCGAAATAGCCACATGGTCAACATGGGATGAGAAGTCCAGGTCAGTGTTGTTTGCTTGGTATACCAAAGGACTAGTAGGAGCCTTCAGGACGTAACTCGATGAGAATGAGCCCAGTGAAGGTGCACGGGAACGAGCATTCCCAACGATATCTGGCCGACAATAGTCGTTGGAAGCACTTGCTTTTGGCAAGTCTTGTGGCAAACCCGGTGCTCCAAACCAGGGAGTAGTAGGGGACGAGCTTATATGAGTAAAGGGTAAAGCCTCTCTTCGTCCAGCGAAGGGAGATTGGAGTGAGTGGGGGGCCTGTGAATCTATAGCGCCTTCCCTGAAGTCGCCCGAGTGTAACGCTGACCGGGGTCTTTGGATATCGGCCGGCGATCCCAGTTCCGCTGTCGCGTTGGTGTGATGTTCTCGATGGAGAGAGCGATCTTCATGCTCACTTGTGGCAGCCGATGACTGCTCTTGTGGAACTCGGGAAACAACTAGAGCATTGGTTTCCCTTGCCGGAGACTATCAATGAAGTCAGCATCTAGACGAGAGACATGTTGAAGTATAAAAGTGTGAAAAGAGCAGTAAACATGATTACCAACCCTTCCTTCCACCCATGCATTTCCATTTAGAAGGCAGAGAGGATATGGAAATGGGGCTGAGGATATTCGCATAGCTGTCCACATACCGTCTGTTGAAGTCTCCAAGGCGAAGATTCTTTGATACGATGTATAAGCTCCTCGCGATCATTTGCCCATGATCTGGGAGGATTTTGTCCCGTTGACTCCATATAACTAATAAGAGCTTCCGATGCGTGGTTTCCACGACAATTGGAATCATTTAGATGGGGCGACGAGGACCCCGTGGCCGGCGCTTCATGCTGGTCAAGGTCTGGTGACCCTGGATAATGACGCCGCCGATCTGGATCCCGAAATAGGGGCATGGTGGCGTGATAAGGGCAGACTATGAGGCCGGGAACGCCAAAGCTAACATCTCAGGAGGCTACCAACGTGGCTAGCACCTTTTTAAACTAACGCTGAGCTGTGCCGTAGTGGGGATCGCTGGATGCGGTGTGCCACGATGAGTCGGGAATATGCCGTCAACTGGATTGACAAGAAAGATTGGGCTTTATATAGAAATCACGTTGCGCCTGCGCCTGGGTCTGTGCTGCTTGGGATGTGAGTTCCCAGCTATTGTTGAATAGTGAAATGAGAAATTATTGAGCGAAAGTGCTCAATGAGGTGAATGGGTGGACACCGTCGATCTCGGAGATCCGGACTCCAGAACGTCATGTGATGGACCAGTGACGTTGTTTGAGCGCAACAGCATTGGGACTCGGCAAGCCTTTATATTGGCATATTGGGTCTCAACCCTCCTTCGAATTCCGGTGCCTAAGCAATGTTGGGTGAGAAGTGGAAGAGATTGAAACAAGAGCGACGTCACATGCAGCATGTACAATAGTGGACAAAGGAATGCAGAACCTATCTTCGCTGGACTAAACCAGCAAACCCAACGCAACGAGAGATTATGTATAATGATCATTCAAATGTTAGTCATTTGAGAACAGTGTATATTGATCTCTTGGGATCAACCTCTTAGTACGGAGTAGAAATATGGGAGGTTGTGTTGTAGAAGTTGTTGATGTAGAGGAAACATAGTGGCTTGCTAGTGGCCGAGACCGATGTTCCGTGCGGAGATCGCCACTTTTTTTTTTCTTCGCCGAAGCTTTCAATCCAACACAACGCCGGACTGCAACACGACAAATTTTGATTTGACGTGAATATCAAGATGGCCCCGAAACGGACTCACGATGGCGAAGCTGCTCCCACGTCAAAGGGCGAGCCTGCAATTAAGAAGCGCAAGGGTTTCAGTGTTGGACCTGCAAACCTCCCCGATGGCACATATCGTCGCAAGAGTAAATATGCCGCGGAAATTTCCACCTCGCTCAAGAATGCTAATGGTCAATCAAATAGCTCAAAAGATCAAGAATGATTTGATTCACAAAGCAAAAGTGAAAAAAGCCTATGCCAAGATTAAAGCCGAAGAACTGGCCGCCGCACCTAAGAAATCTGTTTATGACACCGCCGAGATGGATGAGGCCGAAGCTGCCAAGGACGAGGCAAAGGTTGATGATGAGGCAGCAACCCTAGAGCTTCACCCCGATCGCATAGCCATGTTGAACGAACCCGAGCCTGAGCCCGAGCCGATGCGTGCACCTAAACCAGAAAGACGTCAGCGAGGCGATGGCAAACAGAGGGAGCGTCGGCCGAAGCCCTCTGCGTTCTCAAAAGAGATGGATTTTGCGGAAAAGAGGAGGAAAGCAGAGGAAGCACGACAGAAGGAGCGCGATGCGAAACAGAAAGAGCGCGAGGCCATGCTGCGTGCAAAGCGGCCGGATCAGTTTGGGAAGAGAAGACTGGGCAGAGAGAGCAACGCGCTGCTGAGTCGTGTGCAGCGAATGGTTGGTCAGAAATAGAGTCTACAAGAGATGAGAGCTACACGTGCACGATGTGTACTGTTTTCGCGATACCCGGTTTGACATGCCAAAAAATTTGAAAGTGTTTATTATGAAATTTCTTCAAAAACTCAGTATTGCTATACCTACGACCGTCATGAGTTGGTAGATGGAACACTACCTGCACTAGTTCCGCCTCCGCTTCGCTGCTTCTTGAAACAAGCGAACTCGCCCTTGGTCCGATCTCTAAGCCGCTTCAAGACAACACGCATTTCACCTAGCTCGGCTTGAAGTTTGATGCGAGCTTCGTTTGTGGTGCGACGGTCCAGTTCGACGTAAATCTGGCTCTGCAAATTCGAGGCCTCGTCAGACAAGTACTGACTGAGAGTTTGCGCAATGAACTCCGTATCCAGAGTAGCTTGCATCAAAGCCGGGAGCGAGAATGAAGACCGATCACTGAAGGCAGCAAGCAGTGACGACGAGATGTGAGAAAGTAGATACGTCAATACGGTGGAAAGCAGCGAAGAAGGTGCATTTGATGTTGTACGACTGGAAACGGATGACACAGTGGACGGGATGGTGGTGGATATCTCCGTGTGGACGAGCACCATGGTCAACATGGCGTTGTAGACATATGGGCGGACTTGCTCCGGCCTCTCAACGGATGGCTCCCAATCTGGAGACGCGATGCCAGAAGTGATTATTTGACTCAACGAGGCCGTAGTTGGGTTGACATAGGACTGGAACAGCCTGTCTTCAATCTGGCTGAGAACGTCCCGGATGGTCTTGGCTTCTTCTGTCAGTTTGACCGAGAAGGAGGTCTCAAAGTTTGAGATAAGCTGTGGGACATGATCGGCCTGAAGAGCCTTGAGATTTGAAAGAGTGAGGAGAATTCGAACATTCTATTCAATGGTCAGCTAACGGGGGATCATATAACAAGAACCTGATACGTACCCTATTCCAAGCATCGACAGAATCAGCCGAGAGAATAGACAAGGCAGCATCGGTCGCTTGGCTTGTCATTGCTGGTCGAGTAATTATCCATTCATTCTCTTCATCTGCCGTTGTCAGTCGTTCGGCGTTTTCCACCAGGCCACTCAAAGCTTTGTAAACACTCGAAACAAACCGAGAGCGGACCATTTGAAGTAGTTTAGCAGGTGGCTGGGTCACAACGTCTACGGAACCTGGCTTCGCCATCGCTTCCGAGATATACAGGATTTTCTGCATGCCCCCGAGGATAGCACTCTCAAAGGCCACAAAGAAGCCAGGCATCTTAGTCAGATCTCGCTTCTCAGAATCCCGCGTCCAGTCTTCCAGCATCTTGCAGATTTCCGCATCTTTACTCCAGGCAGCACATACTACGCGAGCGCATCGTTCCCGGGCTGTGCTGACAAGGGCCTTGAGAAGATCGAATGTTTTGTCAGAGCCACCAACTGGCCGTAACGCCGCCATCTCACTCGCGGCAGTACCCACAATGGTAAGGAATTTACTCAAGTAATGCACACCGCTGAGCGAGTTAGAAAATGGAGGCCAGAATGAGAACTCTTCCCAGTGTTCTCCCAACTTTGGAGGAGGAAATGGTAGATTCTTCGGATCCAGTTTGAATCGCGACTCTGTTGGAGTGATTCCCCTCGATTCCGGGGTGGAGGGACTTGGCGATATTGGGGAGAATAGTATAGAGATGTCGTCGGTGGGGGTCTCCATGAAGAGGGTCACAACTCTCTCTCGAATCAGGTTCACCAACTCGGAAACACCCCTCTCTAGCTCCTTAACATTATCGGTGGAGAGGCGATGATGCTTGCGACTTTCCCCTTCAAACCCTGCAGGCAGAAGACGCTGCCGATTGCCATCGATGAAAGATTGCGCCACTTCCCAGAAATCCAACACCTCCCCGAGCAAGCCACTTTGCGAGGACAAAAGCCGGTTGAGGAATGTATGAACACATTCCCACAATTCAATAACTTGATCTGTATCTAGTCTCTGTGGTATTTCTGGTGCGCCGTCACGGGGTGCTAGGCGGAGATAAGACGCCGTGGCCTTTGGAGTTGGTCTATCTCCGCCAGCAAGTCTCCTTCTTAAAATCTCGATTTCGACCTTGCATCTGTCACAGAATCCTGTGATCTTTGATTTCAGGAATTCATAACGACTCTGAAGCCATCTCCAGATGGGGTTGTCCTCCACACCCAATTCCAATAGGGCACCAATCAGCTCCATATGTTCTTCCACAGGCCCAGAGGCGGTGCTTGTAGTTGAAGTGGTAGGAGCATCGGCAAGGCGTCTCCAGAGATCGCGTTTGAAATTGAGAATCTGTTGGTCGACATCCAACCACATGCGACCCATGGCCAGGATGGTGTGTGTCTCGGAGTCGTTCAGTTGTCGGCGGGAACTGGATGATGCCTGCTCCGCAATATTCTTTGCGCGGTTGGCGAGCGTCCTCGCCTTGTTATATTGCTCAAAAACAGCATCATAATCCCGTTGTTGGATAGATTTGGACAAGTGACTTCCAATCTCATATACATCACGGTGTTTCTCCATACTTTCGACCACTGATTTTAATACTTTCTCTCGTTCACGGCCCCCAAGCGCCGGGCCCCATACCTCTTCGGCTTTTACGGAAGCTTCGACCAGAGGGCCCCTGATACCCTTCATGCCATACTCGCTTTCCTTGACAAGAGCGGTCTTCTTCGCGGTCACGACTGGGGTGGGAGATATGCCCCGTTGCTGACCCGAATAGCTTCGGAAATGTCCCGATCTACGGGGACTCAAAGCCGCTTCTTTGTCAACTCCTTGGTTTCTCATCTCGTTGTAGACGCTATCGATAGTTGCCTTGGCACGGACGAAACGCTCAAAGTTGGCTTCCACCAATACTTTCAAAGATGCCGACTTTTGATCGATGGAATGCGATAGGTTATCCAGGCCAGTCATTAGGGATTCGATAGAAGCCGAGTGATGTGCCTGTGACAGGAACAGTGCGGGGGAGAATGATGTCGAGGATAGCAGGTACCGTGACTTGCCCTCCTCTTCTAAGGGTACCCCCCGTTGCTTGAGGATGCGAAGCACGCTGTCGCTCGTACCCAAAGGATCAGGCTCATCTTCGCGCGCATTGTCTCTACCTTCCTTCCCTCTTCGTGAACCAAAGTTGCTTCTCCAATCACTAGGACTGCGCTCAAGCGCCATATAGCGCGACTTGCGTGGACGCGAGTCACTTCGCTGGGCTGGCTCCTCTTCTGGCTCATCGGCCACATCTAGAGATGCAGGCCATTCTTCGGGGAACTCGGAGGGTAGATTGTAGTGGCTTGCGACGTCGAGGTCAGCCATGTTTGCTAGGTGAGGGAGGGCGGAAAACAGGACGAATTGAAATGAAGTGATAGGTCAGGGGTCTAATTGCAAAGCCTCCTGCAGGTGACCAGCAGAGATCTGATAACAAAACCCTAATAAAGGGAGTTGTCGAGACGTAGTCAAGAGTGGACACCACGTAAAGAGTGGACTCGGGCCGGGGGGAATCAAACCACCAATGCGGTCTGCGTCCCGGTCGGATCGGTGCGGCGCCGAGAGATTTGATTCTTTCTCTTCTTCCTCTCCTTCCTTCTCTCCCCCCACCACCTCTATTTTCTCCCCCAAAGAAATTGAAGGGATCTTTCAAGATGATCGCTGCCCGGAACTTCTCTGTTGCTCGCCAGTGCTTGCGCCCGTCCCGCGTGGCCCCCCGATTTGCTGCTCCCATTGCGCAGGTACCAGCCCCCTCAGACATGGAATCGCTGGCAATCGAAGAAGCTCGATCAATTAACCTTTGACCTCGTTCGAATAGAT
Source organism: Penicillium crystallinum (assembly GCA_027569675.1). Classification (NCBI taxonomy): domain Eukaryota; kingdom Fungi; phylum Ascomycota; class Eurotiomycetes; order Eurotiales; family Aspergillaceae; genus Penicillium; species Penicillium crystallinum. The sequence goes on along the minus strand of JAPDKR010000029.1, from coordinate 170,669 downwards.
TCGCTTCTACGCCAGCCCTGCGCAGGAGGCTGTTGCCAAGTTCAAGGGTCAGAAGGGTGCTGATGTACGTTTTCTTCCCATGAAACCGTTTTTTTTCATCGCTGCCGGTGCCAGCCGCGCAGCGCACACCGACCACAAATCGCCCACAACACACCATGAATACCACCACGCATACCACCACGCATACCATTCCCACGATGCTAACGGATATTGTTTTGAAATAGGGCAAGTACACTGTTACCCTGATCGAGGGTGACGGTATTGGACCTGAGATCTCTCAGTCGATCAAGGACATCTTCGAGGCCGCAAAGGTAGTGATCCTTCAACACCTTTATTTTCCAACGCGATCGGAATACTAAATCAATCCCAGGCCCCCATCAAGTGGGAATCTGTTGATGTTACCCCCATCCTCAAGGATGGTAAGACCACTATCCCCGACGATGCCATTGCTAGCGTGCGCCGCAACTACGTCGCGCTTAAGGGTCCTTTGGCTGTACGCACCCATTTATCTCTCGCGTTTGGTCTCCTATACTAATCATAATCTCTAGACCCCTGTTGGCAAGGGTCACGTTTCCCTGAACCTGACTCTCCGCCGCACTTTCAACCTGTTCGCCAACTTGCGTCCCTGCCGCTCCATTGCTGGCTACAAGACCCCCTACGACAACGTCGACACTGTTCTCATCCGTGAGAACACCGAGGGTGAATACTCCGGCATTGAGCACGTTGTAGTTGATGGTGTTGTGCAGAGCATCAAGCTCATCACCAAGGAGGCTTCCGAGCGTGTCCTTCGCTTCGCCTTCCAGTACGCGCAGTCCATCAACAAGAAGAAGGTCCGCGTTGTTCACAAGGCCACCATCATGAAGATGTCCGACGGTCTGTTCCTTAACACTGCCCGCGAGATCGCTAAGGAGTTCCCCGATATCGAGTTCGATGCTGAGCTGCTGGACAACTCATGCCTGAAGATCGTCACTGACCCCACCCCTTACAACGACAAGGTCCTTGTCATGCCCAACCTCTACGGTGATATTCTGTCCGATATGTGCGCTGGTCTGATCGGTGGTCTTGGTCTCACCCCCTCCGGTAACATTGGTGACGAGTGCTCCATCTTCGAGGCCGTCCACGGTTCCGCCCCCGATATTGCCGGCCAGGGTCTCGCCAACCCCACCGCTCTGCTTCTGAGCAGTATCATGATGCTGCAGCACATGGGTCTCCACGACCACGCTGCTCGCATCCAGAAGGCTACCTTCGACACCCTCGCCGAGGGCAAGGTGAGCTTTCACAGCTATCCCTATAACTTCCGCGCATTACTGACTCCATGATCTTTTAGACTCTCACCGGTGACCTTGGCGGCAAGGCCAAGACCCACGAGTACGCTGGGGCCATCATCAAGCGCCTGTAAACCAAGCGCTGCTCAGATTCCTTGTACTATGACTCTCTCTGATCTTTTCCTTTTGTACCTTCGAACGACATTAGACCTATAGCGATCGAAATATACCTACTTTTGGTTACGTGGAGGCGCTTGATTCTCAAACAACCTCAAAAAACACTTTCTCTCGCTCATCAGTTTGTAACTCTGAATCATGGATAGATAGTTTATGCCACAGTAGAATTAAAGTACAGCAGGCCCATTCACATAGTCATACACATCAGTAAAGCACAGAAAAGAACGCCTTTCTCCAAAATCCATAGGTATCAAAGCTCATAATCAGACATCGAGAACTCTATTGCCATCTCAGCGTCGTCGGCCAGTTCGGCGCGTTGCAGTACTAGTCGAGGGCTTTTTGTCTTTGGCTTTAGACCGAGAAGTCTGCGCTCGGGTGCTTCGTGGGCCACCCTTCTCACTTTCGCCCTCATCTTCGTCACTATTTCCCTCAGAACCCTCCTCGCCTTCTTCGTCTTCTTCGTCATTTGCGCCGGTATCTTCAGCCGAATCGCCACCTTCGTCTGATACCTTACCCTGACTACCCGTTCCTATTTCTACCTGTAGTCGGGTTGAACGTGTAGAAGGACGGGCGCTTCGAGTAGATTTGCGACCTCGAGACGGGACGGGCGAAGACCGAGGTTCTATGGGAGTCAAAAAGTCAATTCATGGGGCGGAGACCACATTGCAGATAATAACGGTACTTACCATCTGTGTCTGCCACTGTGCTTCCTCGCCTCGATCCGCCTGCACGGCTGGCACGGCTAGTGACGGGCGACAAGGACCCTTCCATCGCAAGCCGTCTTTCAAACATCATATCACCGTATTCGTCATATGGAAGCTCGAATGCGCAATACATCTCGCCCGAGCCTTCATCGTCTTCAGTTACATCCGCAATTATCGAATCTTCCTATAACAGTATCCCATGTCAGCAAAATGACCTGGCATCGCCGAAATGTTTGCCGCGGCTTACCCGCTCGTCGAGGGCTTCTAGATTGTACAATGACCCGAGCTTCTTCCAGATTCCTGGAATGCGCATATGTTCTGCCGTAGAAGGTGCATATCCTTGGCTCTTTAAATAGTCCGAAATGGCGAGCATCCGAAAGTGTTTGTGTAGGCCTACAGGACCAGACGGTTAGCTGCGCCGGCGCCCCAGAGAATCGATAGCACCCACCGACTGGCTTCCATTTGATTATGGCTTTTAGTAGTGCTGTTTCTTGCTCGTCCGTCCAGGGATCTGTGATAAGGTCATAGTCCGTGTCTGGCTTGCCGGCGCTGTCGCTTGATGGGGTGTTTGCGCTCGACTGTGCTGTGGTATCGCCTTGGGGTGTGGGAGAGTGGGTACGCTTGGTCTTCTTTTTTGGAGGCATTGTAGCTTAAATTTGGTATCTGAGAACCACGGCGTGTAAGAACAGTTGAGTAAAAGCGAGAAGAGAGGTGATGGTTGAGCTCCGAGCAAAGCGAAGTACTTTCTGTTATCAAGGGCCCGTGCGCAGCGATAGCCATCTCCGTCGCGGGACCAACTTTAACGCGTCCAACGTTTGATGCTTCTTGAGCATGGTCTCACTATGGATCAATGTGATCATGAACTGGATCCGTTCTCCAGTGAGAACCTCTGGAGACTCTCCAAGTTCAGCATAGAAGCTTTGCAGCCATTGGAATCGCTACCATGGAACAACTTCCCATTTGGTAAGTGTTAACTAACATTGTTGAGAACTCTTAATAACATCCTATATTTATATCTGGGATAGATGAGCCTACGCCGTGCTTCGAATCGTCCCTAGAGTCCACAGGCAAGCTTGATTCGGTATGGAAGCTGGAGAGCTTTCCAACAACTCTGGAACAACCCAAATCTTTTGCCGACTCGATCATCAATCCTTCCATAGACAGCCAGTCCGACACATCAAGTGAAACTATACCAGAAATACCGGATGATAATAGCGATCTTTGGTCTTTGGGTCTATTGCAGGAAGACCCTGGTCAAAAAGTCCCCCAAAGATCATGGGAGAGGTATCAGAACAGATCGTTTCAGGAGCCTGTTTCTGCCTACTTCAGTGAATCTGGGGCAGAGGGATTCGATGCAACATTGGTGCAACAAAAAAAAGTTACTAGTCCTGGTCCAGCAAATCGAATGGTTCGGACAGATGTGTTTATTCGCTCACTGCTCCGTCTGGGACTTGGCTGGAGCTCCGCATTTTTCCGCTATGAACAATCCACCAACCGATTCGTGAGAGATATCAAGGATATGCGAGTCTCTGGTATCAGCCCTATGGCGTTGGAAAGTGTGATTGACTATGTACTGCAATGTGGTACTAGCATGCAGCGGATGCGGTCATTTGCGCAAGCTCCACCAGCCAAGTGCAAAGAAATTTCAGCTTTGTTCACTTTAAGTGGCACGGTCGCAGTAATTATACTCAATCTTGAGCAACAGATTTCCAATCATTCGAGACACATTGCCTCGCTCTTACAAATCAAGGCACTCTTCCATCGTTGCGGAGACTTGATAGGTGCTCTGGCAGCTATAGTTGACGCAGCCCAAAAAGCTGTCTCGGAAGCGCAAGTAATATCGATTACTACAGAAGGCGCATCCTATTATGCCCAGAAGTTTGGTTGGATGGAGAATCTTCTGCATGAAATTGTGATAAGGGTGATCCGCCCATGGTTCAAATTCAGCGATACCTGGATTGGGCTTCGGCCTGAAGAAACTTCTCTCAAAGAAATCATGGCCCATGGCAAGTCCTTTGTTCGACTGGAGACTCATCAGCCTGGAAAGTTCAGGACCGGGCCAGCGCGAATCGACTTCATCTATCAACCGAACCACATGCCATCGTTCATTCCAGAGGACCAAGCTCGTACCATCTTTGAAAGTGGGCGAAGCCTTCAACTACTGAAGGAATCCCATCCTCATCATCCGATCGCACGCTATGATGTCCTTGCCCGAACCGGAGGTCTTCATCTACACTGCGCAACTACTTGGGCGGATATTGAGCAAATTCAAACAAAGGCGCGAGAATATGAGTCAAGAGTTCGTGCTGAGATTAAGAAATATCATGAAGGCGATCCAGACTTGCAGCATCCACTATCAGACGCGCTCGTTCGGGATGGGCAACCAGCCAATACTGAAATTACAACGGCTGCGTTCGAACTTTTCGACATGGACGATGAGAAACAAACCTCAGGGCCAGTCACAGATCACACGGTTCTTTCAAGAGACGATTTCAATCGTCTGGTCGATGAAGCACGGAGGTTGGACTCTAAAGCCATCAATGAAGGGAGCCAACTCGGCCCTGAATTGACATCCGGTCTCCATCTTTCTCTTGCGCCCATTCTTTCATCACAAGCACTTCTTATCAATTATTCATGTTTGCACCTTCTTTTTAAAGAACATCAAATTCGCAATCATCTCAATATGCAGTGGAGATTCCAGCTTCTTGGAGAGGGCTCGTTTGTTGCCCGTCTTTCCGATTCATTGTTCAGCCCCGAAATGGAGAGCGGAGAGCGAAAGGCTGGCAAGGTTCGCAGTGGCATTGATACCGGCTTACGGTTAGGCAGTCGTGACACATGGCCGCCAGCAAGTTCAGAGTTGCGACTTGTGTTGATTGGGTTGTTAGGAGACTGTTACTTTGGTAGCAAACCCGCAGAGGATGACGAAAAAAATCGGATTCAAAAGGATAACGAACTGCCTGGTGGCTTGAGCTTTGGTATTCGTGAGTTGTCAGATGAAGAAATCGAGGGATGTAAGAACCCAAATTCAATCGAGGCTTTGGACTTCCTTCGTTTGCAGTACACACCACCCAAGGTCCTTGAAGCCCTCATTACACTTCGCTCTCTTGATAAGTACGATCGACTTTTCAAGCACTTGCTGCGATTACTCCGCATGGTTTCTGCCGTCAAAGGACTTATCCGCGATTCCACTTCTCGAGGATCTCTATCAGGTGATTATAGAAATATTTTCCAGCAGTTCAGAGTCGATGCCCAGCAATTTGTCCTAGCAGTCAGTGACTACTGCTTCCACATTGGCATTGGGTCCATTTGGCAACGCTTTCAAGCCACACTTGATAAGATTGAACACTGTCTTAATCGTGGAGACATCGATGGTACAATCGAAGCAGCGCACTCGGTACCCCGACTCCGCGATTACCACGAAGATATTCTTGACCAGATGTTGTTTGCGTTCTTTCTGAGCAAGCGCCACGCGCAGGCAGCTAAATTGCTTGAATCCATCTTCGGTACTATCCTCGCATTCGGTCCTCTGTCAAAAGCAGATGGTATCGGGATGCGTAACGAAAGTGAAGGGACTGTTCTCCACCTTTATCAGACTTTTAGAAAACAGACTTCTGCCTTCGTCAATTATCTTCGCAGCTTGGAGACGGGAAAGGCCACTTCAAAATCAATGGCTAAATCGGGAGCGTTCTTCTCCTCGCGGACAGACCCCACCAGTGTCTTTGAACATCTGCGTTTGCGGTTAGACATGAAGAAGTACTACTGATCCAGATTATCTCCACACATGTGAAGATGATAATGGCATACCTGTGAGGTACCAGATTCTGCCCAAAGCTTTTACTGTTGATTTGTTGCATCGCCCGGACATGTTATGATTTATGATTTACGAAAATGCATTCAAACTCTCAGCCTTTTCTGTATCAGTGAAGGCTCGATATCTCTCTTATTATACATTACTTCTTATTTTTTAACTCAAGCTCAACATACGTTTCATGCTCTGATCCGCACAGCAGACCACCAGAAATCCGCTGGATTTAGAAAAAGTGAAGATCAGACTCCGCCCAACCTTGGGAAAGAAGAATATTGCGAGCAGATTTCTCCATAGGACCAGGCCCACAGACCAGAACCATGCTCTGCTCTTCTGGTGCCGCACACTCTGCGAGCAATGCCTCAGAAATACGGCCCCGTCGACCAGTCCAGATATCAGACCCTTGGGTCAACGTATGCACAACAGTGCATTTCCGGGGATCGATCTCCATGTAAGCATCAAGGTCAGACCGACACAATATATCTTCCTCCTGTCTATTACCATCTAGCAGCACACACGTCGTCGGATCCTGCGTGTCTTGCATGACAGCCCGCAAAACCTGGAAAACGGGCGTGATCCCCGTTCCTCCGCAGATCATCTTGAAAGATCGAACCTTGCGCTCCTTGCCGCTAATCAAAACCCTTCCATTACCGAGATATTCAAACCTGCCGGTAGGACCCTTGCAGTCGATCTCTGAGCCCAGAGGGAGCTTGTCTAGGGCCATGGTCATTTTACCTCCTGGGATGGTTTCCGTTGGGAAGTAGACCTTTACGAGTAGTTCCATCTTGCCTATCAGGTTGGTGTCTGACATTGGAGTATAAGATCTGATGACCGCTTCTTTGGTGAACGGATCCTGGACTTTTATCATCAGATGCTGACCGATTGGTAGGCCCAGTGTCTGTGTCTCATGTTCCAGGTCGAATACAAATATTCGTGTATCCCATGACACATTCTTCTTTCCCGTGAGTGTCATTTTTGTCCATGTTCCTGACTGGAGGAACATCTCACGTGGCTCATCGGAGCCTGCAGCTGAATTGTCCCTTAAAGCCTCGATGGATGCCTTGTCCAATGTACCAATATGGTAATCTGGCATCATTGCTTTGGCAGTTTCACTGTCTATAGGGGAGTTAGCAATAAAATCATTCGTGGGACATTGACTTGTGACTCACGGATCGCAAGGAAGTCTTCTGATACATCCAAACCAGCAGAAGATGTAATGCTGATCGCTCCTCCAGGGTGGCCTTCGAGGAAACCCGTACCATCGTACACTTCGCCGTTAACCACAAACCAAGGCTTTTCGGTGGTGCTATTTGCCTTGAGCTCTTGTAGGTCTATTCTTCTATTCACGCCCTCTTTTTTCATGTTGATTTCCTTCATAGGCTCCGGCTCAATGGGTTCCTCGCCTTCAACCCTCTCACCCCAATTACCATTGAGTAAGTCACCACCGGTCTTCTTGACTCTTTCCATCCAACCTCCAGATTTGGCTGGGTGGGTGGGGTGTTCAAACTTCAGCTTGTTTCCTTCCTTTGTGATGGCGACTCGGAACCACGGGTTGTTCATCATGCCCAAGACAGACCAGTACATATCACGCGGCATAGCGCTTAATGCCTCATCCACTGCACGCACTAGGATTGCATCACTGCAACTCAGGTCTGCAACTGGGACTTCCAGAGACCAGAAAGACCAACAAAAAGATGCTTCCCTCCACCACATATCTACCTTACCGCCGAATAGGTCGCCTTCAAAGTCGCGGTATTTGTCTTCTGCGTATTCGATCTCAGAGAGACGCCATGCTAGACAAGTGACGACGTTAGCTATGTCTCAGTCTCAGGTCAGGGGGCTTGGATACATTTGCCTCTGTCAAGCGAAATCTCGACCTTAATAATTCTCCGACCACCACCAGCATACGCATACCCCTTGACTGTATAGGTGGGTCCAGCTGTAGATATGTCAATCTCCTCCTCATGCTGTGGATACACAGCCACCGAATTGACATTCAGTTCATAGATGGCATATCGCTCATCTACCCACCACTTGCGATCCTGGGCAGACATCTCCGGCGACACCATCGTCCTGATACTGTCAATCAATGTCACTGCCTATCTGTCAACTGAATACTTACGGAAGCACCCGGTTATCATTAATATGATACCAGTTGTCACTAGGGACATCAGTGAGAATCAGCTTTTTCAACCACTTCACGCTCCGACCTCCAATCTGGCCCGGCACCACTGCCCGCAACGGACGGCCATGATCCGGCCTTAGTTCCTCGCCGTTCATCTTATGAGCCAACATGATTCCACGATTTGGGTCCATGGCCCAGTTCAATTTGATTGAGGTTCCGTAAAACCCATTCGGCTGTGAAATGTATCAGCCATAGATCATCATTCTTGGCATCAAGCTATATCGGAGAATATTACCAGTTTATCAGCGCCTTCCATGCAAACATACTTCGCTCGTCGAAGTGGCTTCGCACTGCGCAGAATATCTGCCATCATAGGTCCCGTGAAGAGAGCCGTTGATAGGCCAGCTGCGCCCCATGAGAAGCCCTTCGATTTCCGGACTGTGTTTTGTTCTTTTCGTCTGTTCCCTGCACAGACAAGCGTGATTGGGGCGGTAATCTGGTCGTATTTCTGGAGCACTTCGCGGAAGGTAAGGACGATTGGTTTTTCGACCAGCCTGTATACTTAATGAATATGCCGGTCTGGAATTCTCAAGCATTGTTTTCTCGTTACTAACCCTTCTATGCTGATCTCCCAATGTGGGATATCTTCATCCAGAACATGTGGCACTGGTCCGTGGTTCCTCACATAGAACAACTCTGGGGATGTGAGAAAGCCTTGAAGGTCGGTTTAGCATGCGGGCTACCCCATCACTGGATTGAGATTGGTACCTTCTTCATACAATGTTGTCAATGGTGGTTCTACATTGAACGGATGCACGCCTGTTAACCGGATCAATCGTGGGTCGCGGGCTACATGGTTGTCTGGTGTCCCTCTATCCACGTCTAGAATGTCGACGGGCTTCTTCGAGTGGGGAGGAAGTGGTAAATCAGGTTCCGCTGGGCTCGGAATGATATCCTCCACAGTGATCTGACCGTTTTTGAAGGTTGTGTCGGGTTCGGTTATAGTCTGTGCGGTGATGCGGGCCATTGTATTGGTATGGGGTTTCCAAAATGATTTATGTCTTCCAAGAGAGGTATACAATGAGTTCTTCAGAAGGCTTGCAATATGAAATCATCAACGTAGAGGAAATCGGAAGTCGAACGAGACCGTTCAAAACTATGTACATATCCTCACCAAAAAACAGCGCAGAGGTCTGGACCTGACATTCTCAACTCTGAGAAACAAAACCCTTCAATCTCCGCGGATTTCCAATCTCCCAGGCCCCTTTCTCCTCCACATTCTATCTCATAATACGCTCCTCGCATCATTCCTCAGCGCCAAGGCATATAATCGCTCATTCTTATCTGAGATAAGCCCCAAGCCCTAAGCCAATCACCGAAAGTGGCATCTCCGCGGAGACCCTTCCTTTCAGATGCTTCCTGTTTCTTCCGTTCACCGATTAACCCCAATTCGTACAACTCTGCGACCTGGTGCGACGAGGCATTAATCTCTCTTAAAACTAAATCCGTAGCCGTGATCCGTAGAGCCCAATACTATACCCATCTCATACGAATCAAAGATGCCAGTACTAGATGGACTACGATATGGCGAGCCAGTCGATGGCAGCCCAGATCTCTCAGGCCATGTCCAGCGCCAGAAGATCGTGGTAGTAGGACTAGGCATGGTGGCCATTTCACTCATGTATGCGAATCCAGATCATAGAACGGAGAGACGGGCTCTAACACCAGACCAGCGAGAAAATCATCAAGCAAGATACAGAACGCAAATATGATATCGTTGTCATCGGCGAAGAGTCCCACGTTGCTTACAATCGTGTTGGGCTTTCGTCGTTTTTCGAACATCGCAAGATCGAAGATCTATATCTCAATCCGACTGAATGGGTGAGACACAATAAATTCAAGTTTTAGGAAGATGATAAGCCCTGACTCAAGTGCCGTTGCTAGTATGACTCGTTCAAAGAACGGACTTTTGATCGACACCTCAATACTCGAGTAACAGCAATTAATCATACGGATAAGACTGTCCTTACTTCTACCGGCACTACCATAGCATATGACATACTCGTTCTGGCGACAGGTTCTAATGCTATACTCCCCCCACACACACCGGGCTATGATGCCAAAGGTGTCTTCGTTTATCGAACTATCTCAGACCTCGAACGTCTCATTAGCTTTGCGGCTCGGCATAAAGGTGAAACCGCCGTAACGGTTGGCGGAGGACTGCTGGGCTTAGAAGCCGCGAAGGCAATGACAGATCTACAGGAGTTTGGGGATGTCAAATTAATCGATCGGAATAAATGGGTGCTGGCGAGACAGCTGGATGGAGATTCGGGCATGCTTGTTACCCGCAAGATCAGGGAGTTGGGGCTTGATGTTCTACATCAGAAGAGAGTGAAGATTATTCATGCCGATGAGGAGAATAATGTGGTTGGAATTACCTTTGAGGACGGGGAAAGAATTGAGTGTTGCTGTATTTGCTTTGCAGTATGTATTCCCCCTCTCTTTTTTTTCCCTTGCTCGTGGCAGTCTTGGTGCTTACTGCAGATTAGATTGGAGTTCAGCCTCGAGATGAACTGGGTCGAGATATTGGAATCCAGTGCGGTGAACGTGGAGGGTTTGTGATTGACGAAAGGTTCGTCTCTATTCCCAAATTGCGGATGCAGGACCTCTGTTTAACTGAAATTAGTCTGCAAACTTCCATTCCAGATATCTACGCAGTCGGTGAATGCGCAAGCTGGGAGAACCAGACATTCGGAATCATTGCTCCGGGCATTGAGATGGCCGATGTGCTTGCTTTCAATCTCACAAATCCACACAAACAGCCCAGGAGCTTCACCCGGCCAGATCTCAGCACAAAGCTTAAATTGCTCGGAGTTGATGTCGCTAGCTTCGGTGACTTCTTTGCTGACAGGGATGGGCCAAAGTTCCTTCCTGGTCGTCGACCATCCAAAGCGCCGGTATTGGGCGATGATTCCCGAGAAGAGCCTCCCGTGAAAGCCTTGACGTATAAAGACCCTTTCGGTGGTGTGTACAAGAAATATCTATTTACCATGGATGGCAAGTTCTTGCTTGGGGGCATGATGATCGGGGATACCAAGGACTACCTGAAGTTGAATCAGATGGTAAAGCTTCAGAAAGAACTCGAGGTTCCGCCGAGTCAATTTATTCTAGGAGCACAGAATGGCGGGGAGGAGAATGCAGACGATCTGTGAGTACTGTCAGTTCTGCTACCAAGGCTAGAGGCTAATTCATCGCTGCAGTGATGACAGCACTCAGATTTGTTCATGCCACAATGTCACCAAGGGAGATGTGGTGGATAATGTAAAAAATGGCACATGCAAGTCCATTGCCGAAGTCAAGTCCTGTACGAAAGCAGGAACAGGCTGTGGTGGCTGCATGCCTCTGGTGCAATCAATTTTCAACAAAACAATGCTGGATATGGGGCAGGAAGTGTCGAATAACTGTAAGTGAATTCTAACTTCCCCAGCACCCTTTGATCATGGCTGACCTTTGTATTCAGTATGCTCTCATATCCCTTACTCCCGAGCCGATCTATACAACATCGTGGCTGTCAAACAATTGAAAAGCTTCGTCGATATCATGAAGACTGTCGGGAAGAACCCAGACTCTCTCGGTTGCGAGCTGTGTAAGCCCGCGATTGGATCGATTCTGTCGAGTTTATTCAACCCTCATGTCATGGATAAGGGGATCAATGACTTGCAAGATACAAACGACAAATTCCTCGCCAATATTCAAAGAAACGGCACATTCTCCGTTGTACCCCGAGTTCCAGGCGGAGAAATTACAGCCGATAAACTCATTGCGATTGGTTCCATAGCCAAGAAATACGGGCTCTATTGTAAAATCACCGGAGCTCAGCGCATTGACATGTTCGGTGCGAAGAAGCAGGATCTTTTGAATATCTGGACAGAGCTTGTGGATGCGGGTATGGAGAGTGGACATGCATATGCAAAGGCTCTTCGAGCGATTAAGGTATTCCAGGCCATATATGCTTTTTCTAGTAGAACCAGGCTGACATCAAATCAACAGAGTTGTGTTGGAACCACATGGTGCCGGTTTGGTGTCGGTGACAGTGTTGGCATGGCAATCCGTTTAGAGGAACGCTACAAGAGTATTCGTGCGCCACACAAATTCAAGGGTGCAGTATCTGGATGTGTGAGAGAATGTGCCGAGGCACAAAACAAGGAGTAAGTCAACTTGAGTGGGATGATAGTCAAAAAAAAATAGGACTAATGACTTCCAGCTTCGGGCTCATTGCTACCGAGAAGGGCTTCAACATCTTCGTTGGAGGAAATGGAGGTGCAAAGCCCAGACACTCCGAACTCCTAGTTACAGATGTACCAGCCGAGATGGTGATGCCGATCATCGATCGCTACCTGATCTTTTACATCCGGACCGCCGACAAACTCCAGCGTACAGCAAGGTGGATCGAGAATCTCCCGGGTGGCATCAATTACCTCAAGGAGGTGATCGTGGACGACAAACTCGGAATTTGCGCCGATATGGAAAAACAAATGCACGAGCTGGTCAATAGTTATTTCTGCGAATGGACCGAGACGGTGAAAGACCCAAAGCGTCGAAAGGTCTTCCAGCAATTCGCAAACACAGACGATACCGTTGAGACCGTCGAGGATGTTCAGGAACGATCTCAGAAACGACCAACATACTGGCCGAAGGACTCTGCAGAGCGACAGGACTTCAAGGGCCACCAGTGGTCGAGTGTTTCCTGGCAACCAGTTGTCCGGGCAGATCATTTCTCCGACGAGCCACCACAGGTCTCATCGGCGAATGTGAAACGTGGGGATACACAGCTTGCCGTTTTCAAGATCAAGGGGAAGTTTTACGCGACACAGCAGATGTGTCCGCACAAGCGAGCGTTTGTTCTTTCTGACGGTCTTGTTGGCGATGATGATGCTGGAAAATACTGGGTGTCGTGCCCGTACCATAAGCGCAATTTCGAGCTTAACGGTGAGCAAGCAGGGCGATGCTCGAATGATGAGAGCATGAACATAGCTACGTTCCCTGTTGAAGAGAGGGATGATGGATGGGTGTATATCAAGCTTCCACCTCTCGATGAGTTGGATTCGGTTCTGGGGACGGAGAAGTGGAAGGTGCGCAAGGCCGAAGCAGAAGACCCATTCCATAAGGTTGATAAGAGGTTCAAGGGGATGAAGGGCAAGAAGGTAGCTGATGGTTTTTTGACCCGGGCGCCAGCGGTGCAGCCAGCTAGGCTAATTGACTGGTAGTTGGTTTGAGGAATGGTGAAATCTTTATTGTTTTGGTGCTTTGGGGGTAGGAACAGGTTGGCGCATATAATCATTCAGATATTTTATGATAATAAGCAAATTGGTATCAAATTAGTTGATCAAATTTTTCCTTCGTATATTTTGCCATCTTTTCATGACTCCGGATCTTGAGTGGATGAGAGTTGAACCTCATCTAGTGGAGGCCACCAGTGAGACCACATGCCTTGCTCGTGAGCATATGCACTGACTTCGCTGAGCAAATTATTGAGCGGCATATCCAAATCTACCATTTCAGACTCAATATCAGCTGTTGGCATGGGGTCACAAGGTAAAGGTACTGCAGCTCTCTCTGCGCCCTCGATTTCCTGGAGGTGCTGATCAGACCTGTCGGGCACCCGAAACTCGTGCAGGGATTGATGTAAATTGTTGAAGTCGGTTCGTGTCTTTCCTTGGTACCGTGATCTATCAGAGGCAGCTCGTTGGTATAGGATCGATGCATGGTTGATAGTTGTTATCTTGTTCCCCGCCAATGTTAGAAAATGAATACAGCGAAAAGAAGGCCGGCACATACCCAGCTTTCACCGAGCTTCCATACAAATCGGAACTTCTCAAGATAGGTAAGACAGTAATTTAAACTGGTTTCTGCATTTGGACTGCGGCCAAGATTCATCTGTGGGAATCGAAAAGCGTAGAGATTCATATATGCCGCTGAAAAGGCACAAAACCCCACAAAAGGCGTGAGCATCTCTGCTCCACACTCGGATGCATCGTGCAATAGCTGGGCGATCTTCTCTGCTGCTCCGAAAAGCACAAGGGCACTCTCATTCCACCAACCTTCGGGTGCTTCCGCTTCTAGAGTCGGTTGATCGATCGGACCTTTGGGAAGTGATCCAGCGGTAGGCAAGAAAGGGAAGTATTCACGGTGGAGCATGAGTGTCCTGTCGGAAACCAGGAGTCAGTTCTGGCTGATCTTATGCGGATAGGACTAATGTCTCACGATGTATAGTAAAGTAGATTAATGTAAGTAAACGATTCTCCCCAACCCAGGGTAGTGTGGGCCAAAGCGCTGTTTTCTGGATAATGGAGACGATGGTGTTGCGTGGCTCTCCATTCCCTCAAATGCTGCATGGTTTTCGACCACGGTGATCCTGGCGCCCATGGACAATTCTGTGGTGCACACATCCCTGGCGCTCGTCGGCCATCGTTGAATATGAATGTCATGATATGTGCCCATATATCGAAGCCAGAAACCAGTACTTTGAAGGACTGCGTGATGTCCAGAGGTGCAGTCTGTGCAGTCTGTGCAGTCTGTGCGCTTGCAAAGTCTTGTTCAATATTCGTTCTCTCAGATGACAGGTCGGGCCCAAATACAAAGTCTACGGCACTCAATGGACAAGAAACCTTGAGTTTTTCCATTTCTGACATGGGCAACATGGGCGGGTTATATGTCCCCGAACTAACCATTCGATCCATGATGAAGCAGGCCCAGAAGGTCCTGTTTTCAACCGCAACCGAGACAGCATCTCGCTGGCTTGGTGGAGTAGGGTCAAGAGGGTACGGTGAAACTCTTAAGCTATTCAAAGCCTGAGTGATGCGGATGGCGATTCCTGGGCGATCTTAGTTCTCGTTTGTTTTGAGGGTAAAGATCATAGATTATACCGCAGTAGATCCATGCTCGGTGGAATTCTCGAGAGCCCCATTCATACAGGCTCATGATAAGTGAGGCCTGTGCCACTTGAACCTTGGGGGCTTTGAAGGACCATTCAGAAAGCATCTCTCGGGCATACGAGGCATAATGTTCCCTTGGAAATAATGAATCCTCCCAAGGAAGGCCAAGAAGAGTAAATTGAACCCTTGATGATGCCAAAATAGCAGAAAGTAGGATTTTGCTCTCGTCCGGAATCGGTGATTGGAATTCCCGTATGAAAGCTGAGTGGTTTAGTATTGCAAATTCTGGATACTTACCCGTGAAGCCGTTGAGGGACTTCAATATTATGTCCGTGGAAAGGCTAGACAGATGTCTATCAACCGAATGCTTGTTCGTATACTGTCTAGTTCCTGATGGATTTGACTGAGCTGTAGCATCGGCCGCTTCTAGATGTCCTGTCTGTGGCGACTTATTGGGTGCGCCTGCATGGTCTTTGACCGCTCGTGGTTCGTATGACTGATATGCACGTTCAACTCGATGTCTGCTTTTCTGGGGCGTTTTATTCGGCGGTCTGCTGAGTGAACAGCCAACTATTTCTGATTTCCGGCACCTTTGGCAAGGCGCAGACCCCGAGTGAACGCATTTGACCTTAGACCTCCTAGGTCCAATCAGCTTTCTAGAACTAGTGGTTTAGGCTAGCGAGATCTTACCTGCAGGATTCACACGATATACTTGACCGCATTCCGATGTTCAAATCCGATGCCGATCAGAAAGACCTATCTAGGAGGTAACTATGTCGGAACTCATCGGGATATCGGGAATGAGGCGCCTACGGCCCAGGAGTTCCTGATGCCTCGCAGCCTCAGGCACGGATGTGTGATAACTAGGTACACATGTAGCTCAAATCTATCTATTGTTGTAGGACATTTTACCTTTTCTGTCTTCTTTTTTTCTGTGAGTTTCTTTCCCTGGAAGTTTTATCTACCCTCTTGAACTGCTGTTGTGTTCTGTACAGGGACCAGCGATGATCATTTGTTTCCATACCTCCACCACCCAAAATATATCTCCAACAACTCCAATCAATCAGACCAAATCCGCCAATACGCATGAGGATTTGTCCACCACCAAGCTCTATCTTTTCTACATGGCCTCACACCATGCACTTATACAACTGCGGGTAGTATATGTGATGTATACAATAATGGTCCGTTTTTAAGTGAAATTAAGACATTCAGCAAGGGAGATACGGAGAAGCACTGGACCACGCATAAGATCCCTGATATTGTGACTCTAGCTATCCAGGGCTATATGACGATCGAGAATTAAATCCATCGCGACGGCCGAGATTCCGAGGTTGGCGTATTTGAGGTAGCGAAAAGCTGTTTTGTATCCTAGGTAGTCTGTAAAATGTATATAAAGTTAAATATCTCTAAAACCTACATCGAATGGTAAGATGGCCGAGTTGGTCCAAGGCGCCAGGTTAAGGTATACCTTAACTCCACAACTAGCAATAGTTTCCTGGTCTCGAAAGGGGCGTGGGTTCGAATCCCACTCTTATCATCTTCTTTTTTGGAACTTTTTTTTAATCTCCAAGTGGTTGTGGATGTGGGTCATTGATTTCCATGGATTCTGCAGGTTCAGTTTGGTAGAAAGTAGGTAGTAAATATCCAGACTTCAAGTTCACCCCTGCCATTGTTTTTCTCTGTCTATAAGTACCTTGCATCTCCGCAAATATCTGGATCTCCGCATCAGTGCAAATGAGTATGGGCGAGTCAGCCATGATATCTCGTGTCCATGATCTATTTTGAGTGCATTTTTTTGTGGGGCAACTTTATCGGCTTCCAGGGCGTCGGCTTTGAGACGCTCGGCTTTGGGCTCGGATTCGGCTGGCATGTTTGTATGTCGAACTCTCCCAATTCCTTTGAGTCATTCTTCTTCTTCTACATATAAGTAATAGACACATATATATTTCCAGTGCCTGAAGTATCACACTTGATTCGATCATTTGACGGGCTGATCTTTCCCGATCCTGCCATACTACGCTGCAATGCCTCTCTTTACCACCCACCCGAATGAAACAAAAGTAGCTGAAAAGCGAAGGCTTTTGGATAACATCCAAAAAAGACGAGCGGAAACAGGCAAACTTGTTGCTGGTGTAGCTGCCGCATGTAACACCGACGTTTTCAAAGCTCCGGTATGGATATATCTATACCGAACTTCCCAGGAGCATGCACTAACATGGCACACAGAGTCTCGACAAGCCGAAGGCCAAGTGCTGGAACTGTAAGAGCTTTTCTTCCAGGTAAATAGGGTAGAATGAGAATTCCGTTCTAACAATGAATAATCTAGCCCATCTCAGCCCGGAAAGCCAGTCCCGACCCCAATGCATCCTCAAACAAGCCGCCAGCTACCTCAGCAATCCAGACATTGTGTCCCTTGGGGGTGGCCTTCCATCAAGCGAGTGTTTTCCATTTCATGATTGGAGCTTCAGAGTGCCCACGATTGAGAATTTTTCCGAAAAAGATGAAACCTCGCAGGTTGGACCCACGACCCAGACCATCAGCATTGGAAAACACGACGTCAAAGCTGGACTGTCTGAATACGATCTCTCCATTGCGCTCAACTACGGGCAGGCAACTGGCTCTCCCCAAATGATGCGATTTATCACCGAACACACAGAGCTGGTGTTTAACCCACCATATGCGGATTGGAAAGTCTGCCCAACAGTTGGGAGTACTGGGGCCCTTGAACAAGCTATCCGCATGCTATGCGACCGCGCAAGAGGCGATTCGATCCTCACGGAAGAATACAGCTTTTCCACCGCCCTTGAAACTTTTGTCCCACAGGGTATCAAGCCCTTCGGCGTCAAAATGGACGATGAAGGACTGCTGCCCAATAGCATGGACGAGATTTTGAGTTCCTGGGATGAAAAGGCTCGTGGTAGACGAAAGCCACACGTTCTATATACCGTCCCCTCTGGCCAGAATCCAACAGGTGCGACTCAAAGTCTTCAGCGACGCCGTGCTGTCTATGAAGTCTGCCAAAAGCACGACATTTACATCATTGAAGACGAGCCCTACTACTTCCTTCAGATGCCCCCCTACCAGAACAGGGAAGGTGATAGTGTACAGGCGTCCGAGGATGTCGAATCGTTCCTGGCTGGGCTTGTCCCCTCATACTTGAGCCTCGACCTCGACGGCAGGGTACTGCGTATGGATTCATTCTCGAAAGTACTCGTACCTGGTTCTAGACTGGGGTGGATCACCGCAAGTGCGCAAATAGCAGAACGATTCCTTCGCCATGCTGAAGTCGCCAACCAGGGACCTAGCGGAGTTTCGCAGATCATGCTCTGGAAACTGCTTGATGAGACTTGGGGCCACGAGGGATATTTTAAGTGGCTGATTTCTCTGAAAAATACCTATGCCAGGAAGAGGGACATGCTGCTTGCTGCTTGCGACAAGTTTCTACCGAAATCTGTTGTCAGTTGGAGCCCTCCGACGACAGGCATGTTTGTAAGTCATTTCTTTTTCTATCTTATTTCGTCTTTTGATAAAAAGAGAAGGTAAATTTACCACGAGACTACAATTACTGACTTGCGATCATAGCTCTGGCTGAAACTAGACCCATTGCAACACCCGGAATATCCTGGTCGCTCAATCGAAGAGATCGAAGGCGAGATCTTCGACCAAGCGATCAAAACCGGGGTTCTCTGCGCTCGTGGATCTTGGTTCCGTGCCGAACCAGACACGCCCGCGCAGGGAATGTTCTTCCGTGCTACCTATGCCAGTGCTAGTGCAGAGGCTATGGGAACTGCGATACAGCGGTTTGGTGAAGCCATCCGCCGGTCCTATCAAATCGAGTGACTGTTTTGAGAATAGACTAGAATTTAGAGCAGCTCAAGAGTACCTTTTTTTTGATAATCCAAACACAGCCCTGAGCATCCATGCAACCTTGGAACATAATCATGATGAATAATCAATTGACGGGCCGTCACCCAAACCCTAATTCTGACCATTTCGGGAGGGTCCACGGGTGAGGGCGATAGCATGGATTAAGTCATCAGGGTCCAGGCAGACCCTAGAATGAAGAGACAGTTAGGTTAAGGTATCTCCGCGGAGTCCAAATGGACGCAGTCCCTCTGAGTAAAGACCCGCTATGCTGATCTCGCTCCGCGGTTCCTATCGCACCGTGTTCGGCATCCAATGAAGAAGCCCGCGTTTATCAATGACGGACCCCCTGGTCTGGAGTAGAGACACCCCCAGACTCAACCTAACCAATTTGCAACAGTGGAACGAATGGCATCAATGGAAGTCCCGCGGAGTTGCACTTGAAGAACTTAACCCGTCAGATCAAGGGTCTTGCCTCCAAGATTAGAAGCTTAGTACTAACCGTACTATTCACCAGGACTCCCATAGGCCATTCCGATGCACACCTTATCTGTATCACACAATGCAAAAACTATACGGCAAAGAATATACGGGAGTTTCAGGAATAATATTTGTGACAATGAATCAAATCAGGGTCCAATTATCAGCATCCCTGGCATAACCTTGGTTAACAGCGTCTGTCAAATCAGCACCCTATGATATACTCGAACGTAGCTCTTGACTCGGTGATTCCAATTGACAAGGCCTAGCCTGCGATATCTAGCCAATCTGGCAAACTATAGATACCTGGGACTGATTGTACTTACATGTATTATGATGAAATGTACCCGAGATAGACACCTAGCAAAGAGAGCATCATGGAAGACTATGTAGATGGCTATATATATCGAAGAGCCCTGCGTCTTTTCATCTCTCATTTATTTATACTAACCGCCTAAAGAATTCCCTAGCGAAATATTAATCAAAACCAATTAACCGAGTCACAGAAATCTTCCACTTGGGGTTTCAGCTCAGAAGCCCACCTTCATCCCCCACGCTACTATATAGCGAACCCACCACGATGGCAATGGGCTTTGCAAAACAGCTCTTTGTCTCACCAGAACTCAATCCAAGCAACCGAAAAGCCAAATCAATCCCAGTATTGAATCCATTCGATCAATATGGACAAGTTTTCTTCTTCTCGTGGCTTGGTTTCATGGTGGCCTTCCTATCGTGGTATGCCTTTCCACCGCTGGTAAGTCCATAATTCAGCTGCAATTGGGTATTGCTGAGATGCGTATCTTCTAATCCCTCATCTGCATCTAGTTGACAGTGACCATAAAACAAGACTTACACATGACACACGAGGAGATCGCCAACTCAAACATCATCGCAATCCTCGCAACGTAAGTCGAAAAAAAAAATCCTGGGGCTCGGAAAAGTTTTCCTGACCTCCCTAGTCTACTGGTCCGGTTCCTAGCAGGCCCACTTTGCGATCGTTATGGCCCACGCCTAGTCTTCGTGGGATTACTCCTGTGTGGAGCCATTCCTACCGCTATGGCCGGTCTGGTCACAGGCCCCAAAGGGTTGATAGCCCTCCGATTCTTCGTGGGAATTTTGGGAGGAACATTCGTTCCTTGTCAGGTATGGTGTACAGGATTCTTTGACACAAATATCGTTGGTACTGCCAATTCTCTTGCTGGAGGTTGGGGCAATGCAGGTGGAGGTATTACGTAGTAAGTCTTTTCGGTTTCCACACCTATATATTACGAACCATTCTTGCGTGGGCGCTAAGAAAGGAACCTATAGCTTCTTGATGCCGGCCATCTACGACTCACTTGTTCAATCCCGCGGTCTACCTTCCCACAAAGCATGGCGTGTTGCATACATCGTTCCATTCGTCATTATCACAACCATAGCCCTGGGCATGTTATTCCTTTGCGAGGATACACCGACAGGAAAATGGTCTGAAAGACATCGCTGGGCAAAAGAGTCAACTGGTAACGCATCGCCTTCTGATGGAAATATCGTCGATCTCAACACCGGAACTTTCTCCAGCGGAATGACGACCCCATACAATGCCGCAACACTAGATATAGAAAAGAAAGGCACTCAATCACCACAAGTGCTTGACAAGGACGCCACAGACATCGGCCAGATTGACATCTTCAAACAAGAAACAGTCATTCCCCCCTCTCGTCGAGAAGCCCTGAATGTAGCCCTAAGTCTATCCACAATGGCCGTGGCAATTCCCTACGCCTGCTCATTTGGCTCCGAGCTCGCAATCAACTCGATCCTGGGATCATACTACGCACAAACATTCCCGCGGATGGGCCAGACGGAAACCGGCCAATGGGCCGCTATGTTCGGTCTGCTGAATGTGGTCTTCCGACCTGCGGGCGGACTATTCGGCGACCTGATCTACCGACTTACGAAAAATGTCTGGTCCAAGAAACTTCTGCTGACCTTTTTCGGGGTTGCTATGGGAGCTTTCCAGCTGGCGATTGGGTTATCGAGTCCGTCCACGGAGGCAGCTATGTTTGGTCTTGTGGCTGGGCTGGCTTTCTTCCTGGAGGCGTGTAACGGAGCTACCTTTGCTGTTGTGCCTCATGTGCATCCCACTGCTAATGGTATGTTGGGATGTTAGCGTTCACTCGACGGTCTCGAGCTAATACATTTCTTGCAGGCGTTGTTTCTGGGATTGTTGGGGGATTTGGTAATATTGGAGGAATCATCTTTGCTATTATCTTTCGATACAATGGATCGAATTATGGACGATCGATATGGATCCTCGGGGTTATATCTTTAGCAGCGAATCTTGCGGTCTGTTGGATTCGACCTGTTCCTAAGTCTCGGATTGGATCTTGAAAGGAAACTTGTGAGATACTAATGAATTCAATCTCTTAATTTCCTGTTTATAAAAAGCCATCATTGTTCGAAGCCCTGTTCAAGTTTCTATAAGTTCATCAAGAAGTACAAATAGGTCTTCATGCACATAGTAACGGCATACTACCTCTATCGCACCAGACATAAAATACTGAACGTTAGCTCAAAAGAGCTCATACATATATAGTGCTTCTATAGTTGTCAAATCGTTCGCCTCTCGGGCCAAAAAAGCAGCGGGTTGATGCCAAGCTTTCCCCGGGTTAGCACACTCCGAGTGGGGGAAGTGGAAATAACGAGGGGCATAAATGGGCAGTTCGTTCCTCGTCAATAGCATTTTTCTCACATCCTACCCAAGTGAAGCATCCAATTGAAGCCCAGTCTATACAAAGTTTAACTCAAAATGGCTCAAATCCAACCCCGTCGATTTGCCCAGATCGTCCACCTCAAGCCCTCCGCTCTAGCGGCATACAAAGAGTGCCATGCCAACGTCTGGCCAGAGGTTCTGCAGCTAATCAAAGAGTGCAACATGGCCGATTGTAAGAGCCCAAGTTATGTATAGCAATTAAGACACGACTAACATCGTCAATATAGACTCGATCTTCTTCGATGGTGAACGGACGTTATTCGCTACATTCAAGTATGTCGGCACAGACATGGAAGCTGATATGGAGAAAATGCGAGCGGACCCGAAGATGAGGGAGTGGTGGGTTATGACTGATGCCATGCAGGTATGTGGGATGAGCATGATCAACAAGGAGAATAGAAACGATACTAATATGAACAATAGGAGAGCCCCATTCCTGGAGCTGTGAGCACCTTGGAAGGTCCGGGATGGTGGAAGAACTTGGAGGAGGTGTTTTATCTGAAATAGAAAATTGCTTCGCTGCGAAAGATGGCCGGACTTGTACATAGCCGAATGTTGAACAGTCATCGGAAAAATTGATCGATTCTTTTTTGCTTCACGTCATGTGCAGCGCTTCCAACGCCGCTTCTGGTGCGATGGAGGTTTTTGAGATGCTCCCTGCCATCGATACCTAGAACGATAAAGGCAAAACCTTGCTTGAGGATGGGCGATACCATCCTTTCTGCCTGTTTCCGAGTAATCGATATCGTCATATATCCGGTGTTTGACCAGACAGGCCTTCTTTGAGTAATAGCCCTGTCTGCGTCTACTGAGGTAAAAATCTCAATGAGATATGACCATAATTCCTGAAGAATGATACCATGGGCAACAATTGCTACGTTTTGTCTGCCGTGGGGATCGGACATCAGCAAAGGGAGCAGATTCTCATCGAAAAAGGTTCTAGCCCTCTTTCTCATTGAGGTCTTGGATTCAGGTACAATCCAATCTGCTGGCAATGGGGATGGAAGAGTGGCTTTCCAAAGCTGGCCTTCCATTGATCCGAAACTCTTCTCTCTCAGATTCTGAGTCATTCTGGGTACCAAGGGTGCTTCGCTGGAAATTGACGCCTGTGCACGACAGATTCCTTCAGCTGTGATCCTTGCTCGGCTCAAGTCTGAGGAGAATACTGCTGTGAATTTGGTTGAACTGGCGACGAAATGCTGCGCAAGGCAGTTGATCTGAGCCATTCCATGATTGGTTAGGGTGGAGTCAATGCTACCTGCCCTATACTGAGATGTTAGTGCTTGGAACGCCGATCTAAAGATAGAGGTTCCTACAGGACTCTTCCAACATTGTGTACTGTCTCTGCATGGCGGATAAGATATAGCTGCATTACGATACAAGATGCTTGTCAGGTCGACGCAGAATAGAGAATCAGAGTTCAAACTGGAATTTAAGAAAGAGAAGGGCTCGTATAACAAGGATGGGGCCTGGTGGCCGTTAACAAAGAATCAAGGGTTGTGAAACCAGTTGACGATGACGATCACGCTAACCGTTTTGGGACATATGAGATGCCTGACTCTGTATTCCATACTCTCGGCACATTGCAACGATTTCACCAGGTCAATCTTCTTGTTATAATTTCTATCCCGTCTTTTATGAAGCTTTCTCTCATCCTTGACAGATGTACAAGCAACAAAATCTCTTTTACTGCTTCATGATACAGACATCTCAAGTATGCCGGTCACGAAAATTTCTTGCTTCAGGCCATGCATGCTAATGAATCGTCAACATGGTAGGCCAGAATCGACCTTCGTTAAAGCTTGTCTTCTTCCCACCACCTACATCAAGTATAGCTGATGGCGTACCATTCTATGCTTAGAGAAGAGCATATAATAGAACCGATGGGGCTGGGCCGCCATACCAAGTCGGCGAGTGCCTTTTTAACAGACGTGTCTGAGGTACAAAGACCTATATCGACCGCCACAGTGTGCAAAATTTTTGAATACTGTATATTCAAACTTTTATCTCAGATCAGAATTTGTCGAAAGCTAAAGGTCTGAACGAAAAACACTTCGAGAATATCATCAACTGTATTATGCTCATACCCAACTACACGAACAACTCGGCTGCAGACATGCGCCTTGCTCGCAACGTCGCATGGTATATACAACTAGTTCAAGCTAGAAATAACAGGTTACAGACTTGCTCTGGCTGTGATTCTACTGTGATTCTAGGCCTCATTCCGGTCTTACTACACGTGTGCGGCAATAGCTTGAATCTCAATCTCAACCTCATCTTCGAAAATCTCGGTAGGCTTATGGCACACGAGGTGGTAGATGTTCTCTGTTCCTTGCATCTAGGTTGGTCACCGTTGAATTGCACTGTATGATTGATGTTTTTCGCTGTTCATCCTTGCCTGGGGATAGGGTCATAAGCAACCGTGGAGTTGAACAGGATTGTAAATCAATATCTGTAGTGATATTAATGATACTCAAGTTTGATTGCAACTGCATGTAGAGTCACGCAATCCCTACCAATGTATTGGAGTTCAGGTTGTGATGTTCCCCATCTCCTACGCCAACTTGATAGCGAGGCCGCCTTCTCACCTTCTCAGGCTTGATTGTCAAACCCAACCTTTCCTTCTCACCTCTTCTCTCCACATTAAAAAACCTTCCACATATTCACCCATCACCATGTCAGCTGGTTTGGCCAATTCAAACGGTATGCCATCAATATACGCCCCTCTCAGTGCCAATACTCACAGCCCCTGCTAGGCCACCAACTGTTTCCCTCCTCATTTCACCCAAGACTTCGTACCGTGGAGCCAGCTGTCGCCAACAGAGAGCCTGCCACAAATGATGCAAATGATGAAACTGCATTGCCATCGCTAGACATCTCCCAGAAACTGATTCTCCTGAATCTCTGCGTTCAACATAAGCAATTCTACGTTGCAAAGCTTGGCAATATTGTCTACTGGAAGCTTCTTTCCGCTGAGTTCTGGGAGACTTCACACTGGGAATGGTACCGCATTCGGGATCTCGTCAACGATGAAATCCACCAGTGCTGTGTGGATCCATCCAAGGTGGTCGACAACCCCGAAGGCCAAGTAAAGCGACTCTTACTGGAATTGATGAGCCACATCCATCTGATCGAATACCCTATTCGAGGCAAGGTGCCCCAGTTTTCTCATAATTGGTGGCTTTTGAAGTCTCCACCCTCGACAGTAAATAGCACCAAGCAAGGCTCCTTGAAGAGAACAGCCTCACAGGCTGGATTTGACGACGTAACCGTTTCCAACGGTATGAGTAATCTTCTAAATGGAGCATCATTAGAAGGTGCTAATGTTTTATTTCTGGGAATAGATGAGATACCAAGATTCCCAGGCTCGTGCCCCCCACGCTCCAGTCTTTGGGATCCCCCTGTGATCATGCGAGCTCATCCTCTTACAAAGGACTATATCAGACACGCGCTCTATTTGAAAAGCAGAGAAGCGAGATACCGGGATGACTTTGACGAAGCTAACGCTTTGCTCCTTCGAATTCGGGATCTGACCATCAATGAACCATTCGGGCCATCTGATGTGATTCGGCAGCCTTACTCTCCAAGAGAAACCTGGGAATAGTACACAAAGGATGAATGGAAGAAGGCTGGTTCTTGACTGTCTTGTACTGGAAAGCGATGGCGAACCTTTTTCTGGGGTTGGAATGGGGTTTTTTGAGACATCTGAATCGCAGTGTCCACTGCAATTTGCACATTGAATTTGAATCTTCGTTTTAGTCTGAGCTCATGAATACCATGGAGCTGTGGCCCGAGTATTTCATCTGTTGAGAATGATTTAGATGGAGAGACAAGGAGATATGGTAGCAGTGATAAAGCCGAACATACCTTTCATCAGGCGTCAAACTACGGGGGTGAGACCATCCCTCTAGCATGGGTGCAGTAGGAGCTCACGAGTTGAGACAGTCCTGAGGGGATATGCACTCTGGTGCATTAGATTGAGACCGTACATGGGCGTGGTCAGGAATGCGTGCTATTTGTGGAGACCTGCATACCTCTTCTGCACTCGTGGAAGCTTAGACACATACAGATAAAGAATGAAGGAGATATTTCTTGAACCCGAATACTGAAGGAATTACACTAGAAAGTTTAGCCAAGAGGTCGACAAAATGAAAGCAAAAGATGTCACTCCGTTGAAATTGCAGGGTAATACCTGTAGCTGGGAGCTTGAAAGTCCGAAATGCATAGTGATTCAAGCCCGTGATGACGTCTGCCTGAGGTGATTGGACTCACGACCCATAAAATATGTACAATAGAAATATGAACAGCGCATGGCCCTGGTATCAGAAATGGGACCTGAATTTCTCTAATGTATCCCTAATTGCTTCTCAAGTGTGCTCGAGCTCCCCCACACTCAACTCCAAGTCAACGTGCTTGTCCCCGGATACTCGAAAATCCCCAGGCGAGTCAGGCCCCGAGGGTGTTTGCGCAGTCGATCCACTCCAGGCCATAGCACTACAAACACTCAGTTAACACAAGCCCAAAGATAAAATACTAAACCAAACCCATCAATTGCAAAACACTTACTCTTGTTCCGGGCCCTCATTTTCCCTCGTCCACTCCGCGGGAAGCGGCGGACGTGGCTTATCTGACGCAAACGCACCATTCATACCGTGCCGAGTAGTGCGCCCGTTATATTCCGCATAATTCGCATCCAAGGACTCTTGCCCCGGGGAGAACCCGACATTTACTGAATTCCGCGCTGAGTCCGGCGTCTGTGGTTCAAGCGGTGTGCCATTATTCCTACCTGCGGAGCCAGAACTCTGTCTGCGGTGTCCGAGTGGCGTCGCGGTGTGTTTCCTAGCATCTGACTCTTTGGCGAACAGCTTGCGCTGGAGTTTCTGGGGTGTTGTGCTCTCTGCCCGGGTGGGCTGTTCATTGCACCACGGACACTGGAATTTCCCGGCGTAGGCACGGTGCCAGCTTGCGTGGGTGTGTTGTTGATATCGCTTCATGGTGGTGTGTAGGTAAGAAGGTTGCTGGGGGCGAGTGGGAAGGTGCCGTATCATACAAGAATACAGGGTGGAAATGAATGTGATCTCATAACTTTCGGGGACCGAACGACTTTTTAAAGCGGGGATTTTGATAGCAAAACTGTGGAACTATCAACGCGGCTTTTTTGCTATTTCCTCATCCTTGCTGGTTTACAATAGCCACGGAATGCGTTGGCAATGCAGCGTGGAGTTGGGGCCACAAATCAAAGTAGCATTTAGCGCTTATGCAGAGTACCCATTTCTTCCCAATTTTTATCCCTAGCTCAATGGGTAGCCCAATATGTGGCATGATGTAAAAATTATTGCAATACTTGGATTTTACGCTTTACCGATCCCGACTACAGACAGATGCAAGGAGGCAAATGAGGGAACAAGATTGATGGACATTGGGAGCAGTTAGAACTGAGTAAAGAAATTGCCTTGAATGAACACCGAACTAATTGCTCCCGGGGATATAGACCCTCTCCGTGAATAAAAACAAAGTGGTATGTGCCATAATCCGTACTACATCATAATGGAAAAAAGAAACGCCCGAAGTAGCCTATTCCCTCAATTGAATTTTTGGTAGGAACTTTTTGGAAGAAATATAGGAAGCGAGACGCTTAAGCAGCAAGCTTGCGGATCTTCTCCTCGACGCGGGCCTTGCGCTCGGCGCGGGTGAGCTTGGCGACCTTGTACTTCTTGGACTCGGCCTTCCACTCCTCCTTGGTCTTCTTGGCACCGGCCTCCTCATCGGCCTTGAAGGGATCCTCGCGGATGGCCTTGTGGGCATCGGCGTAGATCTCCTCGAGGTCACCAGCATCGATCTCGTTGTCGATGTACTTGGTGAACTGGGACTTGTAGCGCTCCTCATCCTCATCGGCGAGGGTCTCCATGTACTCAGAGACGTGGCCACCGTGGATGTAGTTCTTGAGGACCTCGGCGTCGAGCTCCTCAGTCTCGATGTCGTAACCGGGGAAACGGCGCTCGGAGTGGGGGATGAAGATACCACCGTCAGAGGCACCCTTCATGGCGGCGAAGACACGGTTACCGGTGGAGGTGCGGACGAGACCAACATCAAGGAAGGCCTTGAAGGGGCGGCGCTCGCCATCATCGGTCTCGATGGCCTCGGTGAGAGTGTGCTCACCGTCAGCCTCCTCGACACCCTTGAACTGCTCGTCAAGGTTGAGCTTCTTGAGGACACGGCGGGCAAGGAGGAGACCAGTGGCGTAGGCAGCAGCCCAGTTGGTCAGACCCTGGTCGATGCCGTACTTGGGGAGCTCGTGGGCGTAGGCAGCGGCGAGGACCTTGTCACCGGAGACCTCAGAGTAGACGATCTGGGTAACGATGTCACGGTTGGTGAAGCGGACGACCATGCGGTACTTGGGCGCATTGTACTTGTTCTTGGCCTGGGTGATCAGGCGCTTGCGAGCGTAGTAGTCGGTCTTACCCTCGCGACGGCGGCGGTACTTAGTCTGGAAGCGACTATTCGAGAAAATTAGTAAACAGTTAATCAAGCAACGGAAGTGAGGAAATTCTTACCTGAAGTAGGCATCGTTCTTGACAGTCTTGGTGAAAGGCTAGAGAACGATATCGCGAGTCAGCAATTAACGCTTCAGAAATTACGCCGAAGCAACTTGCAGGGACCCGGTTCCGATGGGAATCGGAAAGGAAATAAAATGCAAAGAAGAATGCATAACGGCCTTTCAGCCATCAGCGATCGAACTCACCATTTTGACGGGTGTCGAGGGCGCTCGGGATGGTCGAAGAAGAAGAGATGGGAAATTTCGTGGGTCGACTTTGTGCGGGATTCGCTTAGCGCGTGGCTGCATCCCCCTCCAAAAAGTGAGGTCGGCGACGAGTGGAACATCAACTCTCGGGCCTCAGGACAAAAGGAAAATTAACAAACAAATCCAGGAAAAATTGGGAAAATTGTCAAAATGGTTCCAGTATAATTGAATCATTACTCTTCATCTATTCAACATATTGATTCGAGATCTCTCCGAATATGACTGACTTCTATGTACATCGCCTCATAATCGCGCTTTGCCATCGTCGAGCAACTGAAGGCCAGTGATCTTTTCCAACTCTCTGACTGCATCTTGGGTCTTTCCAAGGGTAACTTTGATTGTACGCATGCCGGCTTTCTTCGCCCCCTTCAAGTTCTCGCCAATGTCATCAAAGAATACAATATCGGCTGGGTTGGCTCCGACTAGTCCTCGCTTTTTCGCCAAAGTGTCCATCTCTTGTAAAGCCACTTGGTAGATATTTGGATCAGGTTTGCGAAGACCTGTATGGGCAGATGAGATAAAGAAATCGAACTGCTTCTTCACGTCGCTCGGATTGTTATACTCATGACCGTCTGGGAATATAACGGTGTTGGACAGAGCACCCATCAAGAATTGCCCCGACTCTCTCAATTTCTTCAATGCGGGGTACATATATTGGTCTGGTGTACGCGATATCCGCATCATCTCCCAGAAGAGCCATTCCGCATCCACCGTCGGGAGTGGGGGGATGATGGTTGAACCACTTGTGCCTCGTTTCTTCCGAAGTTGTTCGTGAAATTGTTTCCACAGGTCAGGATTCCGTAGGTCTGCATTGAACCCCGCAAAGAATTCATCGTCCATTTTAATATCGCCTCGCTCGAGTTTGTGCCAGCTACCGTTCGGCGATGTGCGTGAGATACTGAAATTGACCCATCCTGGTGGGATATTTTGTGCGAGTTCGTAGTCAAGAATTGCTTGCATCGGAGAAACAACCTACCACTTGATCAGAGAAATGCATGGGATGTTGGGTCAACTGTGACTTACACACACTCCTCCAATGTCAAACAGAAGGCCCGTCGGCCGCTTAATCTCTGCCATCTTCCCGAGTTGAAATTGAAGTAGGGTTACTAGCGATACGAGTAGTAACTGGGAACTCTATAGCTGTTGCTTGCAGAACCCTGAGCTGGTCAAGTTGATGGTCTTGAACTACAACATAATGGCCTGGAAGGGACCCGAACTTAAACATTGGAGACGGTCAGGTTACCGAGGTATGTGCGATCGTAGCACTCTAGACCGAGGATACGCTTTCCACCAAGAAATTTGCGATGATGATATATGTTTGATTAGACCAGTGGCTATTGTATCATTGGATGATGCAATTCCCTTTTTTGTAAACTCCTGGGCATTTCAACGTTATTGATTCCTTGAAAATGCACGCTGGCCATCCCGTAGATTTGCGTTTTGCGGAGATACACGTGATCCTTATCGATAAGAGCGCGTTGGGAGCAGATCGCGCTGGACTTTGAAGAACCCAGCAATGGTACTTCTCTGATTTCTGGATAGTGTGCAAAATGGATTCGGCTCGTGCCATCTCTGAGCTAAAGTCCACATTCATATGGAGCCAAGTCCGCATTTTCTCCGAAAGCCTTGATTTGCCCGAAGACTGGCGAAACTATGCCACTCAAACTACAGAAGGTGATTTGAGCGACAAGGTTATTGAAGATGTTCTCCACAAAGGTCAGACTAACGATTGCAATAAAATTACGAAACACCAAAGATACTTATAATTTTACAGTAAATGCAGCTGCTAAGCAACACAATCGCGTTGTCTATTCCTCTCAAGCAATACACCATGTCGCGCAACAGATCGCAAATTTGTACTGGTCCTCTGTCAGCCAAGAGGCGCGCAGTCGCGATGCGTTCGCTGGAGGAATTGAGAAAACTACAGACCTGTCAAGGCAAATGTAAAACGGACACCTTCTTCATGTAAGGTATGACAAGCCTAACTATTTGATTAGGAATATCTCAAAGATGCCTGTGGATTTGGAAAGCGATGAAGCAAGTGAAGAAGAGCACGCAAGGTCAGTTCCTAAACATATCTAAATGCTTTCACATTAGAGTTTCGCCTGCCTTACACCAGTTGCACAGATATCAGCAGCTTCGCGAGCGGCTAGTGACCCTTGACAGTCAACGACAGCAACGGCAACGGCGCCTCGACCAGTTACAACATCTTCAGCGCTTACTCGAGCCATTTGAGAATTCAAAAAAGGACATCCAGCCAAACCTAATCACACGGGATGGGGAGCTTATTCAGGAACTGGAGCGAATGCGGATGCTAGTGGCCAGAGTTGGAGGCCGGATTGCACAACAGAGAAAGAGCAGCGGTGTCCCTGAAACACATAGTTACTCTCTTCCTGGCTCTGATCAAAGATTGGAAGCCTTGCTAGATATGCCCTGATGAGATCGAGATACCCAATGTCTACTTGCATGCAATAACTTTCTTGACGACAGGATATGAAGTGTCTTTGATACTCGCATCTCCTTTAAGTGTGGGTGGTTTGGCTATGGCTGGCTCCATAGCTCACTGTCTCAGTTATGATGGATGACCTCATAACGAATATATATAAGGTCGGGTAGTACCTTCGATCGCAGCAGCATCTAATATTGCTTCATACATGTTGACACAACAACACAAGGGAATGGCAACTACACATCAGTTGCGACTGCAGAAATCCAATTATAAAACCCATGAGCACTTGCCATTTGAACTCAAGTAAAACCAAACATTTAGTATTGGGCGACGGTCCATTTTATCTCAAGATCTCGACCGTCATTGATCCATTACACTTACACCCTCGTCCTCCTTCGGTCGGGAAAGAAATAGGCTTCGCCCCACCAACATGCTGGGAAACCGGCTGCTTGAGACGCAGTTTCTCTTGCCGATTTTCGTTGCGGCCACATAATTGTTTTTTTTTCTCCTTCTATCCGACATGATTCCTCTTGAAAAGATGAGGAAGTTGGTTGGAATGAGTCCGTCACGTGTATCGTCACAATCACGTGCTGCCCCACTTGGGACTAGCCCAAGCCCCCAGCACAACACTGTCGCCGACTGCCCTATAGAGACCTATGATTCCGATGAGAGCTCCCTGGACAACACAGTTATTGATCCTGTTTTAAGTGATAGTGAGGATACTGTTCTTGATTTAAGCGCATCCGCCATCATCGAGGGCGACACTTCCCCCTCCCCTTCCAAGGCCTTCACGCGTGGGCATCGCCGTCGCTCCACACACGTTACTCGCCGTGACCTTGAGAAGTTTCAATCGGAGGTCCTAGGCGTTCAAAACCACGCCTCTTGGTTTGACGAGGACAACGGCAGTTCGCGATCCCTCACTCCTGACGACCCTCAACTTGAGGAACTGAATCGCGCCTTTGCCGACGCTGACGTCTCCATGAACACGAATACCCCTAGCATGGCTAGCAACGGTACCGGTCCGGGAAACTTCTCAGGTTATATCGAAACCCCCGTGGGCCAGATGAATATGGCCAATATCCCTCCTCGCCAGACTCCTCCTTCTCCGTCACACTCTTCAGTTACCACCCAGATCAATGGCGGTGGAATGGGCGCCATGGGTGCAGGGCATCCAATGAACGCGGGTCACCAGATGGATTTGCATCATCTCTATGAGATGGTAGTAGAACTGAGCGAGGTCTTGAAGAACAACCGGGATGTGACCAAAAACATTGTCGCAAATGCAGAAGAGATTGTGGTATGTGGAGTTGGAGAACCTAATACTCAATCTTGAGCTTATTGAGCTTACACCTCTTCAGAAGAACGGTATCTCGGATAGTCCCAGCACGAATGGCCAGCAGGGCGAGAATCTCAGTATGTTGACCCCTGAGAAGATCGATTACCATTGTTGACTAACACGGAACAGATGCCCGGATTGCGGAACTTGAGCGTGCTTTAGCTAAGGAAAAGCTTCAAAGTGCCCAGCACAAGCACCACCGCGAGGAAAATATGAAATTGATTCGAGAGTTCGAAAACTCAGTGGGGGTCATGGTCGAGCAAATCCGCAACTACTGTCAGAACAACAACATGCACTATCTTGCCCAGAAAAGACATTACAACAATCTACTCCAGGCTGAGCGTGACGCTCACCTCGAGAGTCGACTGGACCGAGACTACTGGCATGCGCAAACTATGAAATGTGCTGAGATGATCCGCACTGCATACCGACTCGAATGTGAGGAGGATGATGTTCCTACCCGCGTCATCTCCGGTCTGCAAAACGAGGTTCGGGCTTATCGATTTGCGCTCGGCATGGAAGCCGAGAAGCCCGAGGAGGAGTATGGCTGGGAGTACCTCAAAAATATACCTGGTCTGGAGTAAATAGGGGCTTATCTGCGGAAGGGAGACGGGCTGCGGAATATCCACCCCCCGCTCCTGGAGCCCGCTTGACGCCGTGATGACTATTTGTTTTCGTCGCCTCCCGCCAGAAGGCGATTCCTTTTACTAATCTGCTGCTCGGCATCTTTTCTGACGGTGTTCATGGTGGGGGCGTTTTTCAGGTGTTTTTATTATCGCGAATACCCGTCTTGATTGACACCAACGAGGGCGGTGTGTCGACACCATCTGGGTCCCTCCTTATTCGAATGGAAATGAAATTCTACGTATCAATTAACCAACTCTGCTGAAGATTCCGCCAGTTCCGGCTGAATCCACTCCTGCACTAAACGTAGCTCACTAAACGTAGCTCACTAAACGTAGCTGTGGAACCCTTGTGAGCGATTTGTATGTGGTCGTGTATTCTTTCCCACCGAAGAGCCGAGCATTCTCCGGATTGGCTCGAGTGATCAGCCTATCTACTCCGTACCTACACCGTAATCCTCAATTTCGATCCAACTCCAAAATCAGATAGGCTGCCAATAGTTTCGCCGTAATCTGGTATGTAACATGCTCACGTGCCCAGTGGAACTCGCTTTCCAGGGTTCCCCAGGGCCAATGAGCTGGCTTATGTCACCGTGTTCTGCATGCTTAATTGCATCCGGAGTCTAGTGTCTCTTTTTCTTATTCCCATAAAAGAACCTTTGTCATCCCATCATGCATTTCTTGTTTGAACAAGCGATGACCTTGGGCTGTCATTCTCTGTGACGCAGGATACGGAAGCGCATCTGGAGACCTCTCGGTCGCAGATCATACGGCAATACCCAGCGGCATTTCCATTTCCACCTTATTTGTTGGCATCGGGCGTTTAGTGTTGTCCACCTGATTGTTTCCTTCAAATCGTCGTTTTGCGATCAGCCGTGGAAAGTGGGGGACCGGCCAATTATGCGTCATTCGATCTAGTCCTATCCAGTCATTACACACATTAGGACCGCGCCACACCACTGATAACTCACAACGGCCGTGGTGGGATTATATCTGTCTCTGACTTGATTTTGGAGTACCCAGACTTCAAAATGGAAGGAGTTCAGACTGTGGACGTGAGCTGGCTCCATCATTCACAAAAAGGTGAGTTCCACTTGATATGCTAGGACCTCTCCGACCCCGGCTACGGGGTAAATAAAAGATCGGGAATTAGGACCACCCTCTGATACTCGTTTGCTAGACCATCTATCGCGCACTAAGTCGGTATCGGCGGCCGATAAGCCCAGTGCCGATGCAGAACCAGCGACCTCACAATCCAAGTCGCATCGAAGATCCCGTTCCAACAGCAATCCAGCACAATCAACGCCACCCCCCTCAACTCCCAAACCGAAGCCAGCTCCCCAAAAGGAAACAGCGCCAGTCCCAGCGAAACCGCCGTCAACTGAGAAAAGTGAGGATCAAAAGCCATCTGCATCATCTCCAGGATCGCGAAAGACCGACCCAAAGCCCATCGGGCGACGAAACTCGTGGATCTCTAGTCTCAGCTCCAAGTTCTCGTCTGGATCAACCCCACCATCCCAATCTAGTCTCAAGGCCGGCCCTGCAAGTCCTAAAACGACATCTCCGCTCGATACGCATAATCCATTTGGTGCCGCCTACTCCCCAAAAGACAAAGACGAGGAGAGAAAGGAGGATGCAAACCCCTTCACGTCAACATCGCCTAAAGGACCGTCGTTCATTCATAACGCACTGCGCAAGTTTTCCTCTAACTCGGGTGGATTGCCCAAGCTGAATCCGAATGGCTCGATCTGTCCTCGTCGCGTAATGAACATCGACCGAAACCGCCACCGATGCAAAGTTACCGATTTAAACCAGGCCAAGCTCAACCGTGTGGCTTTCTGTGTCGATGTTGAAATTGCGGGGATCTCCCATCGAGATGATGATGAGGAAGCCCCTCCGACAAATCAGCTGAGGCACCCTCTGCCTGGGTCTAATAGTCAAAGGGCCAAGAAAGAAGATCTTAAACACAAAGATCAAGACGAAGCCGGGACTTTAAAACATCCACAGGCGACTCTTGCCGAGAAAGATAACTCAGTCCCAGCTCCAAGTGCAGCTCCTACCGCAGCTCCGACCCCAACTGCAGTTTCAACCACAGGTGATTCAACAGCTCAGGCTAGCCCTCCTGCAACGAACGCTGCCAGCAACACGGCATCTACTGAGCCGAGCCCTCATCCCGAGACTCCGGATCCAACAAGGAAACAGGAGAAGAAGAAACGATCTGAGGCAGAGCGGAAAGAAAGAAAGGAGAGGAAACGAAGGCAAGCAGTGGCAAACGGCTCAGTGCCATTGCAGATTGATCCAGAAAATGATGAAGAGTATAGTCGGGGCCCAGCGCCTGCACCAGGTACCTCTCGGTCTAAAACACAGAGCCACCCTACAACCGACCCAGTTCGTATCTATCGTCGTTGTTGCCAGCTCCGCGAGACCCCCGTTTTGAAGAGAGTGGTTGATGAGATCTCAAAGCCTTCATCAACACTGGCTGAGTCACCTGGTACGGTGGCAGCCTTGGATCTCAGCAATTTCCCGATGACATCGCAGGATTTGGCAACTTTCAGCGACTGGCTCGCAGTTGTTCCAGTCCGTAAACTCATCCTTGAAAATTCTGCATTAACGGACACTTCTGTAAGAGCGATTCTAGCAGCCTTGCTTTCTACCAAAACGGTGGAGCAGATGCGCTATCGACGGAAACGATCGCGAAGACCAGAATCCCCTA
Source organism: Penicillium crystallinum (assembly GCA_027569675.1). NCBI lineage: Eukaryota > Fungi > Ascomycota > Eurotiomycetes > Eurotiales > Aspergillaceae > Penicillium > Penicillium crystallinum. Next base: position 134,639 of record JAPDKR010000029.1, on the reverse strand, counting down.
ACTCCAATGATCATGAAAGATACGGTGTGGTGGAAAAGCTTTCTTTAAAGGATAACCCCAAGATCGGACGAGAAGGATGGCGTCACATCAGCCTTTTCATCCACCTGTCAAAGTCTTTGAAGGCAATTGATTTGTCGGGCATTCCTTTCCCTAAGGGCCATGTCGCGATCGATTGTTCTGGAACACCGGGACAAGCCCAGCCGCCTACGGTTGATGTGAGTGCTGTCTTTGCGAGTGCCCTTGCTGAGCGCTTTGGTGGGGATCACCTTGAGGAACTACTCATGAGCGAGTGCAATCCTTCTGTCGACGCCGTGAAACAGATTTGCCGGGCGACGACCAAAATGGGCCTTCGAAGGCTTGGCTTTGCGAATAATGGCTTGACAAGAGAAGGTCTGGAATATGTGATCGAGTACCTCAAAGCCGGCCAGTGTGAAGGCTTGGATTTAGGCGGTAACGCTATAAAGGATGATCTTGATCTTATCACTGCCGCGATCGAACCTGAAATGCCACTTTATGCACTGAGTCTGGCAGATTGTTCCTTGAATCCGTCGGTGATTTGCTCATTGCTCCAATCACTTGCGCAGATTCACAATCTTCGGTTCATTGATTTCTCCCACAACCGAGAATTGTTCTCCGGGCAGGCTAATGCACTCGGAGCGTTCCGTCGCTTCTTGCCGAAAATGCCGTCTTTGAAGCGATTCCATCTTGCCGATGTAAATTTGTCACCAGACCATGTCATTGGTCTGGCTGAGGTGCTACCTGAGTGTCCCAGTCTGTGTCATTTGAACATCTTGGAAAACCAACAGCTTGTGGATCTGGCGTCTACCAGTGACCCAGCTGCCCAGGAAGAAGCATGTGCCGTATACGCGTCCATGATGGCAGCCGTCCGCGTTTCACGCACAATTATGGCAGTTGACATTGATGTTCCAAGTGCGGAAAACAACGAGGTTGTCAAAGCTCTAGCATCACAGATTGTGGCTTACTCGCTGCGGAATCTCCAGGGTGGCGCCATCGCGGAAGAACTCTCCGATTCCACTGTTCCCGTAGAAGATGTTCCTGTGCCAGAAATTCTGCAGCATATTGTCGGACACACTGTCGGGTCTGAAGAGCCATATGACGATGAAGACGATGCTGCTCCAGACGAGGATTATGTCATCGGAGGTACAGGTGTTGTCAAAGCATTGAGTGTGTGTCTCAAGAACCTGGATCAGCAAGGTCTTGATGCTCTCGGAGAACATTCTGCGCCGCCTAGTGGTACTACAACTCCCCGACGTCGCAAGTCTCGGGGTGTCACTACCAAACGGCCACGCGATATGTCGAAGAATCTACTGGAATCCGCACGCAATATCAGGGTTCGGATTCAGTCGGCCCTTATTCGCGAAGATCGTGCTGGTAATGACGCGAATTACCGTCGCTTGCAATTCTTGGATATCACTCTGCACAGGATGATTCAACGCTTCGAGGATGAATACCCAGAAACTCGTATCCTCCCGCCACTTCCTCCTGCTCCCACTGTTCCTGATAACAATTCACAACATTCTGTTGATGATGACGGCACCGGCTCCATCAATGCTGGCGGTAACCTGAACAACAGCCAGCTTGACGAGACTGGCGGTGACGAGGAAGACACCGACCAATATGCAGTACGCCTATCCCGTACTAGCTCCTTGACTTCTCTTCATTCGCGTGCCATGACCTCCCAGGAAGGACATATCCACCGCATCGGTCAGCACCTTCGTCGCGACTTCCTCAAACCATCTCTAGTCCCCGACGATGAGGACGAGGACTTTGATTACGACGATGATACATCATCTCATATTGCTGCTCTTCGGGAAAAGCTCGACCGTCTGCATGATGAACAGTCACTGTCTCAGTTTGATGACTTTGACGCCGACATGGCATTTGACCATCTCGGAACCACTGTTGAGGAACTGTATGCCGTTCAGCAGCAGGATGCTGAGGGATTCGAGCGGTTCAAGCAGTCCCAGATTGCGGCTCAGATTAACAGTGGTCTCCGGTCTAGGGGCAATACAGAGCTCCCCAAAGCATCTAAATAATCAGGGAGCATAGCCTCTCCACTCTTCATATTTTCGTCTATCATTTAGCATCTCGATGATCTTGACTCTTTATGTATTCCTTTGCGAGCTTGCGTTTCTTGCGGCTGTACATATTTCATGCGTTTATGCGTTTTACTATTATTTACTTTGTTGCCCGCTCTTTTGTACATACGTGGCGGGCGCGAGAAGAGGGGGAAACCTGTCATCATTAACATTTCACTGTCATTGCCACTACTTTGTCTCTGCATGATAAATATATGTGATTATTTTCAGTCCTTTGTCACTGTCCATAATGAAGGATTTCCACCCATCTATGTTGTATATCCCACCCCCCCCCCCCCCCAGTGGATCAGCGACTATGGCATGAAGTAAGCATTTCATGTGAAAATAGTGAGTGCCTCAGGCAAACATAATTCTGGACTTGAATAGGCTTCCAGACTGACCCTCTAGACCAGATGATCTTGTAATATGATAGATTTTCTAGAGAAACATAACCGTTTGATCTCGAATAGTAGGTAAAGTATTAATAAACAGCGATAGAGTGTCAGATTAGCTGAGTGGGTTCCTCGGTTGAACATCCCCCGGTTTTCTGGGGTATCACATGTCAACCGTCATGGCAACTTGCTTCTCCTCACTTCCTCGACTCCCTCGTCTGCGGACAGGTATGCGCCAAATTCTGGCTGATTAGCATCCAAAAGCTCCGCCATGGCCGCTCAGTCCAAACTACTACCGCCCGAACGCTCCATCAAACAGATCCTCTCTAGCCTAACTAACCTCTACCTGCAAAACCGCACCCGCATCTCACGCGCCGTATACCTTGCCCTCTTCGCAGCACTCGCGAAACGAATCCACAATGCCATATCCGAACAGAAAGCCGCATCACAACAGGTAGAGCTGCGTCGGCGGCCGGGAACCAGCAGCCTGGGGGATGACGAACAACCCCGCAAGAAGCGCGTGGAGATCAACCGGGAGTTCTTCAAGCACTTGCTCCGCCTGCTGAAGATCGTCATCCCCGGATGGCGGAGCAAGGAGCTGCGGCTGCTGGTGAGCCACAGCGTGTTCTTGGTGCTGCGGACGATGCTTAGTCTATATGTCGCCGAGCTGGATGGAAGACTTGTCAGCAACTTGGTGCGCGGTAGAGGGAAGGATTTCTTACTGGGTCTTGTCTGGTGGATGATTGTGGCTGTGCCTGCGACCTTCACTAATTCTATGGTGAGTTATGAGCGATAAGATTTGGGTTCTCGGTCTAGTGACATGCGACCGTTCGATACATGTGCGTTTTGCTGACTCGATGCTTGGTCGTATTAGCTCGCTTACCATCAGTGCAAACTGGCCCTCAGCTATCGCAAACGGCTCACGGATTATATCCACGATAAATATTTGTCTAATATGACTTTCTACGCCATATCCGCCTTAGACGATCGGATCAAGAACCCCGACCAGCTTGTCACCGTCGACGTGTCTCGTTTCTCGGATAGTCTGGCAGAACTGTATTCCAATCTGGCTAAGCCGATTCTTGATATGGCTATCTACAACTATTCGCTTTCTAAGAATGTGGGAGGCGAGGGACTGTTCATCATGAGTTTGCTGGTGCAGCTGTCGGCCAACGTTATGCGTATGCTGACTCCACCGTTTGGTAAATATGTTGCGGACGAGGCTCGATTGGAAGGCGAGTTCCGTTTCCTCCATTCGAGACTTATTGATTACAGCGAGGAAGTGGCCCTCTATCATGGTCACGAGGCCGAGAAGGATACACTTGATAAGGGATATTTCACGCTAATCAAACATGTGAACCGTATTTTGCGCCGGCGGCTCTATCATGGATTCATGGAAGACTTTGTGATCAAGTACTTCTGGGGAGCACTGGGCTTGTTACTCTGTAGCGTGCCCGTTTTCTTCAAGATTCCTGGTCAGATCACTCAGAGCATGTCGGATCACACTGAAAGTAAGTTAGCACAATTTGATTCTGAACGAGTATATCCTAATTTTTGCCAGGCTTTGTCACAAATCGTCGAATGTTGCTTTCCTCGTCGGATGCATTTGGCCGATTGATGTTCTCTTACAAAGAAATCTCGGAGTTGGCTGGGTACACTTCCCGTGTCTCCTCGTTATTGGAAGTGATGGACGATCTTCTTGCTGGTAGATTCGAGAAGAAATTAGTCTCTTCCGCTTCGACAGAAGAGAATGCGAAAGTGCTGTCTGGCCGGGGTGAAGTCATAGAAAGCGATGCCATCGAGTTTACCGATGTACCGATCGTGTCGCCGAACGGTGATGTGCTGGTACGCAAACTGTCATTCACCGTACATCCCGGCGATCATCTATTGATTGTCGGACCCAATGGATGCGGCAAATCGTCTCTCTTCCGGATCTTGGGTGGGCTCTGGCCAGTTTACGGAGGCACAGTAAAGAAGCCCCCTTTCCAGGATATCTTCTACATTCCCCAGCGACCGTACTTGTCCCGCGGCACACTGCGACAGCAAGTCATCTACCCGGATGGGGTGCGTGAGATGCGTGCCAAGGGTATCACTGATGCTGATCTCTATGAGATTCTGTCCATTGTTGAAATCGCATCCGTCGTAGATCGCCCTGGTAGCTGGGATGCCGAGGAAGAATGGCGTGATGTCCTGTCTGGTGGTCTGCAACAGCGGATTGCAATGGCTCGGTTGTTCTATCACCGACCCAAGTTTGCCATTTTGGATGAGTGCACGTCTTCGGTGACACTTGAAATTGAGAAGGTCATGTATGAGACTGCCAAAAAACTTGGCACCACACTTATGACCGTCTCGCACCGACGGAGTCTCTGGAAATATCACCAGAAGATCCTGCAATTCGATGGACAGGGCGGGTATATCTTCACCGGTCTGGACTGGGAGCGACGCTTGAAGCTTGAAGAGTAAGTCCCCCCGTATTTCTGCGACTGTCATTCCCTAACCTCGTCTAGTGAGAAGGAAGAGTTGGATCTGCAGTTACGGGCGGTACCGGAACTGCAACGTCGGGTTGCCGAGCTGACCTCCTAGAATCCCTTTTTTATACTCCCCAATTCTGTACTTTAGCGTTCAAATGTATGATGCATTCGGCATCCACTTCCATGACATTGACCAATCCGATCATCCACTCGGCCTCGGGATTCCACTGTTCGGCTTTCTTGACCCGGACCCCTGACGAACAGCCAATCAGCGCTTTTGAGATCGGCATATCTTCAACGGCCAAGTCCACGATGTTCAGATGTGCCCCTCCTTGCGGCCCACACTGATGTCGTCGACAGCCCTACGTCATTTTCTCGAGATCTTGTTTGCCACGGCCTCAGACCAGGTTTCTCGTCAGGGAGTTCGTATTTAGGATCGTGACTTGACGGTTCTCTACCCATTGGACCATAGTTCGTTCGACTTACACTCGCTGTCACTAGAGCCCTTTTTCACGACTATTATATCTAATCGCTTATATAGAGAAACATTCTCTATAATCTAATACCAAAATGGCCATCTCACAGACCAACCAAAACAATCAAAAGAGAAAAATTATTATTTTCTCCGGTATGCTCCCCCTCTCATCTTCATCCATACCCAACCAATCCCAGCCCACATTGCCCTCAGCCCTAAGTACAACACCTCGAACAATAGACCATTTAATAACAACCAAACAGACTTCGATGGCACAATCTTCCTACAAGACACAGGCCATGTCCTAGTAGACCACCTCGGCTGCGGCGAAGCCTACCGTAACAAACTAGAAGAACAATTCAAGACAGGCGAGCGATCCTTCCGCGACATCTCCGACGACATGTGGGGATCCCTCAGCATCCCCTTCGGCGACGGCTTCGACCTAATGGAAAAGAAACTCCAAATTGACCCCGGTTTCCGAGAATTCCACCAGTACTGCACCCGCGAGGGCTTCCCCTTCAACATCATCAGCGCAGGCCTCAAACCCGTCCTCCAGCGCACCCTGGACATCTTCCTCGGCGAAAAAGAGGTACACACTACCCCCAAATCACAATCATTACAATAGTCCCAACTAATAAACCACCCAGGCCTCGAAAATCGAAATCGTCGCCAACGACCTCCATGCACCAGGCGGTATCCCCTGGAAACCCGTCTGGCGCGACAATACCCCCTCCGGCCACGACAAGGCCGAGAGCGTGAACCAAGCGCGCATCAAAGCGCAAGCCGAATGCGAACCAGACGAGATGCCCCTCATCGTCTTCATCGGCGACGGCGTCTCCGATCTCGCTGCCGCCCGTGAAGCGGACGTTCTGTTCGCGCGACGCGGTCTGCGTCTCGAGGAGTACTGCATTGAGCACGGAATCGCGTATACGCCCTTCGACAGTTTCTCCGATATCAAGAAGGAGGTTGAGGCGATTAGTCTTGAGGATCAGAAGAAGACTGGCGGTGTTGGTAAGCCGGTGCGGTATAACCCGCGTGCTAATATGTGGAGACGGATTTCGAGCAAGGAGGCTGTATGTGATGTCCCCCTGATTGGTTTTGTGATTTTTTGCTGATCTCTTTGATAGGTTCCCACGCTTATGGCTACTGCTACGCCCTCTAAGGATGAGAGGATGGCGCTTTGGCCGGATTATTTCTCTACGCCTAAGGAGCCTGAGACGCAGACTATTCAGGAGGAATGAAAGGCTTGTCGTGTTTTAATTGATGAGATGATTTGAGAAAATAATTTTGCAGTTCGTGCTTTTTCGCGTTGTTTTTGGCATGGAGTGGGTGTTGGTATGATATATCCTGTCATTGATTTTTAGAGATAGATTGCTGTTTGGATTGGTACAGCGCTTTATATGAAACGCAAGCGTATATATCATTCTGAATAGGCTATTTGAATAGAAAATCTGTCAAATTACTCATCTTTTTCACATTCCTCTATCGTTCAATTCCATCCACGAGTTGCAAGACGCTGGATTCATTCCGTGGATAAATTTGTCATATCCGAGTCAGAACATTGCCTTCCAAGGTGTATCACATAGGTTCATATGAGCCCTATGTCCAACTATTATATACTGGGAGTGGTCATACCATAGTAGATGGGCTGTACCGAATTTACTCTACAGCTTCCGCATGGCTTGCTCTGTGCAATCCCACATATCTGCCTTGCATGATATAGAAGCTGCGCTGATCCTTCAGCACACAGAACAAATCCCAAAAGATGGAAATGGCTCCCCTCGATTTTGCGAAAGGCGAGCATACAATTGCGGTCTTGAGATGAGTTGTTCGTGAGAAGCATAATGTGGCCTTTATATCATTCACCAGTGGTGCCCGCGCGTGTATCGGGAGGAATATCACAATGATGGAACAACAGGTTCTTGTGGCGACATTGGTCAACCGGTATGGCTTTGCGCTTGATTCTTCCGACTGGATTCTTCATTGGCGAGAGAGGCTTTTGATTTGTGGCCGTATCAGATGCCTATGAAGATTTGGAGACAGGACCATAAGCAGCCTCTACTGCGAAAGGGGGGCCACGAATCAATTTCAAGATGTTTAGAATAGCCTCCGAAGACTATTCGGGTTTGTTTGGTATATCCAAGACATTGTTGATAATATGTTTTCAAAAGAGGGCTAGGCGAGCTATACAACGAAGCAAATTATAAGTACCTACAAGTCAACAGGACAGCCCCTTCTGCTGTCTGAATTATGGTCAATATTCAAAACTCTCAGAAAACTCTGAGATGCCGAAAAGCAACTCTTTTAAGATAGCTGGGTCCATGTTAAGGTCCTCCGAGGAATTTGTAAAACCTGGAAGGGACATGTCATTATCATCAATCCGGTCGATCTTTTCAATCAATTCCCCACAACGAGCGATACAATCGTCTGCAAGGTCCCAACCAAATGATTGTCGGTGATTTTGTAGTGTATTGACCAATTCCCTTGCAAGTCTAAGAGGCCTATCTCGATCTTGGCTCCTCGCTCGCAGACCACCCCGAAGCAGGAACATACCAGCAGAGGTGAGTGAGAAGGCATGGACAGGAATCCAGAATCCTCCTAATTGCGACTCATCCAAATCCTGCACCATATGCACAATATCCTCGGCTGCCGTCTCGGCTTGCGCATCAAACGAAGAGGCAAGATCATATTCGATCTGCATAGTACCTCTATGAAGGCCGATTTGGATGCGTCGGAGTAAGAGCTTCACAGCCAGATATGATAGCCGGAAGTTTGCAGCCCCTGCGATACCCAGGTGTGTTCCTCGAAGAACAATCCGGCGAATACCATCACTTAAAGACTCTTCCAAGTCACCGAGAATCCTCTCTAGACCATGCGGCGATGCTGCAGATGAAGATGTATCCTTTGAAACGTTGTAGACATGTTCCAAGTATTGCACGAGCACGTCAGTCAATGTAATCAGTGCTACAAATATTGACACTGCCTCTTTATTGTATGTGGATGCAGTGCTATTACACACATCATCAATGGACGGAAATGGGTGCACGATGAATCTGAATGCTAGACTACACCTGGGCAATAATGTTAGATGGGAGAGTCTCGTATGAGTTGGGAGAGTTACCAACGATCATGCAATGTTAGCTAACCACCATATTCGTATTCTCAGACTTTTCTCCGGCGCTGAAATGTTCCAGCCTGAGGGATCTCGGTTAAGACCTAATGCATTGGACAAAGCAACGGCGGTACCTAACATTCCACCATTTCCAAACATCCAGGTACTTGGTCTGCCACAGACATTGATGATAATCGCCATCACAGTTGATATACTAGGAGACAGGAATAGTTCGGAATGTAAGGCCTCAGTGGCTTGGTTCCAAATGAACCGAATATCAGGACTGCGTCCTGAACATAGTTTCGTAGAGCTTTGCCAGTAGACTAGAGAGTTAGCGTACAAGCTGCAGAGCAAGGCAGGTGAGACATTGTCTTTGTGGAAGGTGTATGCAGCTTGGAACGAGGTTTCTTCGAAGATGGGAAAACAGGGGTTGGCTTTTAGAAAAAATCTGGATACGTAATCAGGCTCTGTGGATTGGTCCTGGGGGAGAAAGCAATACTGACAAGCTAATGAATTCCTCAACGTTTGGATCTATGTATCTCTCAATGACCTCGCATTTCGACGCAGCAAGAGATTGGTTTGCTGTGACGCCCAAAGGCCTTCTAGGAACAACATTGAACCGCACATGTCTCAGTCGGTTGTAGGACTGGCTAGTGCTGACTAGACTTGTCCGAGAATTCGGAGCCGTAGAAAGATACTTTTCAAGAATGTAATCATCATCTGCAGTAGCTGGGCTCACGATATGGGAGCCGTCATTTCCAACCTCGGCAACAGTTCCCATGAGATCGGAAAGGTTATCCATTCTGGCTCCCTCTACGTCGGTAGGATCTCCCTCAAGAGAGCCCAGAGTGACTAAAGGAGCCTGTAAATTAGGCTCGTTATGACATGTAGATGTAATAGTAGAATGAGACGACATCTGCGCACTGGAGCATGGCCTTTTGTAAATGGTCATGCTTGCTTTGTGTGAGCCTACTGAGTGCTCAAGTTCTCATGAAAGGACCTACGGAATTGAATTAATACACTATTATTGATCTTGATCATAAACAAACGGATGCTGTTGAATCCATAGAGACAATTAATAAGAAATGCACACGAGCTATCGAAACTGGAACAAAAAAGACCTAGCAAGCGAATCCGTCAAACAAGGGCCTGTCTAGTCCCTAACATCCAGAGGCTCAACATTCCAGATGCTATCGGCATACTCGTTAGTGACACGGTCCATCGAGAAGAAGCCCATGCGCGCAACCGAGGTAATTGACTTGGCCAACCATTCTTCCTCATTCTGGAAGGCTTCATCGACCATATCATGGGTGGTGATATAGGAATTGAAGTCATCCGAGACAAGGTAGTAATCACCATGTTCTTCAATCGAGCTCAATAGTGCGGAGAAGTCGTCTTTGTCACCGAACACGTTGTCTTTGATTGCGTTGAAGACGCGCTCAAGCTGCGGGTCCAGTTTGAAGTCGCCGTAGAAGTGACGATGGCGCAATTCTTCGACATCTTCCGCGAGGTTGCCGAAGAGGAAGATATTCTGCTCGCCGATTTCGCGGGTGATTTCGATCTGTGAGATTCGGATTAGTGGGATGGACGCTGCTTACAGATGAATGATTGCTTACATTGGCTCCGTCGCAGGTGCCGATAATGAGACCGCCATTCAGCACGAACTTCATGTTGCTGGTGCCGCTACCCTCGGTACCGGCAGTCGAGATGTGCTCACTGATATCCGATGCAGGACAAATGATCTCTGCCTTGCTGACATTGTAGTCCTCGATAAAGATGACCTTCAAGAGATCGCCCACGTCCGAATCCCTGTTCACAACATCTGCCACTTTGTTGATGAGATGAATGATCGACTTCGCCATCCAGTAACCGGGCGCTGCCTTGCCTCCGAAAATCGAAACCCGAGGCACCAATTTCTTCTTTTCTTCCGGTGACATGGCTTTGATGCGCAAGTAGCGGTGGATGACTCCAAAGATGTTGAGCTGCTGGCGCTTGTACTCATGGATACGCTTGACCTGCACATCAAACAAAGCATTGGGATTAACATCGAATCCCGTGGTAGCTTTAATGTGTCTAGCAAGACGCAGTTTGTTCTCCTTCTTGATAAGTGCCCATTCCTCGCGGAAGGCTTTGTCATCGACAAAGGCTTCAATCTTATCCAAAAGAGTAAGATCTTTCAAGAAATCATACCCTCCAAGCTTCTCTGCGATCAACGCAGACAGCCGAGGGTTGGCCTGGTGGAGCCAGCGTCTTGGAGTAATACCATTAGTAACGTTGGTGAACCGGTCTGGTCCGTAGATCTCCACAAAGTCCTTGAAGAGAGTAGTCTTGAGCAGGTCTGAATGCAGCTCAGCTACACCATTGACTTTGTGGGAACCAATGATAGCCAAGTACGCCATGCGCACCATCTTAGGATGCGACTCTTCAATGATGGATACGCGAGACAAGAGATCCCGATCATTTGGGAATCTCTTCTCCACGGACTGCAGGAAGAACAGGTTTATCTCATAGATGATTTGCAAATGCCGCGGCAGCAAGTTCTGCATGAGTGGGACTGACCATTTCTCCAGCGCCTCGGGAAGAACAGTGTGATTGGTATAACCAAAGGTCTTGGTCACAATGCTCCATGCCTCATCCCACTCCAGGCCCTCCTTGTCAATCAAAATACGCTGCAACTCAACAATTGCAAGAGCTGGGTGGGTGTCGTTGAGCTGAATGGCCACCTGGTCAGGGAATTCACTCCAGGCGCGCTTTGTTTTCTTGAAACGTCGAACAATGTCGAACAGAGAAGCAGCGCACCAGAAGTACTGCTGCTTCAAACGCAGTTCTTTGCCTCGTTCGAGGTTATCATTGGGATAGAGAACGGCTGAGATTGTTTCTGCGTTCTGCTGATCCGCAACCGCGCTTTCATAATCCCCGGCGTTGAACTTTTGGAAGTCAAATTCTCCGCTGCTGGCCTTGCTAGACCATAGACGAAGATTGTTGGTGGTCTTTGTACCGTATCCAGGAATGGGCACATCGTATGCGATAGCTTGGACAATCTCGCCATCCTCCCACGAGTGTATGATCTTGCCATTCTCATCCTGGTATTTCTTGACATTGCCATAGAATTGAATATCGACTGCAATTTCATGTCTCGGGAACTCCCAAGGATTGTTGTCAAGCCAGTAGTCCGGGATCTCGACCTGATAGCCGTTGATAATTTCCTGCTTGAAGATGCCATATCGGTAGCGCAGGCCATATCCCCAGGCTGGATAGTTCAGTGTTGCCATGCTATCCAAGAAGCAGGCTGCCAGGCGGCCCAGACCACCGTTGCCCAATGCTGCATCCTGTTCTTGGTTGATAACATCCTCAATGCGGAATCCAAGATCCTTCAATCCCTCTGTAATACTTGTAAGCAATTTTCTAGCTTTTAAGTCTTTCACAGGTCTTACCTCGAGCGGCGTCCTTCATGCCAACATTCAGCATCGCATTATCCAATGCGCGCCCCATCAGGAATTCAAGCGACAAATCTACACCAGTGATTAGCCATTGGTTTCGGCTAATCTTTTCACTGGGCACATACAGTAAACTCGCTTCTGATCAGTAAAAGTCTGGCGCTGTTGAGTCTTGTTCCACTCAATGATCAACCGATCTCTGAAAGCCAGAGCAGTACCTGAGTAGGCGGCCCTATCGAAAATTAGTGACCAAATTCCCTCAACCCGAAGAAATGTGCATACAATTCATCGCAGTTGTAGAGCGAGCGAGCAAGAGTGGTCTCAATATGGCGTACGAGCTCTGTCTGTGGCAGATGTCAGTCGAAGTATCGAATGCGATTGCAAGTGATACTCACCTCGAATTCTTCTTTGTTGGTGAATTCGGTGGCCGACTAAATTATCTCGAGCGTTAGTATTCCACCCTCAACTTTTGTTTCGTCTTTTTTCCCCATTCTTCATTTTTCAAAACGAAAGAAGTCCGAACATACATGTTTTCTCCAGCTGCAAGAACAACACCGTCAGTGCAACATTCGACCAAAAGCGGCATAGATAAGGTAGGTACTCACGCCTCTCGCAATGGCTCAGGAATGCTCGCTTCGACAGTCTTGATTTCAGCAGGCCCGAGACCGGTGAATGTGCGCTTGTGCTTGGGACGATTGAATCCCGGGCCGACAGGGCCCTGTAAATCAGCAATCGGAGCTCCGACGGAGGGTCTTCGCTCCCGACGATGTTCGGTCGGTGCGGCTGGAATAGTTGTTGACATGGTGGAAATGTGAAAAAAAAGAGAGATTGGCAAAAGAGAAACTACAGGAGAAACCGAGAGCAGAGAAGAAGATGTACAAGTGGGCTACTTAAAAGAGAGAAAGAGGGGAAGTGCATGCAGTCATGACTTCGAGTGGTGACACCGACGGTCTGACCTTGCTTTTTTTAGTTCTCTCACTAGCACTAGGGACTTGTACACTGCTCGATTTTCTTGCTTGGGATTTCAATTCTTCTATTTGCTCTCCTACAGAGTACACTCAAACAAAATATAGTCGGAATTAGGAGCTCCGAGTCTATGTCCGTGCGATCATGATTTGCTGCACATATGCACTCTGCATTTCAGACACATCATGCCACTCTGCAGCTATGTCCACTTTCAAGCTCCTAGAACTGGCCTTTGAGGAGCTACCAATGAACACACCTTGCGCCTTGGTTTATCAGAGCCCTGCCCCTCAGAGGTCCAAGTCAGCTTTCACCCTTCAAGCCAACCCTGAGGGTCTCAATGGGAGCTACGAACCTGCGTACCTCATGATCAATTCTCCCTGATTCACACCAGCTCCAATACCAATTTTCGAGAGCTAAACCCCTCTCCTTCTCAGGTCTTCATCTTCATCCCCCGAGCGCATACATGCCCAATCTATTCTTGAACACTGGCCTCGCCATGAAGCTTCTATACCCCGCCTGATACCTGAAAACCTAGAAAACCCCGCAAGCGCCACGTACTGCTGCATCGCATAATTGAAGCTCGTGCACTGCGCGGACGAAGCTGGTCCAGACAGCTGCCCATATGCACGATGACTTCATTTCGGGAATACAATGTCAATCACGGGGGTGTGGGTCCTGGAATTCTGGCCTGGGCTCTAAAAGAGCCGTTTGGTTCGAGGATCAGCCGTCAAACTTGTTTTGTTTTGTTCTGATGTGCGTGGCTGTGTCTAGTCATCTGACTGCGACTTCCTTGACCGCGATGTTCTTGGGAATATGATTTCTGTCTCGCCGAAAATAAAGGGGCGAGGATGCGAGGTAGATCTGTGCTATCTGTGCTATGTTTGAGACTAGGAAACGTACTGTCTGGCCTCAATATTGACTATCCATATTTAGATCGGTCCTGGACTATGCGTATTATGATCATTGTCATGATTCCAGCTCCAACCGGTTTGTTCCCAGAATTGGACTATGAACATGATAGGGACAATCTCACGTTCCGGTGTATCAGACAACATGAACTGGTAAATGGCCAAACAGACACCGGTCTCAGCGGGCTGTCGCCTACGGTGGGATAGCTACAGTACAAGATATCAGGAAAGACTAGAACGGGGGTATTGATATCTCGAGACTTGCTGTGCAAGCAGCATCGAAGCTATGTGTAAAAGAGACTCCCGGGGCATATCCCAGCTCAGACTGTGGATCACAAAGCTGGGCATCAAGGTCTGCCATAGGACAAATGATCAGCAATCCCGACCCGTTGTCGGTATCGGTTCATGCAGACACGATCGAAAAGAGATATCGCAAGAAAAGACAAAAAACGCTGAAATAACCACAACCTAAGAGGAAAAGACGAGATAAATGAAAAAGCATCAGGCGTGGAAGCGCTCGAGGCGCGAGTTAATAGTAAGTTAGTTAAGAGTCGGGGAATTAACAGAAACAGAAGATAGTAAATAGCAGAAGGGAATAAAGAGCAAAAAACAAATTGAACAGAATATGGCACGACTGATAGGAAAATTGCCATGGAATGCAAGAGGCTGGAATCAAAGACAATAGGAAAGGAAAGGATATAGGTAACGAAGGGAAAGAAACGGGAAGCCAATGGGCTGGTGAATGTTCCCGTGAGGATATCAAGTACATGAAGAGAGATTCCCGGTGGATATTCAGCCCCGGTACCGGAAGTTTTGCCCGGTAGTATTTTCGGAATGGGCCGTTGTACGTTCATTCCGGGGCTTAATCGGTAGGGAAAGAGGCACATGGAACATAGACAGTAGCATACGTGAGAGGTTGGACATGCTACTGAGACCCATAATGGAACATGAAACACATGTTTCACTGGAAACTGCGCTGGACATACCGAATAGGGATGTCCTAAACCAGAAACAGCGCCTGAAAAACCAGCACGGAAAGACCTAAAGACGCCATCAACGCCTGCAGCTGGTCAAAAGAAAAGAACCAAGAGGATGAAAAGGATGAAAAGGGGTATGAGTGATGGTAGGATAGCTGGGTCGAGAGTGTCCCGAGAGGAAGATTAGAGAACACCGGGGGCGACATTGAGGAAAGTGACGGGGTTGATCGTAAGGTTGGATTGAGAGGACATATGTGCACACGGAGATGGCAGTGTGATCTTCGGGGGATATTTCAGCGGTTATAGAATACCCGAGTCTTTCAAGGCGTTCTGCAGAATAGTCTCTTTGACAGCTGCAAATACCAAGCGGATATTTGAGGTATCAGTTGCTTGGGTAAGACTGGAAAAGGTCAGAAATCACGATGCGTGGCAAAAAGCGTTAGGGACACGGGAACTCACTGTGGGTATAGGTTCAGGTGTGCTCGATTCACCTGGTTGAATCGCCACAGGAGGTACTTTGCGGCACGGTGCACATCGTTGCCGCCCGAATAATCGGGGAAGTAGTTGCTCAACGGGGATCGGGGAAGCTTCAAGCGGAACAAATCGACTTTGTTCAGGAAAAGGATGATACTTGTCCGCATGAACCACCGAGAGTTGACAACGGAGTCAAAGAGAACTAAACTTTCCATCATTCGATTCTGCGAGGTGCGTCAACTCATGTACAGCGTCGTTTATGAATTTGGGAGCTCATACCTGATTGCTTTCTTCAAGCAGCACTTGATCATACTCGCTGAGCGCAACGCAAAAGATGATGGATGTCACGTTTTCGAAGCAATGAATCCATTTCTTTCGCTCGCTGCGCTGGCCGCCTACATCAAACATGCTGTGAATGGTTAGGATTATTCGCGATCCTGAGGATTGAATACTATGTTCACGTACTGCATGCTCAACTGGCCCATTGTGAACCGTGTCTCATAGATACCGGTGGTCTTCGTTCTTGCCCGGAGCACATCTGAAACATCGGGGACGTAGTTGGGTGCAGTTATTCGCTTTGCTTCCTCGAAGAAACTGATAAAGGGTTAAAAATTGTTGGAAAAGGGGCACGATAGGTGACCTACTATGGTGCCGAGTCCATCAAATAGAACTCATTTTGATGTTCCAACACTGTTGATGTACACGGGTCATTCCAGAGATACGTGATAGCATCACCAATTTTTGAATCGAGTGGAGTGTTGGGGTCCGGATCAACGTTGTACTCCTCGAGGAAGGCGATGTAATCCTTCACCTTTTGGCTGGACGGTTCAAATTGGAGATAATGGTATGCTCCAATGAGCGCTTTGGCGCAATCTATAAGGTTTTTGTATATGGTCAATCGGTACAGCGCAAGCTCTTCCACGGTGTAGCCATTTTGGTGGATGATCTTCATCTGTTTCACGATTGTCGATTTACCACTTTCCCCAGATCCTACGGGAATTTGAGATTAGCCAAATTCTCTGGAACAAGCTGAGCAATGAGTATCCAGGCACCTACCCAATAAGAGGATCTTGCATTCTTTCCGTAACCGCCTAGAGTCTTCTTCTAGCTTGCGGTCGATCATTTGGCTTCGCTTCTTCTGATCCGCATCCCCCACGGACTCCGAGCTAAAACACGATCCCATTGTGAAATTTTAGTGACCCAGACCAGCAAGAAGCAGACTCATGGACCCCGCGCAAGGAACAAAATCTGCCGGTCAAAATGGCCGGAGCCTTCGCTCTCTTTGGAAGACTTCCGCCCAGCGCCACGCACGGGGGAGGGAAGAACCAGCGCGACCAGATGATATTGAAATAATAGCGACAAATAAGACCGAAATGAGAAGCTGTGATTATAGCTTGCAGAGTTGTCAAGCTCTAAGGAAAGGTTGGGGGGGTCGGAGGGATTGCGACAAGCGAGTTCGGAAGGAGAGGCGTTGAGTTCGGGTCGAGCGGTAGAGATGGAGCGGACCGGGACAGGGTAGATGCGGAGAACTGATGACTCAGGAAGAAATGAGGCTATAAGAGTATGTAATAAAAAGCAGTGAGAGTAATAAGAGGAGTTTCAAAGAATCAGCGAGAGAGTGTCAGTGCGACCATCGTCATGCTGGGGGAGTGGAGATGCCAGACTGGAGGGAGTGTAAGAAACGTGTATGGGCTCCGCTTACATTTGGTAATTCACGTCTTGGCTCCGTTTGTTTCTCGAGAGATTTGTCTCCCTTTTTCTTTGCTTCTTTTGCTTCTTTGTGTATGATTCGGTATATTATTGAAATTCTATTAATATCTGGAGCTCATGGTCACAACTTCATCCCACGCGGTAGATCTTTTGTCTTTGAGGATCACTTTGGATACATCCCAAGTCATGACATAGAGTATGGGCTCCAGTATATACATCGGAAGGAAAAACCCGGGAAGAATACGCTGTGCTGTCAGAGGTAGTAGCTTCGAGGGTATGATCTGGTATTTAGGGTTTTAATCATAGCATAACCCGCACTTTTACGCCGTACACGAGGTTGCGTGCCGTCGAAGGAAAAAAATTAAGCAGATGCTCAAAGAGCACCTGCAGATAACCCATCTGTGCGATGGACTGCATACCTATCAACATGGGTCAAGATCTATGTTCAAGGTATTGACTATTTTGAGGTATCCTTATCTACTCGAAATAGTTCAGTTCCCCCCAATCTCAATCGTTGCTCTCAATCTCAGGAGTTCTGTACTCCGTTTGATACCTCTCTAACCCACTTTGGGGCTCAAAAGTGGAGTGTGACGCACTCGTCCTGCCTCAGGCAGTCAGGCGGGGTGTGTATTTGCAAAGTACTGGACCCTCTCTCCGCCATCAAGAGGTACCTAAGTACTCCTGTACTGACAACAGATGCTTATATCTATCGGGGGTGTTTCTTCCGACTTTCCCCACTGATTTCTCCGGATATGCGGTGAAGCTGGGCACTGACCCCATTACCTAGCACAACAGGTCAATTCAGCCCTGTGGATGTGCAGGGATTCCAGGCAAGAATCAAGATCTGGGGGGATCTTGATATTACCATAACCACGGAAAGCTAAAGATATATTGATTCGCACATAATCCACAAGGATATCATAGAGAAACCTCGAACCTAGACGTTCCGACGCCTATTGCGACTTTGAAACTCCAGGCTGTATCTCCAGAGTTTAAAGCGAGCTACATCCCTCTCCAGTCAAAGATGCTTCATTCAATGGTCTTTGTTGCAGGTCTGCAGTAGCGTGGCAGGTCTCGTTTCACATGTCTCAGCCGCTCAATCTGCGTCCGCATCGGAGAATCACAGGACCCGGGCATATATGTGGATGCTGATATTGAAGCCAGATTATGGAGTCTCTGGGCCACATACCTATTCCCTAGGGTTGCATTCTACAGGGCAAAAATGGTTAGGTGCATATTCCGAGGGGTCCTTAACATGAACTATAGCCATCGCTCGGGAACAGGACTGACAAGGACAACATTACGTCATAGAATATTTTAGCCTAGGATAGGGAAGCCGGACAGTTCTATCATGCACTTGATCAACTCCGTGCTAGAGAAGATGTACCATGGCCTAGAGAGAACGGTATCCCTCGTGCCCGTACCTAGAAGGCGAGTAGTGGCCCACCGGGACAGGGTACGGGGCCTATAGGAGTACCATATATCGAAATAGACATGGAGATCAACCTGCGCATCTCACAGATTGAAGGTGAGGGGTTATACTTAACTGTGACCTGCCAAGGCTTTAGCTCACTCGAGGCCCAAGAACTCTGGATTCTGTTGCTTGGGCGAGCTACACGCAGGGAAATGGGTGGAAATGGAGATTGGGGAATTGTGCAACGGAGATGTTTATATATGGACCATCGATCCGGAAATTTCATCCTGGTCAGGGTGAAGAGAAATGCCGTTCAAGGGAAGCCTCTTCCGGTGGGATAGACCAGGGCCTGGGCCGCGTGGTTGTGGAGCGATGGGTAACTTCCAAGGCAGCACACACATTGAGCATCGTGCTCAGTAAACACTCTGGACATGGAATCGATGGCAGGAGAAGTTCATAGATGGAGAGTACAATAAATTCTAGAAGAGATTTACGATCAAATCAGAACCTCCAAGAGAAAGATATACTCATCCCCCGATTGATATAGAAAACCATGCTGAGTCATCCACATAAACCGGACTGTCGCGAACGTCATCGGCCTTGTTTTCTGCGCTTTTCACCCAGTCCCTTCCCCACACCTGGTGCCAACACACTTACTTTTCTTCGCGACCCCTTTCTTCTGGGAAATTTTTGACTTGTTACTTTGTCTTCTCTCTTTGAACTCCTTTGCTTCCTGGAAAATCTGTTTCTGATCCTCTCTTTTTCCTGTTCATCTGCTTGCATACCCCACTTGCATCATGGCGGAATTCGTGCGTGCCCAGATTTTCGGCACCACCTTCGAGATCACCAGCCGGTTCGCAATGCCCCATCTGACTGTATCTTCTGTGGGCGCCGCGTCAGGTGCTGCAAGAAGAAATTGGTGCTAACGATATTCATAGGTATACGGAACTGCAGCCAGTGGGAATGGGTGCCTTCGGGTTGGTCTGGTATGTTGCATCCTGTGTCGCACGAAGCGACCTTTCAAGACCATGCTAATTAGGATGTAATAGCTCTGCCAGAGATCAATTGACTGCGCAGCCAGTCGCAGTTAAAAAAATCATGAAGCCCTTCAGCACCCCTGTTCTGTCCAAGCGAACCTACCGGGAGCTGAAACTCCTCAAGCACCTTCGTCACGAAAACGTCCGTTCTTCATTCCAACCATCGTCCAGGATCCATTGCTGACGCTATGCAGATCATCAGCCTGAGTGATATTTTCATTTCGCCTTTAGAAGACATGTATGCGTTCTCTTATCTACAAGGCGGGGTCGAACGGTGTAGGCTAACAACCGCAGCTATTTCGTTACCGAGCTTCTGGGAACCGATCTCCACCGACTGCTCACTTCGCGACCTCTTGAAAAGCAATTCATTCAGTACTTCTTATACCAAATTCTGGTAAGAAAAAGTCACGGGAATTATGTCCGGGCAAATTCTGATTCTTGATAGCGTGGCCTGAAATATGTTCATTCCGCCGGCGTGGTCCACCGGGACTTGAAACCCAGCAACATCTTGATTAATGAAAATTGCGACCTGAAAATCTGCGATTTCGGTCTTGCCCGCATCCAGGATCCCCAAATGACCGGTTATGTCTCAACGCGATACTACCGCGCACCTGAAATCATGCTCACTTGGCAAAAGTACGATGTTGAGGTGGATATCTGGAGTGCAGGCTGTATCTTCGCTGAAATGTTGGAGGGAAAGCCATTATTCCCAGGAAAAGACCATGTCAACCAGTTCTCCATCATTACAGAGCTGCTTGGTACTCCTCCCGACGACGTGATCCAAACTATCTGCAGTGAGAATGTAAGTAATGATTCTTCCGGCCGAACAACAAAAGACGGAAACATGCTCACATATAACGATTTAGACTCTCCGATTTGTCAAGTCCTTGCCAAAGCGGGAGCGCCAACCCCTCGCAAATAAATTCAAGAACGCCGATGCCGACGGTAAGCGATATCCAAACAGAATCCGCAATTCCAAACCAGGACACGCTAATGCTTCCTTTCTCTTTTTTTAGCGGTCGACCTACTCGAGCGGATGCTGGTCTTCAATCCGAAGCAGCGCATTCAAGCCCCCGAAGCATTAGCGCATGAGTACCTGGCACCATATCATGACCCGACAGATGAGCCAGTCGCCCAAGAGAAGTTTGATTGGTCGTTCAACGATGCCGATCTGCCCGTGGATACCTGGAAGATCATGATGTATGTGATCCGTTACCCCGCCACAAGCTTCTTTTGCTAATCTTACACCGCTCTAGGTACTCTGAGATTCTCGACTTCCACAACATCGAACAAAGCAACGAGGCTGGTCAAGCTTTGGTGCAGGGCTCAGGGCAGGACAATGCCGCAGGACAGGCGTTTGCTTAATGGTGTGACATTGATTCCCATACAGTACGCTCTCTTGCCATTAACTGCCGGTTTCAAATTCCGATGCCTGGCCCTATATCTGTTTAAAGGTGCTGCGAAGCTGGCGTGCCAATTTGTGTTTTCCTATTTCCCATTCTATTTTGTTCAATTTTTTTTTTCTTTTTCTATGTCTTTCTGGAAATCATTGTCCATAGCTCTTCCGGCGTCGTCAGAATTGGTCGGTGATTAGGAGAAATCATACTGGGGATTTGATATGATCAAGCGACGGGTACCTCATGGTTTTTTAATTGATTTATGCTTCATGATTCATTCCTGTCTAAACGAAGTCGATTGGTGTACCCAGCGCATACACATACAGAATTCAAGTGCTCACTACATGTAGGTCGATATCAGCTCAGTCTAAAAGCTTTGATAAGCCCGCAGACCAGCACGTCAATCACCCAAGGTTGACAGACCTAAGCTCGTGTGATTTGCACTGTCTCACAGCAACCTGGATACGATGGTATACCTCTCCCATATGCTCGACCGAGAGGCAACTTGAAGATTAGCCAATGACCTTTGGCAGAATGGGTCTGTAACCTTGCTTATAGGCTGTTGGAGACTATTGTAGCCATCACATCGATTGTATAGAGAAGTCACAGTATCTGCAGTACGACATACATTGTAGCCACTCAGGGCCTTCCTTTTATATTAAGGAATATGGGGTCATAGGATTCTTCAGCATTCCGTAAGAATATCGACCAGAGTCATAATTCAGCATGGGGGTGTTTGGAATAATCTCCGAGTCGACGATTCAGAGTTTGAAGCACAGTTCAAATCACCACATTCGGCACCCGGAATCTACAGGATACAGAAGCATTCTCCTTCGAATTTTCGAATGGATTGGGCAGAGGGTGTGCGACGTTGCATACCAAAGCTATGCAGACCAAAGATCAACCCATGCCCACAGGCATAGGGTTGGACTGCAGTAGTAACCTGCCGATCTGACGGCCTGACCAACCCAGTCTTGCATGAGAGATGTGTCACGTTAAGCAATCTTTTCAACATGCTTACTGGAATATTCTCTCATAATCTATGCATTTTCCGGGGTTGCAAGGCTAAACCAAACAGTTTGGATGTTTGATATCCAGTCCAATGCCAATTCATACTTGGTCCTACAACACCATTTTGAAACACTGTGAGCTACAACTGCTCTTGAGGTTTCTGATGTCTTCAACTTTGAGCAGTATTGTGTTGGGCATGGAGCAGCGCAATGGGAAATAGATAATAAACAATCTACGAGTCAACAAAGTACTGCATATAAAACCTTAATTGAACTTCAATCGGAGAGATCTATGTATTCCGAAAAGTTTGTGCATCTCGATACCCAGTTTGCAACCTATCCTCGCTCAGTAATGCCTGAAAAACACGTCTCAAGTTCATCAGGAAGAAGTTGAAGGGAGCATTCATTCTTCCTGCACAGAGTATTGATGCCCCAGATATTAGCGGGGCTGCCGCTCACCGCCTGCCTCCAGCCAGTCAGAACGTGGGCGATAACCGTATCAGCTATTTCCCCTGTTTGCGACGATCTTCCTCTCATGGGAAACCCACGTCGAGGTTTTGGAGGAAAAACATCTCATTGATACCCGTTGCAAACGATTGATTCACAACATCCCCACTCAATATACTCGGGTGCGAATTTCACACCCAAACCGATCCCCCGTCGCATCATCCGGCGCAATGGCTGCCGAGCATAGACAAGGCCCGATTGTCTTGGTCATAGATTTCCACCATGCACGGTGAGCAACTGAGACATGCAAATCCCTGGGCTCGTCTCTGCGAAGCAAACAAGCAGCACATTTTGTGGATCTGATTGACTAAGACGTACATCTATAGCGGCCCCGAGATTGAGCATTGTATTGCCGACGAAGGAACCGACCCAGCAAGCGACAATGATTGGTCTCTGCTGCCATTCATGGCCCTGTCTGACGGTGCGCATCTGTATGATATCCCCTTTCTTGAAGAAAACTCGTTATCTCTCCGTGGGCGCAATCTCGCGACGAGGATCGCCGATCTGAGTCAATTCAACTGATTCGTCAAACTGCAGGTCAACCGAGGAATTCTCATATTTCACGCTCCGCCGAAATGACTCGCCAACTGCGCCCGAAACATCCCTCTTTGGCATCGCCTGCTCCCGCCAGGTTGATTCCAATCTGCTCATCAACCGCTCGCCTGATGTGACGCGGTCAACAGTGCAGAAGGCTGTGGTGGTCGTTACGGATACTCCACAGCGAGTGGGTCAATTGCGCGAGAAACTCTCCGTGGTAGCCTCCGCCTGGTTTGCGCAACGGTATGTAGGATATCCGTGTCCGAGTGGGGCTATCAGGATCCTAGTTGCACTAGCATACAGTCCTGTTTCCGAAGGGCTTAGAATTGGGGATGAAGCTAATTCTGCGATTTTTATGTTAGTGATTTCGCGGATATTGATATTCTCAAGGTATGCGTACGCTAGGATTGCGGATGGAATGAAATGCTAACATATAGACAGAAATTCCGCGAGGGCCTAGTTATTTCATTGCTGAACGATGATGGTCCAAAAGACCAAAACTTAGGTGAGCATATTCTCGATTTCAATATCGGCATTTACTGATATATGAAGGCCTTTCACTCCGGGAGATGATCCACGAATTCAAATCTCAGACACTAGTTCTTTTTAAGGCACTGCTTTTGCAGCCCAAAATGCTGTTCTTTGGAACGCGCTGTGAACGCCTGTGCATGATTCAGTTCTCGCTCATATCTTTAATACCTGGCCTCATCAACAATTTGCAAGACTGCGCGGATCCTGCTTTCGACAGCTACTCTAATACTGTTGAGAAACCGACATCTCTCAAGACGAGTGACAGAAGCTCCTTGCTGGCATATATGGGCCTTCCGCTGCAAATCTTCGGAAAAGGGAGTATGTTTGGACCTTATACACCCCTCCAGCTGCTGGATCTGCTGGCGGATGATGGGACCAAATCATACGTGGTTGGCTCAACAAACTCGCTGCTCCTCCAACAAAAGGATCGATACAGTGATATTCTTATCAACCTTGACGAAGACAGCATCGTCATCAATTCCCCTTCGCTCCGCAGCTCCCTAGCACTTTCTGCGGCTGACAGACGTTGGATTGATCTACTTACACAAATTGTGAATGATACTTGGGATGAAGACCACCCTTCCCAACCCAAGACCCTTGGTTTCATGGGCTCAGAAGAATTCATTCGCTTGCAGTTCGAGGAATACTTGTTGGCTTTGTTGTCTTGCATGAAATACCATGAAGAGCTCGATCTATGCAATAACGGAGAATCGGGGCACCGCAGCAGAACACAACTGCAAAATTTCAACATCGAAGGAGACCCCGCGCTCGACTTCAACGCGGAGTTCCTAGCCCAGTGGAAAACTACATCCAATTATGCTTTATTTTCGCGCCTCACCTCCGATGCACTCCTGTTCTCCATTACTGAGCCGCGGCATCCAAGCGCTGGCGGTCTGACGATGGATGATATCCAAAGACGGCTATCGCAGCAGGTAGCAGACCTCCACCTTGATGAGCGAGTTCGTGAAGGCCGTGAAGCCTTGAACCGCCATTTCTCAACTGGACAAAAGAAAGTGAGCGCAGCCTTCAACAACTTCTGGTCCGACATCGAGACAATGCGGGAAGCACAACGAAAGCGCAACGAAGAGAAGGCCGCTTTCCAATCGCAACGTACCTCCCTTGAAAAAGAAACTCCAGTCTCTCCAACCCCTTCTCAGGATCCTACAGATTCCGCCTGGTTCTCTGCCCGCTCGAGGCCATCTGTCGACATGACCCAAGCCCAAGCTTCTGTCACCACCGCAGGCCAAAAGGCCACTTCCTATCTCAGCTCGTGGGGATCGTGGGCTAGCGAAAAGCGTCGCGAATGGTCAGACAAGCGCGTGGCATCCCCAAACCCGAATGCCACTTCCAACACTACAAGTTCGCCATCCAGCCCGGTATTGGCCGTCGTCACAGAATCTACGGAGCTAGACCGGGGCCGTCGCCGTTCCGTGCAAAGCAAGATGAGCGAGCGCAACGAAAGCAAGAGCTCACGCAAGAGTTCACGCACCGACAGCCCCAACGGCGAAGGTCTTACTCGTAGCCTCAGCAGAAGAAAACGATGGAGCAATATCCTGCTCAGACGCGAAAGCGGCGAATTCCAGCGCCGCGATGATGTCTCTACCTCCGACTCCTTTGATGCCCCATTCCCCAAGTCTCCCCTCTCCCAAGGTCTCCCAGCTTATGCCGATGGTACGGAGTTCAAACAGGTCCAGGATCCTTCCCAGGGGACAAAGACTGCAAGTGAGGGTGTCGCTGATGCAGATGGGTTCTCGTCAGTGGCTCTTACGCCAACCGAAGGTCTGGGATTGAGCCTGAAGCCCGACGACAGTGTCTCCCAACCCCAGAAGGAATCCACATCCAAGGGTGTGGAGGTAGATACATCGCCTGATGACTCGGTGACGGCACTACCTGTCAAGGAGGAGCCGCATTCTACCCAGAGTAAAGACTCGTCTGGTACGAACTAAGGAGCTCTGGGCTTGGTGAACTTGCTTGCATTTTGTGCATCCAGAATGATTCGAGTATATCAGAGGTTGTTTCTGTCTCTTCTGTCTTGATCATATTCGCCTTGACCTCCCTTTCCCTGTCAATACCGCATTGTCAGTTTGGCACATCTCTGTCGATTATGCATAAGCCTTCTTTCTTCTTCGAAAGCCTGTCTTGCATTTGGGTTGAGCTGATGGACCCCACTGCGTCTACTCCCGGGACTGGTACACATGTTGATCTACTGAATGAAATACTGAAATGAAATCGTTCATCATGTGTGTGTTCAGTTTTTGACCAGTGCTTCTATACTTGTTTTTTTTACTTACTTTACATATTATATCTTAGAATAGATCAGGCTATCTCGGGATGCATGTCTCATACAGCTATGAGCAAATGCAGACCTGGGGGCCTTAATAATAACCAAACATACAGAACAATTCATCTTTTTAATCTTTTTATTATATCTTAACATTTGAAAAGAGAGGGAGTGAGAGAAAAAAAAAGACAGAGCAAAGAGCAAATGAAACATCCAGGTCATGATTGGTTTGTCGTCTCAGCGCTATGAAGATGGAAACATAAAATAAATCGCGACACAATGAGAAGAGAAGTACCATGCTCCTAATTGCCTTCTTTTGCATATGCCAGCTACTCATTGAAAAAGCCTATCCTGTACCAGCAAGGATCCCGTGCCATTGGTGAGTGAACAAGACCACAAGGACGCATTTTCGATGGAAGGAAAAGACAATAGCAAAGAGCAGAGGGCAGCAGAGAAAATGGAGATAGCAACATGTTGGGTCAGGGGAAGGGGGGGGGGAGGGTGGTTAAGATTGGTTGCTTTAAGCGATGTAGGAGATTTCATCACCGTCCATACGCTCAATATAATCCTTCTCCATGAGAGCTTCGATGTTCTTCTTGATATCGGGGATTTTGGGCGGGAAGCGGGACTTGACCTGCTGGATGACTTCCTGGACAAGCTGGACGTGCTTCATCTTCTTACGCGACTTCATGATGCGGACAATGGCGGACTATGGCAAGGTTAGGACAAACAGACTGTGAGGAAGTGATTAGCTAAAAGACATACCTGAAGCAGAAGCTTCCGATCCTCTTCTATCGTCTTGTGGGTGTCATCTGCCTCGACCTTTTGCTCAGACTTGATCTGGATGTTGAGGTTGACCTTGACCTTCTTATTTTTGAAGTTGTAATTCAGAGTAAATGAGGTGGAGGGCTCGGGCTTAGCGCCCTCGGGAATGGCAGTGAGAACCTTGGCTTTGAGCAAGATGCTAAGGTTAGGATCAAGAATTTCGGTGGCTAGGGTGGTGGCCTTTTCAATCTCAGAGTAGGACAGTGTGTCGGCTTCGTTGAAAAGTAAAAGAATTCCCATCTGGTAAGTCGACACCTGGAAAGTGTAAGGCACTTTAGCGTTCTTGATATAATTGGCCTTGATTTCGCCCTTGCAAAGCTGCCACAGCCATGTCAATTTGCGGCCACTGTGTTTATCAAAGTAGAATTTCTGGAATCGCTCGGCAGTCTTGACGATCTCTGGTGGCGCAAGGAAGGGGGTAGTGGGGGCATTGAGGGGCCAGAAGCCAGTTCCGAGGATCTGGAAGTGGGCGTCGGCCATTCTCTTCCGGTCGTCATCATCCAGAACTTTGTCCTGCCAGTCCTTATAGTTGTTATTGAGATCTTTGGAGATTTGCATATCTTGGAACATGCGTTGCAGCTTGTTGGTGTATTCGAAACCACACGCTTCCTTCAGCTTGCTGATCATACTTGTTTCAGCATCATCAGAGACAGAGCTGACATGTACCAGACGTTTGGCCAGGTTCTTGGAGTAGAACTTTTGGAACACGTCCTTGTCTTCGATGTACTTGAACACAGTCATGATTTGCACCAGCATCTCCTCAAGTTCGGACTCTTCGGCAGACTTGGATCCCTTTTTGAGAAGCGAATCCGTATATTTCGCCAGCATCTCGGGTGACTTGGAGGAGCTAGTCTTGCAGATACGGTTTCGGTTGACAAATTCCCGACAAGCATTGTCGAGAGAACGCACAAATTCGGACTCGCCGTTGAAAGCCTCATTGACTAAGTTTTGATATCTGGTGTGAACCTGCAGTAGAGCATCAACGTACAACTTAGGCTCAAGGGTTTCCCCTCCGGAAGCAACCTTTTCGACTGCGGCCAAACCAGCCCGTCTCACGTGGTTCTCAAAGGTCGTGCGCAAAGGATCTAAGCCATCCTTAATACGCGATAGGAGTCGATACATACGAGCGAGATCCTCCTGGCGTTCATTGTCAAGGAGAACTTGGAACTCGTCGCGGAGCAAAGTTGAGTGGGCCGTAACAAGAACAGCCAGGCAAGTATCAGTCAAGATCTTGGTGACATCCGGATGCAAATACAGTCCGACGCGACCCTTCTCCTCCTCTAGGCGAGCTTCAGCCTTCTTCATGTACTCCACCACACTGTTTTCGGCTACAAACTGCCGCGACTCGTTTTCGTAATAGGTCTTGGTGGCACGGATAAACGGCTGCTGGAAGTACTGCCGATAGACATCCAGTGTTGACTTAGAGCTATCATTTTCGTCGAGACCCAATGAAACAAACGAGTCAACAATTGACTTGATCTGCGACTGTTCAATGGTTTCCCCGTTCCGTTGTTTCTCAATCAGGTTCAGAACAGCGTCCATCACCTTCTCATGGACTTTCTCGAAAAAGTCACCCTTCCATTTGACCAAATGCAAGGTATAAACGTCGTAGACATTCTTTTTGCCCTCATCGATCTCACGCTTGACCCAATGACGGTTGAGGTATCGGAAAAGGTGGTTGATATATTTGGCGGCAGTGGTATAGCGATACCACTGACGAATGTAGAATCCAAGCAATCCTTCCTCGGTGTGTCCTTGTGATTGTTTGTACACGTCTCTTAGATGGCGCGAGAGGTATTCGCCTAGTAATTTGTACAGTTCCTCGCCCAGCAGATGGGCTTTGGTCGACGTTAGCTGGGTTTGCGGAGCCGTAGGTGCGGGAGAAACAGTGATGAACCAACCTCCACGTTGTCCTTGTAGGCCCTGTCCGCTTGTGACGGCTTTTTGGGAGGTGCAGAAATTATGGACGGCCCTATGATCAGAGTGTGAGCGCGGCGCTTATTAGACAAGACGCAAGGTCGAATGGTGGACACACGTATAGAGACCCATGTACTAGCCAGAGACTTTCAGTCAGCTTTTATGCCAAACATGCTTGCCAACGAGTAATCGATCGCGCGACATTTCACTTACAGTCTTCATATCAATACCCGAATCAAGATTAAGCATGACGCTCTCGATTCCCGCCTCCAGGAATGACCAGCTATATCAAAGTTAGCCCACGCTGTATCGCCACAAAGATACAGGTCTCCGTTTATCTGCTCACGTTGAATCAAGGTCATCCTTGTGAGGCACCGGCGGCATCGTGGGGGGCATCGTGATTGCAGGGGTTCGGCCGGGGGGAGGGGGTGTGGTAGAAGAAAGTGAGCGTTCGAGGCCGAAGGTCCTGCTTTGCTCGTCAGTACGCGCTCTAGGCCATTACTATTACATGGTAACTTTTAAGTTACACGCCCAGAATTTACCTCAGGAGGGTTGCAACGCCACAGGTCACACCTCAAAGATCTTCAGGTGATCAAATGGCTTTGAGGCGTTGTCAGGGGAAGGGGTTCCAGGAGCCGGAGGAATTTAGGATAAAGAAAACACCAGCAGGACGCAGCCTCGGGAACTTCAATGACAAAACCCAGAAAAGCAATATTAGGCAGAAGAGGAGCAAAGTGATGAGGCTGAGAAGGACCAGAGCGTGGGGATGGTCTGTTGCCGCAGGCGGTGAGGTGGCGGAGCTTGCCCACCAAATCTACATCATCGGTTTTGATCAAGGCGAGAATCTACATATTGTACAACTTACTGGCTCTATCATTTGTGTTTGCTTTCATATATGTATTTTGGAATGGCAATCAGCTTTGCTGTCCACTTTATCTTGTATTGCTAAAATCATTTCGCCCTTAACAAAGTACTTCTCTTTTGAAAGAATGCTTGACCCACAGATCTATGTTTTCCAACTAGTACTATTCTGGGTGTCCGAACTTGACTCACCTATGCACACAGGAGCTCTCCCTTTGGAATTGACGGTGCTAGAAATTTCAATGAGTTTCCTTGTACGGATTAGTCGCAGGGTCTTTGAATCATACCAGAACTCTCGACATCACAACCAAATTGTCTGCTTAGAACGGATGTCGCTTTGTGATATATATAGTAATATCAACACCCTACAAATCATCTCATAAGGTCATGTACTCAAATTGACTAACCATCCAGAGAGACGAGGGACATACAGTATAATTCAAAAGCCATGGAGGGACGAGAAAGTCATTTGAAACGGATCTATATCATATGTGGACAGTCTATTCCGTACCCCGTTGACAGGATAGACTTTGTAAAGCAGTCTACTACAGACCAGTGCCTTAACATTTCAAAAAGAGTCAGCATGCAGTCAGTCAAAATGCAAATGCAATTGTTTTCTAGACAAGTATATGCCAGACAAGTATATCGCATATCGGCCTTAGAAAATAACTTAGGTGAAGTTTATATGGATGGCCCCACTATCAATGACGTCATTAGAACCGGAGTGTAAGTACATAGCACAACCTTAGAACCACAGATGTCCATTTATACCACTCATCCAATCTAACTCCTTTTATGCAAACAAAGAGAGCCCAATAAGCAAAAGATCCACTTCGCCGGCAATGACCATAACTCCGCTGCCAGAAACCAAAGTGACGACTCGCCAGATTCCAGAGTGGCATCACATCCCAAATACTTCGATCCAGTCTAAGCCACTCATGATATACCATGGAGCCTTCAAGGCCACAACTACGGAGCTCGAAGAGCACCTGGAGGAGGTAGGCGAGGTTGCACCTCAATGGGTATATAGTATGTACCCTCAAACCCATTTCCACTCCTCCACACACGAGGTGCTTGGGGTTGTTTCAGGGAGCGCGCGTCTTTGCTTCGGGGGCGAAGAGAACCCTGGACGTTTCAATCCAACAGTCCGGCGCGGAGATTTGATCATTGTACCTGCCGGGGTAGGACATCGACTTTTAGAGGACCTGCATGTACAACAGGAAAACTTCCAAATGGTTGGCGCATATCCACGTGGAAAGCAATGGGATATGTGCTATGGGAAACCAAACGAGAAAGCCAAGTTGCAAGGAATCAGAGATGTGCCTTGGTTCCGTCAGGATCCGTTGTATGGTGCTGATGGCCCTGCTTTGCATATCTAGCCAAAGTCCCAATAGGACAAAAACAAGTCTCGCTCGAATGGTATATGGTATTGAATTAGCAATCAAAATTCAGTGAACGAAAGACGTAAGCATCACTGTGTTACTCTTTCGACAAGTCTAGTGGCAAGTTAGTAAATGAATCGAGTATGCCAAGTACACTTCGGACCCTTACCTGAGAACGCTGATTGAGAATGTCGTGAGCCAGGCCAACAGCGCAACGAGTAGTACAGAAGCAAGTGCCTTTTGCCTGACACAAATACCATCATTTCGGGGATCAATAGATTGGTTGACTTCTGCCTCGGTACAGGATCCTGTCACTTCGGAGAGCGAGGCAAATGCCAAGCTGAGGTTGGCAGAATCAAAGACGATAAAGAAAATATCGAGGAGAATGAGACGCGCTTTAGCCGATGGAGAGCGCAAGCCCAGAGGTTTTGAGGTATATTCATCCCATGTGATGTATACGAGGTAAACTAGGGCAACTGCGTCAACAATGATCGCCATCAGTGCAGATGGGCCTTGATGATGACTTCTGCCTTTAGCCAGGTGCTGAATAGAACCACCTAAAGCTAGCGCAGAGAGCGAGAAGCACCAAACGGTCATTCGAAGGATCATTGGTATCATTGGGCTCCGCAGAAGTGTTTTCCTGAAGCGCTTGATCCAAATCTCCCTCTGACCTCCGTTGTGTAGTGGATATTCCGGGCTATCGCCTTCCAAATGCTTTCCTCTCCATGGTTGCAAGTAGTCTCCGTGGTTCTCATTCAACCAGTCTGAAGTGACATGTTGTTCTTCTCTACCAGCCTCCCGAGGGTATTGAATGGTTTTGGAGAAGGTCACCCAGCGCGATTCACGATTGACCGGTGGAGAGTCGTGGTCAAACAGGCCGTTAGTGATCGAGGAAGGAGGTTGAGGTTTGGATGACGCGTAGGGCGAGTGGTTGTGTTGAGCGACAAATGCGTCATCTGGTTGGGAAGGGAGTAAGCGGTCGGTTGCCAGAGCTTCATGTCCGTCCTCATCGGTCTCTTCAACCGACTTAATCCATGCTAAAGAAATCTGTTGTTAGTATCTGACTGTTGAATCAAGTCCTGCCGGAAACCATACCCGGTACAGATCGTAAGGCGAAGCGTTGGGAGTAGGCAGTTGCGTCTACTGCCTGACCATGTGTGCGCGAAAGTGCTGAATCGGAAGTACTATTGCGAATAGTAGATTCGGTATCGATGCTTAAATGAGTTGGTGGCACTGATGACTCCGGTATAGGGGAGGGTATCTTCTCTGCCAGCTTCTCGCCGAAGATGCGACCTGTAGCGTCTTTGGGGCTGTCCATTGTAGGCAGATCAGGGGAACTTGTGGTCCGGGTGTCGCGGAAAATGCCAATTAACAATTTGCATGCCCGCAGATCCCCAATGACTTTCAGAGGTGTTTGGTGTCCACCGCTGAGTGTCGGGTATCAGGGCAGAGGATGATCTCCGAAAGCGAAAGGGCATGGAATGACGTCTCGATCGAACCCGCACAGGCTTATTCCCGCGTCCATCCCTTTACGCCTAACCCACCGAGAAAACAAAAAGTTTCGAAGTCTTGATCATTGTGAAACCTTCTTCTGCTACCTTCTTCTATTACGACGCGAGATTGAAATCTATTAATTTACCCTTCTCCACCCTGCGATCGCGCGTCGATTGTCTCTGAGATCTTCTACCATGCGCCTCTTCCTCATTCCGATCTCAACGGGACGAGTTCTCATATATGCCCGACCCCTTCGCAGAGATTTAGCTAAAGAGCTGTCGATACTCGATAGGATTACAACAAAAGCAGCTGAAACATGGGCGAAGTGGGAGGAAGCCGACAAAGGGTGGAAGATGCACCTTGTGAAATGGGGCAATCGAGTTCAACAACGGATACCATACGAAGAATGGGGTCTCAAAAGCATTCCTTCGTTTAAAACCCAGCAGCGGATTAATGGAGATCATGGAAAGACTAAAATCGATGTTCTGTTTCCCGGCAATGCAGTACGGCTGGAGCGAATTCCGAGTGTGCTGCGCCAGATCGCTACGGAGAGACAAGAGTTTCATCGGAAGAAAATGATGTGGAGCTTGATCGCTGCGCCTTTTACGGCACCCCTGGGGTTGATCCCAGTGTATGTGGATTGTCAAGAACCTTCTATGCTTGTGATATGTGAAGCTAATTAGCCGCAGGGTTCCGAATATCCCTTTTTTCTACTTGGCATACAGGGGCTGGTCCCATTGGCGCGGTTAGTATTATGTCCTACATGGGCTCCGTTCACGAAGCTAATGATAAATACACAGCATTGAATGGCTCGAGACATTTGGAATTCCTTGTTGAAAAGAACCTTTTCAATCCGATCTCTTTGCCGGATTTAGAGAAGCTATATGCCAAACGCGCATCTCGAGTACTAGAAGGTACATCGGCCGATGCACCATATTCCGAGATTGCCGAGGGCGTAGAACAGAGCGAAGATCGGATTCTTCTGAAGATGTCGGACGCCAAGAAGTTAGCTACGATCCTGGAAGCACCAGAGCTTGCGCTAGAAGCCGAGCGGGCCATTATTCAAGTCAGTGAGCAGCTTGAGGCTGCCGAGAAGGCCAAACAGACGGAGAAGAAGGACGAAAAAAAGGATTTATAAAGCAAGAAGGAGTTATCATTGCGGAAAATGCCTGGGATAATAGAATGGGTTGGCATGTTCTTCCACCACAAGGCGATATCGAGCTCTTTTGGCCAACACGCGCCAGCTCTTGTAATATATAACACACGGAACACGTCTTGTTCCAGTATATAATGATATAGATCACAATTTATGCAAAACTATGAGAACTTACCTACATCGTAGGTATAGTATAGAACAGAAGAAGTATACGGAGTACTCCGTACTGTGTACAATGTCCAACAATAGGAGCAATGACCTCACCTGAGCCCCTGACGGAAGTAGGTAAATCCGAGGCTCTCCCCCCATTGTTCCCACCTCATCAATCACTCCATTCATCGGAGCTCTATTCACCATGTCTGCCAAAAAGATTGAGCAATGGGAGATTGAGAGATACTGGGAGATCTTTGTTTCATTATCAAATGGCCAGAAACACCTCAATAGCTCCCAGGCGGCATCCGTGCTGAGGAACAGTCGGCTGCGCGATGATCAGCTCGAGAAAGTCTGGGACATTGCCGATGTCGACGGAGATGGGGAGCTGGACTTTGAGGAATTTTGTGTTGCAATGCGCCTAGTCTTCGATTTGGTGAACGGCGTAAGTAATCTGCCCTCTGAAACCATCACAAATCGCTCTAACACGGCATCTTATCCACTACAGGAACTACAAGAGGTCCCGCATGTCCTGCCAGATTGGCTGGTCCCAGAGTCCAAATCACATCTCGTGCAAGCGACTCGAGCACTAAGCATTGGTCAGGAACAGTTCGAGCGGATAGAAGATGAGGATGAGTCGCTCGGTCTGAAGGACGGTTTCGATTGGTACATGAAGCCCGAAGATAAGAACAAGTATGCCGAGATCTACGACGCCAATCGAAATGCGCGCGGCCAACTTGAATGTGAGTCACACATATAATATGAACAGCGCGCAATAGGACACTCCCGCTGACAACCCCCCAAGTTCAACAACTACAACCGCTCTACGAATCGCTCGATGTCCCCGATACTGATGTCCGCTCCGCCTGGAACCTCGTTAACCCCTCCGCATCCCCCGCAATCAACAAAGATGCGACCCTTGCATTCCTGCACATCCTGAACTACCGCCACGAGGGCTTCCGCATCCCGCGCACGATCCCCGCATCACTGCGGGCCTCCTTTGAGCACAACCAAATCGACTATCAGGTTGACAAGGCCCGTCCCGCACAGCGCTACGGTGCAGATGGAGATACGGAAACGCGAACAGGCCGCAAGGCTAAGTTCGGCGACACTTACCTCAGCCGTTTGGGCGTTGGTGGCAAGGGATCTTACCAGCCTAAGGGGACGGACTTCAGCGACACAATCCAGGATGAGGAGTGGGAGAAGGTTCGGCTGCGTCGCGAGCTAGCCGAGATGGAAGCGAAACTGAAGTCCGCCAATAAAGCCTCCGAATCCAGACGAGATGGACCGCGGAACGATGGCCGGCCCAACTGGGTTCTCATTAAGAAGGAAGCGCTCTCACTACTAGAGTACAAGGAGCGGGAGTTGCGGGAGCTACGTGAGGGTACTGGCCGTGCAAAAGACGGGCAGGATCTGGAGCGACTTCGGGAGGATGTTAAGGCTGTGGGAGAGCAAGTTGATGGCTTAAAAAGCCACCTGTCTCAACGTCATGATGTTCTTACAGACCTCCGCAACCAAATTGAGGATGAGAAAGCCCGGCGCTGATGGATTACTGTGTGAATATGGACTAGCGAATCTTTTGGCCTACTGGTTTTGTTTTTTTCGTCTTCTTTCCTCGACCCCCATAGTTGCATATATGCCCTACTTTGTTGATTCTCGTGAGATACAGTGTATAGCCTTTTCCTTGTTAGGGAGCTTCAGGCGTCAAATGGATACTTGCAATTTTCAATTTTCGACTGAACGCTGTAAGGAAACATGACAAAATTACATTGCAAGTAATCTGAAATTTGTAAAATACAGTAGCAAGGCATTGAATCGCCATTTGCAGCAATTGATACACGAACAAGATTTCAAGTTTCCTCCCACCCTGTATTCCAACGCCAATCAACCCAGCCAGCCCACCATGAATATTGTTACAATCCAGTCCCACTGGACACCATTCAGCATACTTGATTGCTGGAATGAAGGAAAAGAAAGAAATGACACTCAATCAACGATTGTACAACTCAAGACAGAAGGCTTTCATCATCCCTCTTAGTCTCAACAGCAACGAATGCGGCACCTTTGCGATCGAGACCTTTCTCAGCACGAGAGAAAGCCTCCTCAGAGCGGTCAGTCAAGATCTCAAGATCTTTATCCGATAAAATGGACGCCGCATCTGCGCCGACCTCAAACCGCTCGAACTCGTCCTCACCGAGAGCCTTGCGCAATTCGTCGATCTCCTGGACATTCGCGTTGGGGTCAAGCAAGGAGCGGAATTTGCCTTTCTGGATCACTAGGCGCTCAAGGCGGCGCTTGGAATCTGCTTTCTCGAGTAATGTCTGCTCGACGGTGCCCTTGGTGGCCAATCTGTAGATAATGACGGGCCTGGTCTGGCCGATTCGGTGGGCGCGATCCTGGGCTTGGAGATCTTGTTGTGGGTTCCAATCTGAGTCGAATAGAATGACTGTATCGGCAGCTACCAAGTTGATTCCTTGGCCACCAGCTCGAGTACTGAGGAGGAAGATTTTGTGACTGTCCTTTGTGTTGAAGTTTTTGATTTGTTCCTGTCGGTCTGACTGTGCAATGGCGCCATCGATTCGACAGCATTCCCAGGAGCGTAGTTCGTTTGCCCACTCTTCGATGATATCAAGCTGTGTCTTGAACTGGGAGAAAATGAGGATTTTGTGGCCCTTCTCAAGAAGACATGAGACCAAGCGATCAAGCAGGAGCATCTTGCCGGAGGCGGAGACGAGTGTCTCATCTGCAGATGAATTCTCATCCATCCAAGGCCAATAGAAATTGTGTGGGGAATTGCAGGCAAGGCGAGCCTGTAAGATAGGATTTTGCATCTTCTTTTGTCCAATTTCCTTCTCTGCACAACCATGTTAGCCAGTGAAAAAAAGAGTAGCGGGAAAAGTGACTTACTAGCAAGCTTCAAATTTTCAGCCCGCTCCATCTCTTCAAGCTCAGCATCACTCGGCTCAGTCTCTTTCTCTTCCTCCTCAATTCCCAATTCAAGTTTACGGAGATGCTCATCAAATTCTCCGTCGCTCAGATCATTGTAATTCTGACGTGCGCTGCGTCGGCGCCGGGAAGATCTGTTTCCATTGCTAGCGGGCGTAGATGTGCCGCTAGACCGGGCACTCTTTGACGGGGTTGTGTTATCACTGCCACCCCGCTTGCGCTTTAGGCTTTGTGATCTTGTAGAGCTTCGGCTCTTGCTTTCTAGGCGCTCAAGAGCTTTCCCCTCAAGATACTGACGCCCTGTACCATTAATGATTTCTCGATACAAATCCTTTTGCTCGGGAGTCAGAGGTGCATATAGAATGTATTCTCGCTTCTTGGGTAGGGAAGTCTCCACGTCGGTTTTGAGACGTCGAAGCAGGAAAGGCTTCAGAATGGCGTGCATGCTGGTGACCAAGTTACGCTTGCGTTTTTCAACAAGCTCTGCTTGGCCTTGGTTGTCCAGAACGGAGGAAAAATCGAACCAGCTCTCAAACGAGTTAAGATCATTGAATACTTCTGGAAGCAGAAAATGCAGAAGTGACCACAGCTCAGAGATATTATTTTGAAGCGGAGTGCCGGTGATTAGAAGACGGTTGGCTGAGTTATAAGTCAACAACTCTTTGATGAGTTTGCAGTTCATGTTTTTCAAGCGATGTCCTTCATCCTATAAATTGATTAGCGCCTCATACACGCGAAAGTGACTGGATCAAACATACCACAACGATGTAGCGCCATTGATATTGAGCCAAGAACTTCCTATCGTTCATGCAGATCTCGTAAGACGTGCAAACCACCGGGAAATCCATGTCGCCCTGGTTTTTCATCTTCATATGTTTGTTGCGGATGGCAGCTCGCTCGGTTTTTGAGCCATGATACAAAACTGTTTTGATTTCTGGGGTCCAACGGGCAAACTCATCCACCCAATTGCTCACAGTACTCAATGGCGCTGCAATCAAAAATGGGCCAGAAACCTTATTTTCTTTCAAGAAAGCAATCATGGAGATGGCTTGTACAGTTTTTCCAAGGCCCATCTCATCGGCCAGAATACCGCAGAGCCCATTCATCCACAATGTCTTGAGCCATTCAAGGCCCTCTAGTTGGTATTTTCTCATCTTTCCGCCGCTAACAAGCGTCGGTTGCTCTGTCGCCACAAGATCCTGCTCGCCTAGAGCGGTAGGCTTCGCTTCGTATTCATCCGCAGCCTGTTCAAGAGCTTGCTGTACTGAGGGATTATCTTCAGTTACCTCAACATCCGCCTTTTTAAAGTAACTCGAGATCGAGTTTCCATTAGCTGCAGCTGCGGCAGCTCGCCTAGGCCGCCCTCGATTTGACGTCTTCTTTTCATTTGTATCTTGTACACCAGCGGATGTCTCCTCTTCTGTATTATCTTGATTCTGCCGAGTTCGAGTGGTTCGGCGGGCAGGCTCGGGTGGGGACTTGGTTTTCTTCTGACTTGCGGCGGCTTGTTCATGGCGCTTGATCGCAGCCAATTTTGCTTCCTCTTGTTGCTTTTTCATTTTATCGGACATAATTGCGACAAAGACCTGCAAGTATAAGAATATATCAGATCGTTGTTATCCGATAAGACGAGGATGGACTGGACACGTACTGAGCTGGTCTTCAACAGGTGCATCAAGGCTTTAGCCTTGCTGTCCATCCCCTCAACATCTTCCGAGTCTGTCAATTCGGCCGTCGGGTTGTCATCTTGATCATTCGAGGGCTTCGAGTCTTCGATTTCAGTTGCGTCTGCGGGTGGCGACGAAGCCGCAGTGGACTCGGGCACTGTAGTTCCTGCACGAGAGTCGGTGGGGGTATCTGTACCTTCTGCAGACATATTCTCGGATAGTATTGAGTATCAAGGCACAGAGAATGAAGAGTTCAAAGCAATGACGGGATCAATGGAGATGGTACGTCATGCGTAGGGGTGGAATGAAAATCTTGCGCAAGATCGTATTTGCTTAGAGCAAAGGTGAAAAGAACGTAACGCGGATGCTAAACGAATATGCACTTCCAACAAAGAAATCCTCGGCGTTCGAATGAACTCTGCCCACAATCAGATGGTGACGATATCTGAGAGATCGGAGTAAGTGCGCGTCCTCAACGCGGCATTTTCGCGTTGAACGCACGGACCAGATTTAGATTGAACTACGATGCATGAAGGACGGCTTCCTACTTCACAATCGAACTTGACTTGAACATCATATAGCATATCATACATTATAATCATACAGTATCCTAGAGATAAGAGAAAATGGCCTCAAATCCTTGATATCTTGGTTATCTTCCTGTTTGTGTTAGGGGTTTGCTTATTCCCTTGTTTGCTCTGCCTACTGTGAAGAGGAACATCCATTTGTCGGCACGAGCATCACATCGTCCATGGATAAATCGGTGAGTGAACTGATGTCGGTAGAACTTGGCTGCTCATCAGGAGGCTCGGCGACTTCTTCCTCGACCTGTTGAGGTACATTCTCTGGAGCCACGATAGGCTCAAAGCAAACGAATTCGTCCATAATTTGGTCAACGCTTTGCATTGTCATTCCTCGCTGTGCCGGGGCGAAGAATTTGGAAGGTAAACTTTCTTGAACTGGCTGACTCACAGAACGTGGCTGGATTCTGGGACGTGGCTGAAAGTGTTGGCTTGTGAATTTGATACCAGCGCCAACGCCATCAACTCGGAGGGCTGGTTGGAGGCTGAATTTTCGACGTGTGTCCTCGGCCTCGGCCTCTAGTCTTTCAAGCTTGGCCTGCTGAATGCTTTGCCTATATTTGGCTTGACTCACAGATGGTCTGATATCTCTTGGGCGCCAGTCCTCAGTGAGGACTCTGCTGAAAGGTCTGGCAGGTCGCTGGAACATGGACTGGGCAAAGCCATTGCGCGGTGGCTTTGACGGCGAGTCTGGTAATTCTGGCGGTGGTGATGACTGCAGGTTCACTACGCATGGCTTTTTATATGCGGGCCATCCTTCAGGCCTAATATCTGTCTTCTCGTATTGTTGGATCTGCGCCGCTCTTTGTGGGCCAACGTTCAGTTTGGCAAGTCCCCCCACTCGGGGCTCTTGGGTGTTCCATGAAGAGTCAGGATTGCGTTTGAAATACCTGCCCCAATCCACGACAGGTTCCGGGTCACTATTGCGTCGTCTTAGATCTCTTGGGTTCATTGTACCGCTCATAACAAAGCTTTGGATGAATGCGGCCTTGGCACTGCTGGTTGGATTCTCCGAAGGGAACATTGGGTTCTCAATCTCCTCTGGGGGTGGGGTGATTCTCAGGTTTTCCGTCCATTCAAACTTATCAGGCTCATGGGGGCTTTCCTCCGACTCTCGCAGTACCACCAGGCTATCTCCCCATTCGCCAGCATATCTTCGCGGAAAGCCATGCTGATGCAGGTACTGTCTAGCTTTGAGGACCTCATGAGCTTGGCACATCAAGAGGTCTGTGTATTTGGTGAGCAGTCCTCGAGTGGTCTCCTTCGCGATTTTTTTCAACACCAGATGAGGAGGCGGGTCGAACAGTTTCAGGTCACTGTTATCAATTCTCATGAGTGCATTGCGCTGCTTGAACCGCATCTGCTCAAGTCTTTTGTTTTCCCTTTCAATCTGCTTATTGCGAATCCCTAGGGTGTTCATGAATTCCATCCTCTCGTCTGACCCAAGGCCAAAAAGATCGCACACACGTCTCCATGAATGATGTTTCATCACATTCTCAACGATCTCAACTTGCATAGCCGGATGTAGGTCATTCCATTTTGGGTTGGGAATCTAGCACAGCCACTCAAATCAGACTCATCCAACTCTAGCGACACCACATCAACTTCACTCAACTTACACCATCAAGAAGCACCTGAGTCGCATCTGGTAGTGGGTCATCATCACTGTCTGAAGAGGTAGCCATGTCCTCGAAAGTCTCGATGCCAATGGGAGGCATGCTCGCCAAGCTGACGTTTCTCGCATACACCGGGTTTTTCATGTTGTTACTAGCAATATGATTCTCGAAGCGGCTCATCGGTACTTCGTCCATCTCAAGAGGCGGCAAATTTGGCGCTGACCTCTCATTGGGCTGAGGAAGTAGGATGCCATTGTTGTGCCTGTTCTGGCCCTTGTCACCCACCCCGCCATTAACGCCGCCATTCTGTTTGGAAGTGAAATCGCGACCTGGCTGTGGTCTATCCAAACTGGGAAACGCGGCTGGTCGCAGGTTAGGGTTGAATGGTACGGTGTTTGGTTTGCGCCTCTTCTGTGGACGCGGTCGTCCTGAGTCTCCAAGCTCCATGGAGTCATCGAAAAGATCATCAAATCCGTATCGCAGCGAGGTTCGTCGTGATTCATCAAAGTCATCCTCGCCGTATCGCAACGGTGCGCGAATGCTATCGCGCAGTTTCATGCCACTCATTCTGACGGCGCGTTGGGGCAAGATGGGAGATCTCAGATGAGTGATGCGCTGGATGGGAGAGTAAAATATATCAATCGCGAATAAGTCTCAAAGGTCAATGGGATGCATGCGATTCATCGAAGGAGTGCGAATGTTGATGGGGATGTGATGCTCGT
Source organism: Penicillium crystallinum (assembly GCA_027569675.1). Lineage (NCBI taxonomy): Eukaryota > Fungi > Ascomycota > Eurotiomycetes > Eurotiales > Aspergillaceae > Penicillium > Penicillium crystallinum. The sequence continues at coordinate 93,587 of JAPDKR010000029.1, read as the reverse complement.
GAGGTGGAAAAGGCGCTGCGCGAAGTGAAAGAAGAGAGTAGAAGAGAAACTCTGAGTGGTCTCGAAGGCGCGCAAAGTGCGCGCAAAACTCGAGCTATCGGGCTGAAAAATGACACACAAGGTGAGAAGAGCATGGGTTGAAAGTTGACAAGATGGGTTCAAATGTTGGGCTGGATGCTTGAGTGCGTCTACCCACTTGTGCGCGCCTTGAGACTTGCTAGACTCTGATATTGACCCCATCATTGAATTTCTACACAAGTTCTAGACACATGTTACGTAGAAAATTTCCCATGGTTAGAATATGACAGATATGAGGATATAAGAGTGTAATAGCCAGTAGAAGGCCTGGGTGTTTGTAGAAGATAGCAGCAATGAGCAACTCCAGCTGGGTATTTGCATAAAAGATACATAAAGCAATAGAACAGACAATCAAAGTAGTAACAAGAGAAGAGCGACTGGCTACACCATTTCATCAATGGAAAAGTGCCCTTATTTTCCTTTCATCCGCGTGCATGTCCGTCTCTCAGTCATAATATCGCGGCGGTATGCACAATTCAATCGAGGGTCTCCTCAACAAAAGACCTCGATTGATTCTAGATCACACGGTCTTGAAATGGAGCACTGGGTTTTCGTTCATCGAAGGTGTCATCATCGCCATCCATATCCATATCATCCGTCATAGCAATATCATCGTCTCTGTGATCTTGGTGACTTCGCTTCTTGGCCAGAATTGGCTGCCGCGATGGAGGCGCAAGGGTCGCAGCCCCACGAGGAACGATCTTTTGTTTAGCACGCTCAACATCACGCTTGGCAGAAAGAATGGACTCGAACGCCATGAGGATGTGTTTCATGTTTTCATCAATGGAGACACAGAAACGACGCTGCTGGATCATGAGCGTCGCTTCGACGGATCCAATATTGAGCATGACCATCAGATAAGCCGCGACAACGGCGGCAGATCGCTCATTCCCTGATTCACAGAAGATAAGTACTTTCCTCTTTTGAAGGGGCTTGGTTGCCATCTCATTGTGTCCCATATCCATGCCAGCCAGATGATCGTTGATACGACGGATCGCACGCGGAAATGAGGAAATGAGCTCTTGGCCATCCAGAACATCGACAGTGTCCGCCATGATACCGACCTCATTTGCAGCCTTCTCGCCAGAGACGAGACGTGCCTGGGCTGAATGACGACTTCGAATCGCGAGAAGAAGCGTGAAGCCTTGCTCGCGGATGTAGTCTGCGTTACGCAAGCATACCGAAGGACCCAAAGACAGGAATGGCAGAACGGACTGTGCCTGGTGTCGCATCTCATAGGTCCATTGGGGAGGAGTGAAACGACGAGTAAACTCATCTAGATCGACATGATTGAAAAATCCCGGGCAGATGAAGTCACCTTCTGCAAAATCATGAGATTCGCGACTGAACGATTTGGTGTCCACAATCAGAGGGCCACCTTTAACATCCATCCCGTGGAAAGTTGTTGAGGGTCTGCCAAAGCCCAAGGGACGCGATAATTGCAAAGGACCCATATAATCCTGGGTGCGGACATAATGAGTCTGTTCATTGTGGGACATAGGCACCTCTCCTCCTGGATTGCCATGAGACATGACGTCTGGAGTGATTTTCACTGCGATATGATTTGGTGGGTGATTGCGATGCCAACCGCGTAGTTGACTGCTTGACGCGACGACGAGATGAGTCTCAAGAGAACAATATGAATTTCAGTCGCGAACCTCTTTATCACCAAGAATACAATGCCCTAGTCCCATGTGGTTAAGGGCAAGGATGTGTTGACTCAGGTGATATGAAGTTAGTTGGTAGCCATTGCCAAAAAAAAAAGAAAGAAAGACTCTCTACACTTAAAGCAGACAGTCCAAAGCACAAGGCGGTACTCAAATTGGCGTGGATGCCTTCAATTGGAAACACAAGATGTCTTTTAGGAACAAAAGAGTAGAATATGCCTTGGATTGGAAGCCCCGGCCACCAAGATTAGGTAAGTCTCTTCCGCCCCACACCCCGGATATGCTGCAATGCACTTCAGCTGCCATCATTGACACATGGCAGTTGAGATTAAAATCTTGGAGCAGAACTGGCTTCAACTGTAAAGTAGTAGACCAATGAGTTCAACTCAGTACCTACACACTTAAATCTCGTTTTCTTTGTAGACAACTCTGTCTCATGCATTGGAATGAGAATCCCCTGGGTATAAATGGCAGACAACTTGATGTATCAAGGACATTGCGCCTCGTCAACTATTCCAACCACACCTACAATGCACCGCTACCTACCTAGTACCTTGCTTTCAAGGTTGTTTACATCAAACTTTGAGGCATCTTCATCGTGGTTGCTCATTGGAATCTCAGTCGCTGCTTGGCTCAAGGCAGAAAAGATTTTTATATGCTGTTTTAAGCAGATCGGCGAACTTACAGAAGTACAGCTCGCGAGTGCTTCTCATTTCTTATTGAGCATGTAATATGATCAGCGATGTGACGTATGTACAACATCCAGGTAGCTTCCAGGAAGGGACTAGCGCGGGAAAAAGGAGCTTGTTTTGTGGGACTGGTCACGTGGAAGTATATACCACACAGCCTTATGGTGTCGCTAGATGGCCCAGGTGAATGAGGTAGATGAGAGGGCAGGAGGAGAGGATATTATAGAATAAACCAAGGCAAAAGTAGGTACTCTATCCTAGGACCTTTATAAAGCCAGCCAAGGAGACACTAAATAAGACCAACTAGAATAGATTTACGTGGTATAATCGCAAATTCTCTTATATATATTGTTTCACCGACTATTGTGATACATGCTCCAACCACTACATGCATACGTAGGAGAAACCCTCAACCCCATATGATCCCCCACTCTACACAATCCCAAACAGACCAATCAACAGCCTCGATAACAAAACATTAAGCTTGGCCATGATCCATGCAATCCCATCCGAGCTCCGAACTCCGATCGACCCCACCCCCAGGAACGAACCTTGGAACATAAGTGCGTGGAGCGATCCTAATGTTTGAATATAGTACCGTCATTGAAACACCAATTCACACCAATCCATCATGGAAGAAAAAGTTCTCCCTGGTGTTGTCACCAGAAAGAACGGGCAGCGATATCCACATCTTAAGAACCATGCCCTACTATCAATATGGACACTAATTGCACTGATCGTTCTATACAACTACAACGACCTTGATACCCCATGGAACCCCTGGCAATCCCGGCAAGCCTCTAAATCCATAAGATACCCGGGCGAGCAAATATCCTGGCACCCATGCGGCAAGCTACAAGACTACCCCCTCGAATGCAGCAGCATCCAAGTCCCACTCAACCAATTCGACCCAAACCCAAGCAACCAAACCTTCACCATCCCCCTAGTCCGCCTCCGCGGCACAAACGCAACCCAAAACCTCCTCCTAAACCCCGGCGGCCCCGGCGGCAGCGGCTTCAACTTCCTCCACCGCCGCGGCCACCAACTCAAAACCATCCTCGGCGAAGGCCTCCACCTCCTAACCTTCGACCCACGCGGCGTAAACAGCTCAACCCCACAAGCATCCTGCTACCCAGACGCAACAACCCGATCCAAACTCTCCCAAATCCGCCACCACACCACAGCCGATAGTCCCGCGATCTACGCCTGGGCGCAGAACTTCGCAAAAGCCTGCCCCGAGACAATGGGCGAGTACGCCGCATACATCAACACCCCACAGACAGCAGCAGACATGAACGACATCCTCGACGCAGTCGGCCAATCAGACATGGTATACTGGGGATTCAGCTACGGGAGTCTCCTAGGCCAAACATACGCGGGGATGTATCCCTCACGCGCTAAACGGGTCGTCATCGACGGCATCGTGAACCAGTTCGAGTGGTACGAGGGCCGCTTCGAGGCGGAGTCGTTTGTAGATACCGATTCCGTGCTGGAGGGGTTCTTCGACGAATGCATGAAAGCGGAGAACTGTGCGCTTTCGGCGCTTGCTTCGTCGAAGGAGGAGCTTCGGGATGTTGTGTTTTCTTTCATGGAGGGATTGCGTGCGCAGCCGATGGCCGTGTATGTTAATAATACCGTCCATGGGATTCTGGACTACGATGCTGTGTGGTTTAATGGTGTTTTTCCGGCGTTGTATAAGCCGCCGATGTGGGATTCGCTGGCGAGGAATTTGTATGGGTTGATTTCGGGGAATGCCACGGATGCGTTTTTGGCGTATGGGGTTGATGAGGAGCCGCGGGATGAGTCGAATGAGTTTGTCGTGTTGAATGATGGGCGGGCGGGTTCGTATTGGCCGCAGGATAGAGAGGGGTTGCTTGCGCTGATTACGCCGTGGATGAATGGGAGTTCGTTTGGGATTGGTTCGCTGGTGGCGTACTATCAGAAACAGCAGTGGGCGGTGCCGAGGACGCATTCGTATGTGCCGCGACGGGGCGTGGAGACGGTGCATCCGTTGTTGATCATGTCGACGAGCTATGATCCTGTGTGTCCGCTTGTTTCTGCGCGCTCGGCGAATGAGGCGTTTGCTGGGTCAAGGATTGTGGAGGTTGAGGGGTATGGGCATTGCTCTGTGGCTGTAGGTTCGGTTTGTGCTGCTAGGCATTTGCGCGCGTTCTTGTATGAGGGGATGCTTCCTGATGCTTATGTGCGGTGCAAGGTTGATTCGGATTATTTTGTTAAGCCGGAAGAGAACGGGCGGGTGGTTGCTCATACATACTTCGAGGATGTGGAGGATCAGAAGATTCATCTTGCGCAGTTAGAACTCATGGCTGGCTTGGAATTTGCTGGACGGATGCTGCAGTGATATATCTGGGCTCGCGTCTTGCAGCAACAGGCACGTAGTAAGAATAAATATCTAGGCGTTCAACACCGAGCTAGATTGCAAAGTTGATCTTGCTAACTTAACTAAGTAACTCAACTACAGATAGAAAATGCAGCCGGAAGTTGGTTTCATTATCCGCTATGTCTGTAATCGGATACAAATTATTGCCACACATGGAGTGAAGACACAACAGCCGCACGATAGATGCACAGGCATGTCCCAGATATGAAAAAAAGAGGACCCAATGGAGATTCCAACGGGGACGAATGATATTTTCAAGCCAAAGGCATGATCGAAAATCGAAAAGAGAAGAGTAAGAGAGAAAGAAGAGGAGCCCGCATAGATGGGGGAGCAACGATCGTCGAGAAAAAGTCAATAAATGCGTGCGTCACTCACACTGGAACATCAATGATTGACAAGAAGGATCATACTCAAGACAAGAAAGAAAACGCCTCGAGAGTTAAAGAAATTCGTAATGAGCGCCTTGAGGGACGCAGAAACAAAAACCGCCAATGAAGATGAAGGAGTAAAAGGGGAAAGAAGAATCCACAGGAAAGTTGAACGAAAAGCAATATGTACAAATCGATTGAAACGCCCACGCTGTCGAGAAGTGGGGATGGGGAAAAAGCAGAGAAGTAATGCCTCAAAATAAGTGCCAAGATGTCGCTATGCCGAGATTGCGCCGTAAATCAAATGTAAAAATGGACCAAAACTAAACGCGCACGCTTACGACTGTGGTCGTTCGTTCGCCGTTACCACCTGGGGAGATGGCTTCTCTTTGTCCTTGACCTTCCAGAAATGCATCATCCGACTGAGACGACGGCCCTTCTTTTTCGCTTTTTCAGGTGCATCGCCAGGGGGTTTCTCTTCTTGGTTGAGCTTGCTTCGTTCAGAATGGGGGACACCAACCAGCTTAGAGAGGCTGGCCAGACTGGAGCGCTTGGAGGCGTTGGCCTGACTGGTGCGTCTGGTTCCTGCACCCGAAAAGGAAGCGGCGCGGTCTGTTGAAAGACGTCCACGAGGGAAGAATGAAGCTGCGGAGAAGCGATTCAATGTGTTGGTCATGGTCGATGCACTGCTGGTCAAAGATGGAACGTCTTCGACCGACGCATAAGGGTACTCTGACGAAGGAAGTTGATTATATGAGTGACTGGAGAACTTCCGGTCGGTCATCGAGGATGCCGCGATCGAGCGCGGAGCATCCGGCGACGGGAAAGACGAGTCGGATGGCGAAACCCCTGGGTTCAACGCGAATGGTGGGATGTTAGGAAGCAGTTCAATAGGTGAGGTCGACGGGCGTTTATCAATAGCCAAAAATCGAGGAGAAACGTCAGGGCTAGGGGGACCCATCAATTTGTGCGTTGATTCTTCCGTCTTCAAAATCTCCACAGGGCTTCGAGGCTTCATGGCGAAAGGATTGCTAGCAGTCTGTACCTGCTCAAGAACGCTCTTTCCACTTGTCTGTTCCTGATTCAACTGCCTATCGCCCTCTTGAATGCCCAAGCCGGCATTCTGAGAGGAGATACTTTCATTGGGGGCGTGAGTTAGGGTATCACCAGTATCAGCGGTGTCGTTGCTGTGAACGGAGTTCCGATCATCCTCCGATGACGAGAAAACAGCATTGTCAACTGGGGGTGTGTTGAGTGAGGAACGCTCGGCCTTGGGTAATTGGCTTGCAGCTAAGAAAGCATCCTCTTCCTCCTCGTCAAACACGTCAGGAGTTTCGACTGCAGAAGTGGGGCCGAGACGGAATGCGCCTAGAGCAGAGCGGTCAAAGGGCTGCATCACCGGAGCACTCTCCGTGCGCCTGTGATATCGCATTTCTGGGCCAACGAATTCACCACGTCTTCCACCGCTGTACATCCGTTGGGTTGCAACCGAGAAATTGTTGCCAGATGTACCCTGGCCCGCCGGTCGCATGTCGGGGGTGTTGAAAGGACCAAGAGCAGCATCAAGGTCAATGATGGGGCTACTCAGCATGTTATCGTGCGTACTAACACCCTGTTCATAGAAGCTCCTCGGTTTCCACGAGGCCTCTAGAGTTTGGGCAGGCACAGGACAGCCATCGCTATTTTGAGAATCGTTTTGAATGGGCTCGAGAGCGGAAGGTGGCATCATCGGATTAGTCGGAGTCCGGATGACAACGACATCGTCGTTATCGAAATCAACATCTAAAACCGAGCCAGTCCCCGAATTGGTCCGAGTAAGAGCAGGAGGGCGAAGAGCGGGGGCGCGAGGTACCGGTGGCTTCTCCTCCTCTGCATCTTCCTTCGTATGACGCTTACCCTTGCCTTTGCTCTTGTTTCGAGTAAGAATGTGACCGGCCCAAGAACGAACACGTTTTTGCTTCTTCTTTTTAGACTTGACGCGGGACTTGCTGTCAGGGTGGTTCTCGTTGTCCATAGCTTCATCACCTGATGTATCACTACATTCGTCCGAGAAGGAAGGCCGGGAATTGTCTGAAGTTTGAATATCGTCAGGCGAAAGAGTTGACTCGAGATGGGGTGTTGATTTGCTTTTTCGAGAGCGCGAATGTCCAGCGGCTGAATGCGAACGTTTAATAGAGCCAGAATCGTCATTATTCATCTGCAAGAAATCCACCACCAAAGATGCATCTGCAGTTTTCGGTCGAGGCTTTGGCTTATATTCAGGTCTTGGCGTTACTGGCACTGGAGAAGCTGGTTTTTCCACTGGTTGCTGCGGTTTGACTGTGATCGTACTGTCAGAAGTTCCATGTGAGATAGCTGAGACTGGTCGGTCAACATTCGAAGTCTGATTGTTTAGAGCCATTTCCGCTTGAATCGCAGCCGGAATAGGAGGCACAGGAGGAACGGGAGGAAATCGAGGAGATGCTGGAGGCGTGGGACGGCCGAGACTGATAGCGGATTGAGAGAGTGGGCGCATAGGAAGATCAGAGACAGACTTGTTATTAGGATCGGCAGGTGTAGAAGGCGCACTTCCTGTTGCGGTATTGGGACCCAGCGCTTTCGCAATGGCGTTCAAGTCGACACCGGAGATCGCAGCTGAGCGGCGATGAGCATGATTCCGTCGTCCAGGAACTCTGCTCACGCCAGGACCTGGAGGTGGCATGGGTGGTTCTATCATTGAGGATCCCCGTTTATGACCTGGTCCCATGGGTTCCGGAGCTACCAGGTGGTCGGTCGCAACAAACTCGCTTGGGCGCCGACGGTGTCCACCCGGTCGAGGAACAGACAAGGATGGGGCGGAAAGGTGTGGTTGTTCCGATCCAGGATTAAAAGAGAATGCGGGCAATGCGGGCCGTTCCCGGTGTTCAGGGGTCTCCGATTGGGTATCGGCGTCAGGGTCCCGCGCAGGAAAGACAAATGGAGGATTAGGCAAAGGCGCATGCATATGTCGACGATCAGGTCCGGCATTGGATTGAGTTGAAGTATCGAAATGAGGCGGAAAGCCCGCCTGGGACTGCGGGGGAAGTGAAATCGAGGCCATACTGAGGTAAGGCCAAAAGGTTGGAAAAAAAAAAGACGAAAAAAAGGATGCGGCAATAAGGAAATCTAGCGGAGTGACGACGAAAGCCTAGTCAACAAGATCCAGGACCAAGACCTCCAGACCGACTTCCCTTGAGCGACTGGAAAGCCAAGGAATCTGGAGGTCAAGTTAAGCACCTCGAGCGAGGGTCATTGAATCTTCCGCACCAGGCAGAAAGGAAGGAGTGAAGACAAATCGAAGCGACCACCAGCGGTATCCAATATGGAAAAGGAACGGACGGCCACGACGAAGGCCAAAGAGCGGAAGGGGACGAACAAGTTGGTCGTAGAGAGGTTGCAAGAGAGAGAGAGAAGTGAGAGAGAACAACAAATCCAGGAGGGGAACCCTGGAACCTGCATGGGTCAGTATTGAGATTACCATACACGGTATCACCCGTTGGCATCCGGCCCCCCAATTATTGAAGATGAGTTGAACAAGATTACGCCAGGGCTTGACTTTATTGTAGAACCTGTCTATGGGTTGACTTTGATACCTAGGAGTGATGTCTCGCCTTTGGGATGAACCTGGGATCCCTGGCATCAGTGCTCGTATTCCGTACTTTATCCCCTGAGGAAATATAAAAAAGGTCCTGTATGTAATCCCCCATACCGTATCTCATGTACACATGGCATCTCGGGGGAGATGCCAAATCCGGTGACATCTGCCTGTCAAATGCAAAGAGTCAAAAGGTTACTTTTAGGAATGTGAACTTCTTCAACTTCAACCTCTTTTTTATTACATGCTCTTGACTACTTACCTCAGGTGAAATCATGAATACTGATAATATCACAGCACCTCCTATCTGCTGGAGTCCCAAATCGACCACGTCACGACTTGCCACCATACGAGTATTCAGGAGCAGTTCGTTATACAAATTGTACGGTGTCTGTAAGCCTGCACCTTTCAATTCTGGGGTCCTCCAGGCACCAATCAACAAGGAGGCGCATCCGGAGAAAAAAGCGGGCATTCCCACTGCCAATCAGTCCGTTTGAACGAACATCCAAATCTCGCTTGACTCAGTGGGTCCGGAGGGATAGTGCGCCACGCTGGGGGGGGGCCCAGCTCCAAGGAGATTGTATAGGTGTCCATTGCCGACCCGCTACCATGAACAAGGAAAAAAAAGGAACTTCAAACCGGTTCATCTCATATGCGTCGAACCGAACCCTCCCATCACCCCTTTTTTCCAATCCGGATACCTGTCAAAGTGGACAAGCCGGACTCCCGTCACATCTGGGCTGCGGAGTCAGATCGGATATAAATAGTGGCGCCAGATGTATCTTAGCGCCATTTGACAGGGGGGGTTTCAAAGAACCCACCCCAGAGTCAAGACAAACGGGACTCCTGGCGTATGGTGTGAAACATCGGCACCCCCTGGCGTCCGAGGGGCCATTTCTTCCCTTTGTCTTGACCCAATGACAATGGCGGCTTTGACGGGGGCTGGGGCGCATTGGGCTGATCATTGTGAAATCAAGCGGATCCTTTGGATTAGGACATTGCCTGCATATGCATTGGCTTTACGGAGTACAAGGTGACCTGTTAAGTGGTTCCTGTTTCTCACCGTTTGAATGTCCATGTACTGTCCATGTACGGAGTACATGATCGTACATTCAAGACTACTCCGTACATGAAGTCACCATAAGCAGTAGTCTACCTGATGTACTAACTGATGCTACAATGTCCGTGGCCCTGATCAGCCATGGCGTGCATTGAAGATTAATTCATGCAGTGGATTTGATTCGTGGTGAATGGAATTGCCACCCCAAAAGGAGATTGTTCTCCGTAATGATTGGTAAATTGGGTTCCAATACCTGTAATTGCTGTAATTGCTGTAATCGTGAATACCTGAATACCCATCTGGGTCTCCCATCTTCTACAGAGAACAGGTTCGGACATACCCGACCCAAAACATGAGTCGTGATGTCATCGCAGAGTTTTGTCGCACTTGCCTAATTAGGAAAGTTGGGACGCTGGAAATCCGGGGCAACTGGTCTGGAGCTTTTCCGAACACGTTATACAATGTCCATGGAAAGTATGGGGACAATGGGGTCTGGATGCATCCATCAAGGGCTAAATCCGGACATGAGAAACACAACACCTTTTGTCAAAGGACATCGAGGGATCTTTCAGCCATAGAATTACTCAGAACCATACCGGGAGAATTAAGATAAAGAGGAAAAAAAAACATCAGTGTTTAGAAACGACCGCTGACCACAATGCAAATGCCTGTATGAAAAAAACCACAATGAGAAACACCAATCTATGCATCATCACTATCAGTGTCAACCTCGTCTTGCTCTAGATGCTTCTTCCGCTCCTCATTCAACTCTCTATAAGTGCTGAAACTCAACATAAAGAACGCCACCATAATCAAAACGCCCCCAATGATAGATGCCTTGGAAAGCGGCTCACCCGTGAGGAACCAGTCAACCAGAGCGACAAGGAAAATGGTAAGCAGAGCAGCCACCGATGAGAGAACGGGGGATGTGAGAGAAATGAGTACAAGGAAAGAGCCCGAGAATGCTGTAGGCAAATTAGTCTTCTATTCGTCACTTCGGTATGCATGGCACTTACTGGCATTGGAAACCACAGAGACGAGCAGCAACCATGCTACCTCACCGGTCGGCCATTCGAATACCTCCAATCCTGTCCAGTGCAGGAATGGCAATGGAATCCACAACACGAGCAGAGTGAAGCACCCAATGAGACTGCCAAAGGTGTTCGCGAATATAGTACCCCGACCAGGGCTGGTGCCTTCCGGAGGACAGGCAAAGCGTTTGTAGAGTACCTCGTAAAGCCCATAAAGGACACTTCCGATACCGATGACTAGATTTCCGAGCAGTCGGTGCTGTGTCCCCTGGTCCTCACCAGCCGATTCGCCTTCTGAAACCTTTTTCTCGGGTCGATTCCCGTAGGCAACGACCATAACGCCGGTAACAGCCACCGCCACAGAGAAGATCTTGTCAAACCGTAGCTTCTCGTTCAAAAGGGGGATCGAGAATGCGTAGGCAAAGAAAGCCGAGCAGTTATAAATTGCTGTCAGGTCACTGGGAGTGGTCATATTAACAGCCACATACCATGACCCCCCGGCGACTGTGAGAGCAGTGGTTACGAAAGCGGTCGTCTTCAGCATATAGGGAACCGGGGATCGATTGGATGCGCGAGTGCTCAGATGGATTTCCCGGGATTCGACCATCTGCGCCGTCGAGCGCAGGAGAAAGACGTGGCGTCGCCAAAAGGCATCCCACGAGAGCTTCCGCTTCTGTATCCGCAAGATACCAAGCTGGACCAGCCACAGCAATGACCACGAGCCGTGAGTGATATAGCTGTAAAAGGAAATAGAATGGTAAGCGTTTGTGTTCCAGAAAATTGGTTGCGCATGGGCTTGTTGCTGGGCTCATCTTCGCGTTCGGACTTACAGCATGAGATACGGCTTCTTCCAATGCAGGTCATTTGAAAGATAAGAAGCGGTCTCTGTTTGAACCACAAAGCTAATCAGACTAAGTACGAGGAAGCCCGATGCAACCATGTACTTTTTGCGGGTTTCTTTGGCTGCGTCGCGTTCCGGACTTTTACTCCGGAATATAGGTCGTCTAGTATGGTGCAGCATGGGCTCTGCATCGCCATTTCCAAAGCTTGAGTGGGACCGGCGATAGTGGTTATCCTTGAGGAGAGGCTGTTGCGAGCGGCCATCCGTTGGTCGATGTAATGGGGGGCGGGAGAGCGCCATCTCGTCGTCAGAGTCGGAGTCGTGGACTGCGTCCGGGGCTGGGGTCACCCTCGGCTCTGTCAGCTCGATGCTGTCTGAAGCCACAACGTCGTTGGTCTGGGTAATTGCTAAGTCGCTAAACTAATTCGACATGAACACCGCCGTTTGGGGTGTTCTTGTCCGATTTACTGCTCTTTGAACGAACGATAACTGATAAGGAATCGAGTCACTGCCGGAAGGCCGCTCATCCAGGTGATGCAGTCAACGTGGGTAGAGTTTATCTGGCTCAGAAGGGCTATCCATGAAGCCTATTTCCACGTGTCCGATATATGCTGCACCACACCGTTCGGGGACTATGTGGGACTTTAAAGTGTCCAGGAATGGCCGCGTCCTGATGAGAAAACGTTCAATCTGGTGAATAGAGACGATCAGGTGGGATGTATATCAAGGTCTTTCTTCAGCCAGGCAGAGTCAGACGAAAAGACAATCAGAACTCCAGTGAGACAATGAAATGACCCTCAAATCGTTGTCACAGGGGTCCCGCTTTTGACAAGTGGATGTGACCGCCTGGCACGTGACATAGGGCCGCTAGCCGGATGGGGGCTAGCGCATAAAAACTATGTCATTGGGGCTATTTCTGGCCCCCGGAGTTCTCGAAGGATTGGGGCGATGGGTCCTCGAGCATCTTATATTAAATCAGGAGCCCTGGTCACATTGTATGAGACCTAAGAGATACATCTGACCACCTTCATCAAATATGTGGTCCCTGACATGTGCTCTTAAGACATGTGGGGTGTAATGGGCTGTTGGATCGTATGAGGTAGCTTGAAAACTTCGTAAAGACCTTGGCTGATTTCTAAGCGCAACTAGTGCTATGCACTAGGGATGTTATGTACAGGACTTCTGAGACAGTAAATCACAGAATATCGCTTTTCTCTTATGCCTTGGGACCGAACACGGCCTTTTGAGTATCATAGGTATACTTCAGATCCAAGTGCCAGTAGTTTGGAGAGTTGGACTTGGCCACCAGCCATGCCTGATCCAAAGCCTGGATGATCTCTTCGGGAAGTGGACCCTTCTGAAGATCGGCAAGGTTCGTTTCGAGCTGCTGGAAGCTGCTGACTCCCACCAAAACTCCATCGCGACCGCCGTTATCCATTCTCAGGGCGGAGTGGTGACGGATCCAACGCAGAGCCGTTTCCAACAATGTGAGACCGTGCTTCTCCACGACAGGCTCAATGATACTCAGCGCTTCAAAGGTGGCATCTCTGAAGTACCGAGCGCGGTAATTGGCTCCAGTAGAGCCTGCATCACTATATCTGCCTTCCGCAGGGATATCTTTGGTTTTGTATTTTCCAGAGAAGAGACCACCAGCTAACGGGTTGTAGACAACAATGTCAAGGCCGTACCGGTGGCAGGCGGGGACAAGTTCAGTCTCGATGTTGCGAGCTATGGAGAATTTGGTAAGCGAAGTGGCCATGATCCCAAGGACAACGGTATCACCTACTGATTGCGTTATACATAGCCTGGTAGATAGTAGGGCGGACCCATCCTCTCTCAGCACAGAGAGTGCATATCTCAGCAACCTCAAAGGCTGTATAGTTGCTCAGACCAAGCTGTACAAACTTTCCTTCCTTGTGTAGCTCGTTGACAGCTTCGAGGGTTTCAGCAAACGGCGTAGCACGGTCCGGCGCATGCAAATAGAAGATGTCGACTGTATCAGTCTGCAACTCTTTGAGAGAAAGTTCCAAGTTCTCGCGGATGGTCTCCGGCTTGTGGAAGCCAGGCTGGTGCGGGTACCATTTCGTCGCCAGGGTCAATCCACGCGACTTCCAGTTTGCCTTGGCTGTAAATGCCTCCTGCTCCCCACCAACATAGATACGGGCGGTGTCAATCTCATTGAATCCTTGCTGCTGGAAGTAGTCAAGACATTTGTTGTACTCATCCAGTGAGGTGATTCTGGCACCCTTGGCCTCGTTTGGACCAAAGGTCATCAGCCCGAGAATCACTCTCGGTTGGGGGTTCTGTACAACGAGAGGCATTATGGGATTCCGATGACGCTTTGGGGATGTGAGTGAGGTGAAATGAAGTTCGTGCAGGTGGCGGGGCGGGTGGAGTCCTTGGTGTGGGACAATCAATACGCCATAGTTGATTGATAATAGACAATTCAAAGATTTTGGAATCTCATGGAAGTTCAGTCGACCGAGGGCTTCTCTAGATTAGTAATTGTGACCTTGACGCTTATTTTCTTGCATACATATATATGTAGTTAGTTTCGGAGTACAAGTAGAGTGTACATACAGGACTAGCGGGGTTGCGGAGGAGCCCGATACCCCGATACCCCGATAACTGATATCGGCAGAGGCCATGGCAGTTCTCCCAAACCGATTTCATTTGACTCTGCCAGGCAGAGGGTCATTCTACCTATTCATCTGTTCAATCCAGCAAGTCCTTCCAAAATGAGTCCCTCACTAGAACTGCAATATGACACAACAGATATCATTCAGCTGGACCCAAGGAAAGGCGAGCGGAAATATAGCATATTGATCATCAATCCCAATACCTCAGCACACATGACAGAAGCTTTGAAACCCATATTGAATAGCATGAACTATCCAGATGTTCACTTCGAATACTTCACCGCTCCACAATCTACGATTGATATCGAGGGAACTAAGGTCGAGCCGATTGCCAGCATCAACAACGCCGACGAGTCATGCAAATCGGCGTTAAATTGCTGGCCTGTACGGGATGTGATCGGTCACTACGATGCCTTTCTTGTAGCATGCTACTCTGCGCACCCACTTGTTGGCAGACTCAGAGAGGATATCAGAGCGATCGAAGAGGCTAGCCCGACGAGAAACAAATATGTTACTGGAATCTTTGAAGCATCCATCACCGCTGCCTTGTCCTTGATCAGCGGGTTTTCATTGGAAAGTTCCATCAATCCAGCAACTGGGTTACACAAATACCAAGATAAGGGGAGTTTTGGAATTGTCACCACAGGCTCCGCGTGGAAGAAGGAGCTCACCAACGCGGTGCAGGGTGCACTTGGTTACGGGGATGAGGATGGCAGTTCGATACATTTTGCTGGCGTTGAGACCACCGGTTTGACAGCCGTTGAGCTTCATACCACTGCGCCGGAGGAAGTGCGATGGAGAATCATCGATGCTACCCGCAATCTGCTTCGGAACTCGAATTCCCGTGTTCAAGTTGTCTGTTTGGGCTGCGCAGGCATGGCTGGTATGGAAGAAGCGGTGCGCGAGGGTTGTACTCAGGAATATGGGCTATCAGAGGGTCAACGTGTAAGAATTGTTGACGGAGTCGTTGCTGGTGCTGGAAACCTCATCACTGCCTTGAAGGCAGGATTTTGAGTGTAAATGCACCGGTCAATTAGTTGGAGCATCCAGACTGACACTCTGTCAGAGATCGGGAATATCAGGGAAAATACAGAACATTTTCGGTCCAACGTTGATAATTTCTCATATTTTACACAAACATTACATTGTGGCCTGTTGAAGTCAAATAACTAAAATTGTAGCCAGGGATAATAACAGACGGACTTGTCATAGTCGTTGATTGGCCCTCCAAATTGTGCAGTTGACAAAAAACGTACGCCTGAGGCAGGAACATCGGCCAGAAAGTTCCCCGCGTCAACGCGATACGCGTAAACGAGCACCAACACTCGACGGCTTCTGCGAAGGAAAGATGCCAAGGTTTGTTCCATATTCTGAATATGCCATGATTGAAGGCCTGAATTGATATAAGGAATTTGAAGCTGACCTTGGAAAAATTTATAGAGAAATTATCACAATCCAAGCAGGCCAGTGCGGCAACAACGGTATGTGGCACACCTCCGCTAGCCCTTCCTTAGGGCCCTTTAATCTCCGTTATTCATTGCAACGCAAGAGGATGGTATTTCCGTTGCTAATACTGGTATTCTCTAGTCGGTAGCCAGTTTTGGCAGCAGCTGTGCCAGGAGCACGGGATCAGCGCAGATGGAAACCTTGAGGAGCATGCGACTGACGGGGCAGCCGGTGATCGCAAGGATGTTTTCTTCTACCAGGTGTGTCTTGGAAGCATGAGGGAGCATATGCAAGCTTGAAGATTTAGGAAGGGCACTGGCTGACCGAGGTGAACAGAGTGACGACACAAGATACATTCCCCGAGCAATTCTCCTCGACTTAGAGCCCCGGGTAAGTTGGTCTTCACCGATATACCAGACTCTAACAACTAACATAAAAGCTCCTAGGTCCTCAATGGCATCCAGACTGGGCCCTACAAAAACATCTACAACCCCGAGAACTTCTTCGTCGGACAACAAGGTATCGGCGCTGGAAACAATTGGGGTACCGGATATGCTGCAGGAGAGGGTGTACAAGAGGAGATTTTTGACATGATCGACCGAGAAGCGGATGGAAGTGATTCTTTGGAGGGCTTCATGCTTCTGCATTCAATTGCAGGTGGTACTGGCTCTGGACTGGGTAGTTTCATTCTGGAACGTATGAACGATCGATTCCCGAAGAAACTCATCCAGACATATTCCGTCTTCCCTGACACGCAGTCTGATGTCGTCGTCAACCCTTACAACAGTTTGCTATCCATGCGCCGATTGACCCAAGATGCCGACTCGGTGGTGGTGCTGGACAATGGCGCCCTATCACGAATCGTCGCTGACCGGCTGCACGTCCAAGAACCCTCGTTCCACCAGACCAACCAGCTTGTGTCAACGGTGATGTCTGCATCTACGACCACGCTACGATACCCTGGATACATGCACAACGACCTCGCAGGCATCATCGCTTCCCTCATCCCAACCCCACGCAGCCACTTCCTTCTCACCTCCTACACCCCCTTCACTGGCGCCAACATCGAGCAAGCGAGGACAGTGCGGAAGACGACCGTTCTCGACGTGATGCGCCGTCTCCTGCAGCCCAAAAACCGCATGGTCTCTGTCAATCCCAGCAAATCCAGCTGCTACATCAGCATCCTCAACATCATTCAAGGCGAAGCCGACCCGACCGACGTGCACAAGTCCCTCCTGCGCATCCGTGAGCGCCGCCTCGCTTCTTTCATTCCTTGGGGCCCAGCCAGTATCCAGGTAGCCCTCACCAAGCGGTCCCCGTACATTGAGGAAACCGGACACCGCGTTAGTGGTCTGATGCTCGCTAACCACACCTCCGTCGCGACACTCTTCAAACGCATCGTGAAACACTACGACATGCTCCGCAAGCGCAATGCCTTTTTGGATTCCTACAAAAAGGAAGCGCCATTTGCTGATGGACTTGGCGAGTTCGACGAAGCACGGGCTGTTGTGATGGATCTGATCGGCGAATATGAGGCAGCCGAACGGAGCGATTACCTCGATCCAGACGGTGGCAAGGCAAACGAACTCGGGGTATGATATGTGATGTGAGATTCCAATACCAACTTCCTTTTTTTGGTTTTTGTCTTTTTGCTTTTTTGTCTATTTTCTCGCTATTTGGGCAGGGCAAGGGGGTTTGGGCGCATCATCGGTGTCTGCACCGGCGTTTACTTACATTTACATTCTTTTCCTGCTTTCTTCCCTTGCTGTTTTCTGCTGTCAAGCACAGTGGACATATCATGAACCCAATATCCACAGCCTTTATTTAAAATTTCTGACCACGTAGCCCGTCTAGAGGGTGTCAACGTGGAGTATTCTGATCTGTACCGTCTAGCGTGTGTCTGCAGGGGGATCCGAGGGCAAATACGGTGGGGAGACCGAGTAAAATTGGGTAGCGGGATCGACCCTTGAGGCCTAACGTGATATACGCACAGTACGCTGAACCCGGATACTGGGAACATTTGCAGTCCTGCACAGGATGCGATAGCTCCACGCGGATCATCCGTCGTGCCTAGCTGGTCTTGGCTTAAACGACTCATCCATTTGTATCATGGACAGTTCACTAAAGTCGTTGCAGAGACCCTCTATGAGAACCTCCTTGGCTTTTTCTGCATCCTGAGATTGAGTCCCATTGGAACTATATCATAAATCAAAAATAGAGTGCCTGGAGGACCGTTGGGGAGGAAGTCCGGATGAACCTCTCGCCACTCTGGGTGGCGCGGCAAAACGGGTTAAATCTCTAACTTCGGATTCTTTCACAGGCGAGAGTCTCAAAATCTAAAAATCGAGAGACCTAGTTCTTTTTTGAACCTGTACACCTGACTCCTCCATCACGTGAAAGTTGGGATGCACGGGGCTTAACATTCCATTGAGTGATACGTCCGGGGAAATGGAGGGCTATAGCAGTAGAAACCGAAGGAAAAAAAAGAAAGAAATCTCTTCACAACTCTATATGGACTGTGGTATACGGCGTATCAGGACTTCATCCGGACCATACGGGCAGAGCTCGGGAAATAGATCAGGGGTTTTGCCTCCTATAAAAGGATTAGATAATCGTGAAAGAAAGGGAATGGGAATGTAACCATCTACGTACCTCAGTGCCTAGTCTGAGTCCAATCCAATTAATAAAAGAACTAAAGGCACTAAAGGCACTAAATCAGCTAAAACCCCTCAAGCACTTAAATCCCCTAAATCGCCTAGGGCACATCGAACCTTCTGGGATAACTCCACCTTGGCCTCCACCTCCAACATCTGATTCCGTCACCGTCGCCTCACTGAGTCAGCCCCCGTTTTCTTGGTTAGAAGTCTGTTTCTTTGGCTCCCGTGTCTTCCGAATATATAAGGGGCTGCGATCACTTCTTCACTTCTTCACTTTTCTTTCTACCTTCCCACTCTTACACACCTGCCCTATTGACCTCTTATCTCAACTCTATACCCCCTGCCTCGGTCTACCGCTCCCCAGATCGCTCTCGAAACCACCTCAACCATCTCAACCACCATATCTCTTCTGCCTACAGAAGCATCCGTCAACCCATCCACAATGCCTCCCCGCAAGCCCCGTTGCAACTTTAAGGAGTGCAAGGAAGCCGCTCAACGCATCGTCGGCGACTGCAGCTTCTGCGCCGGCCACTTCTGCTCTAAGCACCGCATGCTCGAGGCACACGCCTGCACCGGTCTGGAGGACTGCAAGAAGGAGTCACATGCCCGCAACGCCGATAAGCTGAACAGCGAGCGAACCGTCGTTGTCAAGGGTGTATGAGGAACTATACTTCGGGAACTGGGTCTTCGAACAAAGGGGGGAGGAGTGAGCGTCTAGCTCCAGGGTCTCGACATTCAAGATTCGAGATTCGTGATCCGAGATTCGTTATCTCGCCTCCCGCCTAATACTACCTTCCCTCACCTTCCCTCCGACGATTGCAGCCAGTCTGCTCGGCTCATTCGATTCGGTTTGATTCTTTCCTTCCGTGCACCGCTCCGGTGATCATGGATTTAGCGCGGTGTTTTGATATCTCTCGTCTGGTTTGATATTGGTTTTATTTTGGCTACGGCTTGGGTCTTTGTGGGTCTTCATTTGCATGGCGTTGTCACTGGTGTTGGCTTGACGTCTGGTCTCGATTTATCATCTACCGCTGCTATTTATCTTGCATTTTGGGCACTCCCTTTTCTTTTCGGGGTCTTCTGAATAGAGCTCTTTTGGATCTTGTGAATTATACATATCTCCGAATTTCCTAAACACATCTTTTGGAAAACTAGACCTAGTCTTGCGTACATCATAAGGAGTGGAGTATTCCACGTGGACCTATGATCTAGATCATACGACGGCTGGTTAAGTGCCATGACAGATGGACAGAGAACGTAAAAGTACAATTATAGTAATCCCTATCTGGATATACAGAAACCACGACCAGAGCAGAACCCCTTCAGCCCGGCCCGATCTTCGGCCTAGATAACAAAGTTAGCACATCATCACACAATTAAACACAAGCAAGACATACATATCATGATGCTCACTCAACCGACTAAGATACTTATTCAGCTCCTCCACACGCTCCTTATGAGTTTTGACACCTTCGCGCTGAAGCCGCTCATGCAACTGTCCCAATCTGTCAGCCTGACTCTGCTCTGCACCTGTACAACAAAAAGCCCAAACAAAAGATCCAATCCAACATACCCGTTTCCGCCTAATCTCCTCAGCTTTCTTCTCCGCCTCCGTCTTCCCAGGCGCATGCTCTTCAGTTTCAGACCTCACTTCATTTTCTTCTTTCCGATCCGGAGACTCTGTCTTCGGCGTTGTTGTTTCCCCTTCCTTCTTCTTGCTCTTCTTCTTTTTCTTCTCTACTCGGCCATTGCTGACTTTGCTACCCTTCAGCTTGAGCTTGCCTCCGCCGATGGAGTATTCGTCGCCCGCCATGTTTGGTCGGGCTGGAGCTTGATCGGGCCTGCTTGCGTTATCTCTTTTGGCGGTGTGGCGTGGCGAGAAGAGATATGAGGGGTGAAGATGGGCGTTGCGTGCGGAGTAAGAGGGGGTGATGGGTCGGTGTTACGTGCTGTAGAGGTGGGGGCTTTTATTTCCTGCTGCGATTTTGACGTAGGATGTAGGACCCGCTGAGTGGTGGCTGGTTTTCAAGGTGTTGTATTGATAGTGGAGGGTCGTGTTCTTCAAGTCGCAGCTTGAGGGTCGGGGGCCAATCAGAGGCGGTGGCGGGTTTGGGCTTCGATCTATATCATGCAGTGCATCTTGGACAGAACTCTCAGGCGCGAATTAAGTCGGTGGATTACAGCAAAATCGTCAGCCTCATATGACTGGCCATTGAAGGAAGGTGTTTGCTATATAGAAAGAACATAACAGCAATCTGACAAAGCACTTCGTCTCAAAATTATGAAGCCCTGTATAAGCTGGTTACTCGCATATGCAAGTACCTTCACATAAACCAAAACCGCATTCATCAGAACCTCCCTTTCTACCCCAAAATCACTCCGGATCCATCGCCTCCAAAGCATCCAAACTAGGAAGCAAAACCCGCGGTCCCTGCGATCCTTCCCAAGCATCCACATACTCATCCCGTCCACCCCCAACCCCATCCGTCCCAAAAGCCCTCCCATAAGTCCCCACAAAATTATCATAAGTAGCCCTCGGCTTAGTCCGACACAACCAGCACATGATATCCTTAAATCCCTCACGATTGAAGCCAGCACGAGGAAACACCCGCATAACCTCCTCATACTCCCGCACCGTAATCAAGACCTCATCACCCGGACCCCGGAGATGAGGTCCCAAAAAGTCAGCCACTATCCCCAGATTCGTGAGCGCGACTTCCGGAGCAGCATATCTGGCGATTGAGCCCGTAGCGTGCAGGGCGATGGCATCCCAGATGCGCTGGATTGTGGCTTCGGAGAAGGAATCGGTATCATCTTGTCTTTGGTTGGATCTAATGAAGTCTCGGGCGGTATTGGCGCTGTCGACTTCGAAGCGCTTGTCGGGGGATATTAGGGCGGGTGTTTTTGCCCATCCCATGTCGTGGAGGATACAACCTATCACGACGGCTTCGAGGTTTAGGTTTGGAGTGTTGAACTCGGGGAGCTTTTTGGCGATTAGGGTTGCCCAGTATGCGGAGCGGATGGTATGGTTGTACACGGTTTCGGTGCAGTGTTCTTTGGTGTAAGCGAAGGCTTTGGGGGCTAGTTTTGAGGGGGGAAGTTCGAGGTCAATTGCTGGAATAGCAGGGAGTGCTTCGGGAGATGCCATGGTGATTCATACAAGGAGAAAAGATGGACGGAATTAAGTAAGTCTTGTATATTGGATGCATGTGAGGTGATTACCAATCTTTTCAAATCAATATCACTGAGGGGTATGGTGAGCTTCAGTATGTCTCTAACGGTTTCGGGAAAGTACATCTGCGGTCCCTAGGGTCAGAATCAATCAAGCCTCATATCAACATAGTACAGCCCAGACGAATGTGAAGCATGTGCATGAACAAGTATTGCCCATATTGTTTTCCATCTAAGAATCGGTCATGGACCTCGGGAATCCTAATGCCAAGTTCCTAGGTCATCTACAGTTGAAAGAGGCCTGGAATTCCAAGTTGATTGCTGTAATCGTCCGAGCTCCACAACCAGTCCTCATGATAGTAAGCGGAGCAGTTCTAACCCAGAGACACCATCTGATCCCAGAGAACCTCTAGCTGTCTTCGGGAACTGCATATGTGAATCCAGGAGCAACAAAGCTCCCGGGAACAGCAATATTGATCCCACAATCTTCTTCATCAACACCATCTCCGTTCACGCTGGGTAGTGTGTCGCGCGAGGAGATTCAAAATGTTGGCGTGGACATGGTGGCCAGTCCTGATTGGTGCTCCCTGGTCTCTCTTGACCTCGCTCTTCCCTTGGTCAATGTTGTTTCGGGTTCGGCTTTTTTTCGGTTCCTGGCTGTAAGTTGCCCTCACCGGCAACCTCACCATCCCCCTCCTTCATACGCATGGCGACAGGGTTCACTGCCTGAAAATGTCCCACGGGCCCCCTTAGAACTTTCTCCTGAATTCTCCGCATGTTGGACAATAGATTGGATCGAAGAACAGCTCCCCTCGTGGACGGGCGCCGGGTTTTGCATAGGGACACGAAGGGGTTTGAGGCACATGATTGGTCCATTCGAATCTTTCTGCACGGGCGAATGTCTCCAATATCACTGATTCTCTCTCTTTTGCACCCTGGCGTACTCTATTCTGGCAATTTCGACAGAGATTCGTTTGGAACTGGGGAGGGTTGCGTCGAGTTGCTTCGCATGGAACCCAGGATCCGTATTGTACATTAGCCTCAGGGCAAAAGGAGGTTGCATCCCAATGAAGACACCATTGGTAGCGCCTCACTGCTTGGCACATAGTCTTGTCGTTCTATCTTCAGTTGAAGAATTGGTGTTACCAGTGACGCGTGATAAAGGTAAGCTGTGTGCGGGAAGTCTACCAAAATTAAGATACCTGGAGTGTTGAATTGACAGAGGCTTCAAGAAGAGAATGAGTTGCCTTGTTCGGTATCGGGGTTATTGGTGTCTTATATTCCCCCGGCCCCCTTCTCCCCGCCTCTCCTCCACTAGCCCAGAAGCTGCTTGTCCTCTCGTCACTGTGTCGATCGGGTGGCTATGTCAAAATCAGCCTAGTCGAACAGACCAATAGTAATGTACCACGTCAAGATCGATGGAATGAAGTCGACTGGGCAGGTTACGAGGTACATTAAAAGATGTGTGAAGCGATACGCTGGTCACCAATAGAACCATGAATCTACAAATACCAAAAATTGTTTCAGTTCTACATAACACTGGCCGTTCTAGCTCACCTGCCCTGTACCCTTAGACTGTTACAACCACTGGCTATCACGGAGACTGTGGATGAGAGGGGGAATAGATTGATCCCGATTAAATAGGAGGTCCTAATTAGTACTTTCCGTCTAGGCCGAAGTGCCATCATGTCATGCAGACACTTGCTCAAAGCTCTTTCTCAGATTTCCAAGCGAACGCATCAGGGAGAATGCGATAAAAACGATGCAAATACTTCTCTCACGGCCGAGAAAATCACAAACGATGCTTCTCCCAAAAGCGTTGCAGGCGAAGAACAAGGCCTGCTCAATCCAGTGCTAGAGACTGCAATCCAAATTCATCTGAACAAGATTTCCAGCCAAGAAAAAGTCACCTTCCAGACGGAAGCCAAAAGATTGACCCAATACGATTTGTTCTCGTCTATCAGAGAATTCGACAATGCCTACAAAGATCAGTCGGCTTTTCGGCCGCGTGCTGAGAAAATTTCCAATTTTCTGCAGTTTTTGGAGCGCTTTGTAGCAGGCATCTCCATTGCAATCCAGAGTGACCCCGCCGTGTCTTCGATCATCGTTGGGGGAACACTCATTATCCTACAAAGCGCCTTGAGATTCGCAAACTACTTCACCAAGCTAGCAGACATGCTGGAGCAACTGAGTGACTATCTCGGCCCTCTGACTGAGTACACAAAAGACCCATCACCCTTGGTACGAAATTGTACTGTCGCTGTCTATATCGATCTGCTCACCTTTTACCAAGACGCTCGCGGCGTCTTTATCGATCGGCAAGGGAATCAACGAACATCATGGCGACTATCATCATATGTCTTCGTTCACAGTCAGTGGGAGCCGTTTGAGACTAAGTTTGGGGTCATAGAGAAACGCTTCAAGCACCATCTGGATCTTCTCCGGCATTCAGTGTCAGCCACAGTGTTGCACACTGTTCGGGACTTAAAAACGAGCTCAGAGACATACGAATCCCGTGCAAGGAAAGAAGAACACTGTAAGTCCATCCTCATCCCATATCCAGTATTAAGCTCATTCGTGGCAGATAAGAAACAAGAATCTCTGATAAACTGGCTATCTGCGCCTGACTTTGAGCGAAAACATCTCGAAGTCTCTGCGAAAAGGCATCCCGCCACCTGCAATTGGCTTTTGAAGCGACCGGAGTTTACGAAGTGGGTAAAAGCTCCAGGGCCATCAGTCCTGCGGTGTGAAGGAAAACGTATGACCACAAGACTCCTGATCTGAAGAGAATTAATAACACTGACACATTGATAGCTGGAATTGGAAAATCTGTACTTGCGTGAGTATTCCAGACGATGAGAAAGGTAACGCTAACCAGAAGCTAGGTCAAAGGTGGTGGATTACATTTTGACAGAGTATGCCTCAGCTTTGACTCCCGTGGTCTACATCTACTATGATTACCATGAAAACAAACTCCAAGATCTGCCCTCCCTGATATTGGCCATTATACAACAAATTTGCATGCAGGTCCAAGAGATTCCGGAGTGGCTTTTGGAACACAAACGATGCTTCCGAAGTCCTTCTGCCGTTGGCAGGATGGAATCCTTTAGCAGACTCATTCAATGTTTCGACGGTATATTCCTGATTTTTGATGCTTTGGACGAATGCCCAAACGACCATAGAGGCGAGGTTATCGAGTTTATTCTCGCTTGTGTCCGAGATCTGCCAATTAAAGTGTTTGTGACGAGTCGAATAGAGCCTGACATTCTCGATGCTTTCCACTCAACGGACGTTTCAACGGTCAAGATCCAGGCAACTGATGTTGCCGATGATATCAGACTTTTTGTCCACGACCAAATCAAGAAGCTTCGACAGCATCGCGATGGAAAACGGCTTTATCTGAGTGATGATAATTTGGAGCCAACCATCGTGTCTTCACTGGCCGATCATTCAGACGGCATGTATGTAAGACTGGAATCTCCCTCTGTGGTAATAAGCTAATCAAGGAACAATAGGTTTCTTTGGGTTGACCTTCAACTGAAAAATATCTGCCGGATCAGTCGAGCTAAAAGGGATCATCTCATTATGGAATCGTTGACCACACTTCCGCGAGGCCTTCAAAACACATACATTCGCATTGCCCATCGAATCGAGAACGATGATAAATACATGAGAGATCTCGCTTTAAGATGCTTTACATGGGTTTTAAATGCCCAAAAGCCATTGCGCGAGCTAGAACTGCAGCATGCCCTCACACTCTATGGCGATAACATTGACCAGGATATAAACCCGATTAGTGTGATTCTCGATGCATGTGGAAACTTGCTTGTTGTGGAAGACGGCATTGTGCGTCCAATTCACTTCACTGTCAAGGAATTCTTCACCACGCAGACATTCCAAGGCCCATTGAAGAGCCTCCAGGATAGTGATTCGGTCCATGAGAGACTAGCTTTGGACTGTCTGCATTACTTGCAAAACTCGTTGAGCGGCCAGAGCCCGTGGCACGACACCGTACAACTCCAGGAATATTTTTGGGGTTGGCCGCTTCTGTTCTATTGCTCTCAATTCTTTGACCACCATATCGAAGCTGTGGGTCGAGATTCCAATGCCATTCTTACAGCAATAAAAAGACTCTTCAAACAAACCAGCGATTTCTTTGCAGCTCTATTGCAACTTCGTACTGTTCAAGACCCTAATAGGTTCACAGACTTGACGTCGAGCACGAAGCTTATTCTGCCCGAGGCTGATGTGAGTTCCATTCTCTATGCGAGTAAACTGTACAGGCTCGAGCGCATTCACGATCAATTTGCTGGTCTCAAACCAAACATCCACGCACTTCATCAAGCAGCGGCTGGGGGTCATGTTGAACTCTCAGCCCGGCTGATAGAAAACGGCTTCGCGATAAATGAGAATGATCACAACCATACAACGGCGCTATACCATGCCTGTCTTGGTGGTCACGTCGAAGTCGTGTCGCTCTTGTTAAAATACTCTGCGGATTTGGATTCTGAGGGCGGTTACTACGGCTCTGCTCTGCAGGCTGCAGCTTCAAGAGGGGAATTTGAAATTGCAGAGATGCTTGTTAACAATGGTGCTGTTGTTGATGGACCCAAAGGCCACTTTGGGAGTGCTTTAATCGCTGCAGTCTCAGAAGGCCATCTGAGGGTTGTGGAATTGTTACTTGTCAGAGGTGCCAACATCAACCTCCAAGAGGAGTTATATGGAAGCCCCCTGGAGACTGCCGCAGCTGGAGGTCATGGGGATATCGTGAAGCTTCTTTTACGGCAGCCTAATATTGTTGTCAACAATAAAGGGGGCCGGTTTGGTACTGCATTGACTGCTGCAGCAGCAAAGGGACATGAGAATATCGTTCACGTGCTATTGGATGCTGGTGCTGATGTCAATTTTGGCGGAGGGTATTACTGGTCTGCGCTCCAGGCAGCGTCCGCAGAAGGCCATGAGAAGATATATCGGCTTCTACTTGAGCAAGGAGCCAGCCCATATACCTGCGGAGGACACTATCAGACCTGTCTGCAAGCAGCGTCCGTCGGCGGTCACCAGGCTATTGTCAAATCGTTACTCGACAATGGTGCTGATGTAAATACACGAGGCGGCACCTACGGCACAGCATTGCAGGGTGCGTCAGCTGGGGGTCATTTGGAAATAGTGGAGATGCTCCTGAGCCAGAAAGCAACTATCGATGTTCAGGATGGCTGCGACGGAGTAGCACTACAGGCAGCTTCGCGCGAGGGACACGACGCCGTTGCTTCATTACTGTTGAAGCATGGGGCCGTTGTCAATCTTTTAAGCGGAGAATACGGAACTGCATTGCAAGCAGCATCATGTTGGGGTCACGAAAAGATTGTTGAGATGCTTTTGGATCATGGTGCAGATGTCAATGTCCAAGGTGGATGTTACAGTAATGCCTTACAAGGAGCCTGCGCGAAGGGCCATGAACGGATTGTTCAACTGTTGCTCCAGAATGGAGCAGATATTCATGTCCAGGGAGGGAAATATGGAACAGCGCTTTATGCGGCATCCTTCAAGGGTCATGAGGCTATCTGCCAGATGATTCTCGATCATGAAAGTGCAATCCAACACGAGGTCTCAGATCAAAATGTCTCTGGCATGTAGCCCGCTGATACCTGTGATTTGATGTTGCAGTCCGAGGGGAATCCAAGGAATGCCACGGTCTTACGGAACACCTGATTAGAGAACTGTGGATTCTCACGAAGTGTCCCTGGCTTGTTGGGGCTTTGTGGGCATTCAGAGTTGTCGGTAAGGGAAGTAACCTCATATTATCAAATTACGTAGGTAAACTGACTAGGTCATTATAGTTAGGCCGAAGCAGTCAATGCTTAAGATACAATCGAATCAGGAAACATTGTTTGAGAACTCTGATGATTAAATTGAAATGTCCAAGAAAGTTCCAAGGTTATTCTCAAGTGACTCTGAATTCTGAATTCAGGAAGCAAACGTCCCAGATCCCATTTCTTTCCTATTACAGATAACGCATACTATGTATCCTTTCTCTTCATTCAAGTCTGGGGAGACCCCAAAGAAATCCACATCTGCAGTGATGTGAAACATGGAGCAAATAGCCGCGTCTTTGACCGGCCGCTATTTTCTGCAGACGCTTCCATAATTCCCAGAGACGGTTCGCAAGGCTCTGGAACTGTGCTGCTCCTAGAGCCTCAGATTCGGCTTCTGGAGCATACAAAGGGATGAGGTTTGTGCAGTGATGTTTTGAGGCTGGCTCGTCACGATGCTTTCGTAGATTGGGCCGGAGTGTCCGCCCAGTCACCTAGCCGTCCATTAAGAGCCATGAGAACCCTTCTTAGTGCGAAATAGTACTACATACAACATAATAATGCCGGACGGCGGGCGGTGAAGCGCTCGCTCGCCCTCCAAAATTACGGGTGGAAAGGCAGCCGTTTCTGGCGTCAAAAGCTGTCATTTTCAGGATCCTTTTCACAGGTCCTCATATTCTATATATAATATGATGATCATGCATGCGTTTCATTATTTTGAGGGCATTTCAATTTGCAAGCGCTTTAATCAAAAGGAATTGGGCGCAGATTCGATCCACCCATACGCTTACGCATTTCAGCGCCTGCAGCCACGGTACTGGGTACCTTGATACCGCAGCAATCACCAAACCAGTCCGCGCTATCGTGAGGGTGATCATGACCGTGAGCGTGATCATGGCCGTCATGCTCCTCGACACCTCCCTCGGAAGGATCAGTCATGCCTTCAGCGGCAGGCAAGAGACTTCCAAACAAGAAGTGCTGCATGATGGGGAGTTTTCCCAACACCTCTTTCACGAACATCTTCTTCATGCCGCTCTCAACCTTGGTCCAGTTCTTAGAACCTGAGATATCGTCTAGCATGGGACTGTGCCAACGTAGACCCTTCACTGTCTTGACACTATCAACCCACCGTACTTGATCCAAGTAGAGATACTTATCACCCTCCTCATCCAATGTGGCGGTGTTGTGGATACCCAGAGGGGTGATGTAGGGGTGGCCGACAAGCTGACTAGCACCAAACAAAAACGGCAGGAAATGGTAGTCATCCAAACCCCAGACACCATGTGATCCAGCAGGCTCAAGGTAATAGGAAGATTGAACCTCACGCATGAGGTGCATGTACTCGACGTAGACCTTGACCACGACGGCGGGGAAGCTGCTGGCAGGGAGAAGACCGAGCTGGTACAGAGACAGCAACCACATCATGAAGTTGAGTTCGTGACCAGAGCCATAGTCGATCCGCTCTCGTGAACCCAGGCAGTTGATCAAATATGTCGAGATTTCTCCGATTGCGTCGCTGTCTTTCAGTCCCAGGATGTTGGTGTGCCATGATGCGCTCTGGGCAGTGACATCGTCGCACAACGTTCGAAAGGCAGGGTTGCCAAACCTTGAGCCGCCTTGGTCGATTGGGGGATTTTTTGCGAGGAGTGATCGTATCTGAGCGATGACAGAGAGGACCTTGGAGATGGATTCGGATTGAGGTTTATTTTGGAGGTCAGGGATGGAATGCCCGCGCACAGAGTCAGTCAATCCAAAGACAAAGGCGAGAACAAGGTTGTAAGTCGGTGAGGAGAGATAGAGTTCATGGTCTTTATGGGATAGGATGCGACGGATTGGTTTCCGGTATTGATGGGCGGAGAGGTCTGGCGGCGAAGGAAGAGGAGGGGTATTAGGGGTTGAGTCGCGAGAATTAGGATTGGGCTTGCGTGTGTTTGAGCGTAGTGCTGAGAGCTTCTGAGAAAGATCAACCTTCCCAGCAGGGGATGCAGAAGAGGGTTGTGATGCCATTTTGTTGTTTGAGTGAGGGGAATGAAATCGATAAACTCGATGAGCATACACAAGGTCTGACCGCCTGCCCTAAACAGCGCATGACGCAACTTTTTATAGAGGGGTCAAACTGAGATGCGAGGCATATTTGGAGAATCTCGAGTAAAGGTCCAAGCAGTAGTCATTTCTTAAAAACCTCATATATAATCCTCCAAGTCAAACCCTTCCAGTATCAAATATCTCCAACAGCAGCACAGCTCTGCGGATAAAGCCGAAGTGGGTTAGAGTGGAGCATGTGATCGCTTCCCCGGATTGATCAGGTGACCGAGATCATCGCAATGTTTCACGCTCTCGCTCGAGGTCACATTGTGTGCCACATGATGACCACAGCACGGTAAGACAAAGAACACCAGGAATATGTGCATAAGGCTTCAGTATATCAGACCAACATTTGTTTTTCACCGCCGTGAAGACCTTATCTCGAGAAAGCACTTTTCGGTCTTTGTTGACTTCGAGGGATCCCGGCGCTTCAGACCTGCATAAATTCCATTTTCTCGTGTCTTCGGATTGGACAACACCCTTCACTACCTGATCAGGAGACGAGCACGCCATAATGAACACATTTGAATCATCGGCACAGTCTCCGACAGGCCCCAGCAGCACAGGAGGAGCCAAAAACAACCAGTCACCGCGCTCGCCCGATACAGATTCAGCATTGTCATCATCCGTCGGCAGCAACCGGTCCCACTTGAGCACTGCATCGAGAACACACGCGCGCGACCAGCATCCGCTCCAGACCTCGTTCCAGTCAACCGAATCCACCCCGATCAACGCAGCTGGCTCCGTGAGACGCGGCTACCAGTCTACAGAACAAGCACAAGAACCCACCCCCCAGGCCAAAGACCCGCAACCCACGAACACAAACCCTAGCAATGGCAACCAAGAATCAACCTCCGAGTCGCACCAGTCCTGGTACAGCCGGATCGCAGATCGATATGGCAGCCTGGAGCTAGAGAACAAAGGCAGCGTGGCACGCGACCACCTCGCATTAGGTACTGCATCCTCGTTTTGAACCTCCAATATCTCCAAGAACACAATATTAACCACCATAACCGTATATATAGAACGAACTTTCCTAGCCTGGATGCGCACGTCTCTAGCCTTCGCTTCAATCGGCATCGCAGTAACCCAACTCTTCCGTCTAAACAGCACAAACGTAAATACGCATTCCAACGCCTTCGACCCAACAACCGGCTACACCCCCGGTATCCTCCCACCCCAGCTCGCCTCGGAGTACAATGCAGCTGCGTTCCAGACTTCCTCGACATCGTCCCGTCTGCGTAGCGTGGGCAAACCTCTCGGCTCGACCTTCATCGGAGTTTCGATCCTTATTCTGATCGTTGGGTTCCACCGCTACTTTGAGAGTCAGTATTGGATTATTCGGGGGAAGTTCCCAGCTAGTCGGGGGAGTGTGGCGTTGACGGCGTTTGTGGCTGCTGCGTTGATTGTTGCTGCTCTTGCGGTCATCTTGGCGGTTTCGCCGGGTGCGGTTGAAGGTTAGGTGTGGGTTATATCTAGGAGCGACTGTTTTCTCATTTCGATTTGAGCACTCGGCATGTTTCTTCTGCGGCGCTATTCATCTTTTTTTCTATATATCTTTTGGCGATTTGCGTGCAGCATCTTTTACATTTTCGGATATCTTCGACTTTTTACATCGATTATCGAGAATGGGCAACCTTTCTTGTATAACAGCGGGGAGAGAAGAGCCAGACGTATATATAGTTATGTTTCTATGTCTCTGTTTACTGATGTCGACGATAGATTGTATGCAATCATGATCATGAGTCCAGCCATCCCACATATAGCTATCTCATACGTAGGTCTAGAGTTAGGATACGACGCAGAGTCGATAGAGATATTTCGTTCTTTTCTGTCATGAACGCCCCGGGTCCATCCGCACCAGACCAGTCTAGGCACAATGTAGGGAGCGAGGGAAACTACAAGATTGACGGGAATATATCGACAAGGATGGGGGGAGGCAAAGAAGAGAAAGAGGATAGGAGAAAAAGACCTGGGCAATATGGCTTGCAAACAATGCGAAGCAAAAAATCACAGAAAAAAGAAGCAGACCAAGAACCGCCTAAATACAATCCGTTCATCGCGGGCCAAGCTTGTCCAGGGCGCGCGCACCCTGTTCCTGCCATTCCTGCTTGGATACCCACATATCTTCCTTGTCGGCAATCTGGTGAAAATGAGGTTAGCGGTGTTTGGAACGAGGTAGAAGATAGGGAACGAACCAAGTTGGCCAGCACAGCACCACCCAGGAAAACCATGTGTCTCCGACGAGGGGGATCTTCGATGCGGACCTTGAATTTCTGGAAAATTGTCAGTCAAAATGAGCTTGGATTCGCTAAGTGGGCCATATCGACGTACATTCAGACGTTCTGGGTCACCACCCAATACCCGAGTGAGCCAGAGCTGCTTCAGCTCCTTCTCCAAGCGGGAAGGCAGACCGGGGTACATGCTGCTACCACCGCTGAGCACGATGGCCTTGTATAGACTGGCGCGAACATCGACATCGGCTCCCTGGATACAGTTGAAGAGCATCTCAGCAATACCGGGCTGGTCAACGTCGACCAAGTGAGGCTGGAAGAGGCACTCGGGAGCCTCGAAGCGCTCACTGCCGACACGGATGACACGGCCGTCGGGCAGGGTGTACGACTCAACGAGGACGGTGGTATCTTCGGAAAGCTTCTTGTCCAACTCAAGATCGTACGAGACGTAGGCGAGCTTCTCCTTGATCTGGCGCACGGTCTCGAAGTCGGCAGTACGGTTCAGCGCATAGCCGCGGCGCAGCAGAAGAGCAATCAGATTGCGGGTGACGTCGCGGCCGGCGACGTCCAGACGGCGGATGTGGTGGTTCAGTACAGTCGACTCGTACACGGGAATGATGTGAGTGACACCGTCACCGGAATCCACAACAACACCGCTGCTCAGACCTAGAACACGACCTGTCAGTATGGATCACCAACCCGCGCTCCTGGCTCCCTTCACATACCCTGGGCATACAGTGCCAGCACCGCCTGGATCGCTACATAAACACCACCAAACCCGTATCCTTCCAGCATCACCTCGGCCATTTTCTCGCGGTTCTTAAGCGGGTTCATCGGCGGCTCGGTGAGGAGAATCTTGCGATCCGTGGGGTCGATCTTCATCTTATCGTAAAAGGTGTAGTTCCATAGATGTTGCATGTCGTCCCATTTCTTGACAATTCCATTCTCCATCTAGAACAACGTAGGTTAGGCATTGACAAGGCACACGTCTGGTTCGCGGAGAAGGCGGGGTATGACGGTCAGCGGGGACATGATCCCTCAGCAAAACATACAGGGTAGCTGATCTGGAGCATCGAGCGTGCGGCAGCGGCTTCATCACCGCACATGATATCCTTGACCACGATGTCGCCGCCCTGCTCCTCCGTTCGCAAGATGGGCCGCCCCACTATCGAGGGGAACTGGTGCTCTGGGAAGTTCTAGGGAGAGAGATATAAATTAGAAAGAAGCTTCAGAGAGTTGAGGCAAGTGTGCGACATACCTGGGCGGCATAGCCGACCTTGAGGAAACCGGTTCCTCCATCGAGGACTGCGGAGTAGCTTGTTAGCTTGGAGCTGGGACACGGTAGCCTGGGGGAAATCGATATGTACCAATGGGCATTTCCGCCATCTTGGGGGAATTAGGGATTCAACGGCTAACTGTAAGGTTACCGTCGAAGAAGGTTATTCTATTGAGGAACTCCCAAGATGAGCGGGATTGGGAGAGTTTAAGGGAGAGCGGAGGTGTTGGGGATGTTTGAAGTCGAGCCACGACGAACGGAGCATCATAACTTACGTGACCGTACCGTACCTGATATTCCCCCCACAGTTGGGGGTGAGCTGCAGCCATGACGGTATGTGACCACATCACTGCATTCTTGGAGCAGTAAGCTCAGAGATCGTAGATCAAGACGTAAATAAGACTTTAGTGGTTCGTATGAACTGTGGGAGAGTGTAAGAAGCAGTATATGCGCTCGCTATTGTGCATGCGGAACGCCTCGCATTAAAGGGGCATACACGTGGATGTGAGTTACAAAGGCATGTTGAATACGAAGACATGCAAAGAGAGGAATGATATATCTCTAGCCATTGGGGCAAATCAACACTCTCTACCTTGAAGAAAAGCAACAAGAGCAAGGGGACCTTCCTGTCGGCCGACTCCGATTCCCTCGGGAAAACACGCGCTCCACCAGTGAATACTATTATCCCTGGGAGTCATAGACAACCCCATTGATTTGCTTCAGTGGATTCTACATTAGTGATACTGCTTGATCCAATATCTGTCGCTCCCTTCACACCCATTCTTGGAGCTTGGAATCTTCTGCTTCAATCCCTCGACCCAGAACTCCGGAAAGCCAACGAGGCACGATGACACAAATCGGCTGGGCAAGTACCTCCAGCAACGATCAGCATACGAGATAAAAACAGCTAACACCCCCTTAGTATGGCCTCGGGTCCATGGGCCTGGCAATGGCCTCAAATCTCCAGCGCCACCTAGTCACAAAGAAAGCCCTGGGCCTGATGTACTCGAACCGCACGATGGCGCGCGGATCAGCCCTGCAAGCACTGGGAGCAGTTTCCGAGCCCAATTTCGAGAAACTAGTCTCTCGTTGCGGAATCATCTTCACTATGGTCAGTCAATCCTCACAAACAGGCACAAAAATACAAGTCTAACCCCGTTTCAGGTCTCAAATGACGCAGTGCTCCAAAGCCTACTGTCAACCGCCATGAGCTCAAGTCAGTCCTTGAAAGATAAGATCTTCGTCGACTGCTCAACAGTGCACCCGCAGACCGTGAGCGCAGCCGTGTCACAGCTGAAAAGCAAGGATGCTTCGTACGTAGCTGCGCCGGTCTTTGGCGGGAACCCGATTGCCGTGGATGGCAAGCTTGTTTTTGCCATTGGTGGTCCTAAGCATGCGACTGGGGTTGTTAAGCCTCTTATTCAGGATGTTATGGGTCGGCGTGTGATTGATTGCGGTGAGGATGCTACAAAAGCCTCGCTGCTCAAGATTGCCGGTAACATCGTGACGGTCAATATGATGGAGGCTGTTGGTGAGGCTCAGGTCTTTGCGGAGAAGACGGGTCTTGGAACTGGTGTCATGGAAGAACTTATTGGAGAGGCTTTTGGTGCTGTTGCTGGAGGGTACTCTAAAAGGTATGCCGGTCTTTCTTTTTTCTGTGTACGTCGCCGGAGTTTCTCAAACTCATATTCATTTCTAGATTGACTACTGGGGCTTATGCGCCGTCCCTGGACTCCCGTCCTGGCTTTGGTGTTTCCCTCGCCATCAAGGATGCTAGACATGCTATGTCGATGGCCCAAGAGCAGGGTGTTGAGCTTCCGGGACTTGAGATCGCCCGGGCGAATATGGAAGCTGCGAGAGAATTTGGTGGGGAGTGCCTGGACAGCAGTGCCATGTACGGAACTTTGCGTCAGAAGGCTGGTCTGGAGTTCTGGAATGAGAAAAGCAGGAAAGAATAGAGGGAATCGGGCTGGAAGTTGTGATCTGTGTTTAATTTTCAGACTATGACAGCTTTTACAAGAATCATCTAGCGGCGACGCTTATATGATCATACAACCCGTAGCACTGCTTAGAGCGTGCTTTTGCCCTGATTTAGAAGTCCACCCGAGAAAAATAATACAATAGAAAGAGAAAAGGAAAAAAGAAAAAGAAAAAGAAAGACAGGAAAAAGAAACCAAGATCAGAACAATTTTTACTCCCCAAAGCCATGGTCCTCTCTTCGCTAACACGAGTCGCGGGATTGAAACATATGGGCCAAGACCAACCTGGTAGAGGCTGGAATGGTGCTGAAATGGGTATAAACCAACTAGATGGGTTTGAAGCTTTTCGATACTTCCATTGTAGAGGACTTATTAGGCGGCGCCTTCGGTTTGATTTGTGTGGTATCCATCAGGTTAGGGTACTTCGCCACAAAGGAGGGCCCTAAAGACCAATTGGACAAATTTCTCATATGTCGTTCAAAGACGGGATTGATCACCAGCTCGTCCGAGTCAACAGCTGGCAACAAACAGTCTGTGTCCTCATATGGCCAATTGACGCTCAGTTCAAGTGTATATGGTCCGAACCACTCATCAAATGGGTAATTTTGATATGATGTGATGATCCGGTCACGCATCAATGGCCAGACAAGATAGTCCATCCAAGCAGGATGCGGGAGCAGAAGCTGTACCGGACATGGCCTGTACCACTCAGGGAGTCGCTCATAGTTCTCTTGCGTGGGGTAGATCTGCCAGCGCATGAGGAGAAACATGAGATAGAGCACGCCAAGCTGCTCCGGGAGCGTGGCGACATCTGGAAATTTACGCAGAATGTCTGTAAACACTTTCGAGACTGGATGCGAGTAAACACTCCTCTCGGGGTTTAATAGTGAGGAGACACTCGGGTATGGCGGACCTGCTAGTTTCTGCCTATGAATCCCTTGAGCTGCATCACGTTGCCGGCTTTGAAGGAATTCCAAAAGAATAGTATCTAATGAACATGTTGCCCCGAGGTTCCGTATAGGGGCGGCGAATGCAGGTGGCCCATGTTCGGAGGTAGTAGTCAATGGATGTGGGTATATTGGTGACGATGTGCTTTGAGAAGGGCGGGTCTCCGAGTTGCTGCGGCAGAGCATATCGGCTTTAGGGACATTCAACGACGCATCTAGCAAGAAATTAAATCCTAGACGTTCCTCGGAGCCAAGATCCAGGCTGTGTGTGAGATTATGGCGTTGTGAGTCTAATGCGACACGGAAAGGTGTCGACGGAGGAGCTCCATTGGTACTGTTGCGGCGACTCCCAAGCGTGGGTGCAGAGTGAGTCGGAGAGGGTGTGTCAAGGCTGGCATTAGATTCAGCATATAATTTGTCGCCTTGTGGTTGAGTTTGATTGCTGTGGGCGAAGTGATCGGCGTCGGGGAAAGGGGATGGATGCGAAGGGGTGGGAGCAGGCTTGAGCGAAGCCAGAGAAGGAGGTATTTCTGTCTTTATCAGCTTGAGATCTGAATGCTAGCGCAGGTGAAACCAACCTGGTAGTTCCGGCTTCGATAACAACGGTTGTATAATGTCCAATGCCGCCTTCAGTCCTTGACGGAGCTCTCCATTCTCCAACCGTATCGCCTCATTTTGGCGTAGAACCGCTTGCAGATCCACAAAGGGTTTTTGAGACGACAGGTCCCGGACCTTTTGCTCCAGAGCTTCGATATGGCCCTTGGTCCTTTCTCGAATCGCGCGCTGCGCTTGGCGGTCGTTGGCCCGCTTTTTTGCTAATTGATCGGGGGTCAAGTTCGCGACGCCTCGTGATGACACGCTGTTTAGCTTGCGTTTGCGTCCTGACGTGGTGCCATTGTTTTCCAAGAGCCCCTCCACATCCATCGATGCCGCACGAGGAAGGATCGGCGAGTCTTCAGGTTTGTCGAGGGAGGGCGTAGGTCGTGACTGTTCGGGCATATCGGGGGAAGGCGTCACATCATTGGTTTTCGGAGCGCGGTTGGCCATGGCACTCGCGCTAGCAATTAAGATTGGCCATGTACGACACAAGAGGAAAAGATGAGAGCGGGAGTAAGTGGTGTGCCATGTGGAGAAGATCGAGGTCGTGTCCAACGTTTAGACTTTGCGGGTTAGGGCGGGTCCGTCTACATGGCTACTTTGGGCTATCTCCTTCTATTGTTCGAGTTACTAAGGAGAAGCTCTTTGTTCTTGTTCTTGTTATATTGGTGTCTTGTAGGATTGATATGCTGCGGCCACTACTCACTCTCGAGCTTGATGTTCGAGGGTTCCCTTACCTCGGCATATACTACACACGTGTACCGTGGGTGTATGTACTTGGGCTATACACCTCCCTGGAAGATATGCATTTTGCTGACAGTCTGACGGAGTCTTGGAAATCTTCAAACAAGATCGTCATGACTGGCAGGACATTATCCCACAGCTATCGCAGAGTCCAATTTGAGCTATAGTGCCCTATCACTACACCTAAGAACGGAACCTCGGTACTATATTTGTTCCGATCAAGTGCAAATATCGATGAACAAAAACTCCCATTGCCGAGGACTGACGAGAAACATGAAGTATTCCGAGGACAGCCGCGAAGTTACACAAAAGACATGTACAAAAAGCGCCATATCTAACAACCCGGAAGAATCAAGAATATGCACAAAGAAAAGGAGTTCGGTCGTGTCGATCGTGTACAAATGCTTTTGGATATTCCAATGCAAAAAAGCAGAATAGGCGAACGATGATATGAGGCAAAGATTTCAAGACTATACTGAATGATTATTGGATCATATGGCCCATTTTCGAGATCTATCGAACCCAAAAATGTCAGTACGATCTCAAAGCGCAAAATGGGTTATGAACGTAC
Source organism: Penicillium crystallinum (assembly GCA_027569675.1). Lineage (NCBI taxonomy): Eukaryota > Fungi > Ascomycota > Eurotiomycetes > Eurotiales > Aspergillaceae > Penicillium > Penicillium crystallinum. The sequence continues at coordinate 55,683 of JAPDKR010000029.1, read as the reverse complement.
CTTAGTCTTCAGATATCCCTCAATCTCAGAACTCTTGATTCCTCTCTGACCACCAGTCCGCCATGCCAATGGAATCATTGGCACCCGCTCTTTAACAAGAACTTCCCGGTTAGGGCCCTCAATAGCGCGGACTTTGTCGGGGTTATTCGTGAGTAAACGAATTCCCTCTGGAATAGTATCCGCGCCACAGCCAAGATCTTGCAACATAGCCGTAGCCAGTCCATAGCTACGGGCATCAGCGGGATGCCGAAGCAGAAGGTTTGCCTCGACGGTATCGGACCCAAGATCCTGGAGATTGTATGCCTTCAACTTCTCTCCAAGACCGATTCCACGACCTTCTTGTCGCAGATAGATAATTACACCCCCCGTCGAGTGTGACGAGAGGGACTGGACTTCTGGTGGCGCATCGGAAGCAAGATCTTCAACAGGGAAAGACATCAAGCGCGCCGCCTCGTCCAACTGCTCGCCGCAATCGCACCGGGCCGACCACGCTGTTTCGCCCGTATAACATTCCGAGTGAATTCGCACCAGAGGTGGCTCGATCTGCTTTGGTGTCGATGTCGTTTCGCCTTGCGAGTCATCATATCGACTGCTGACTCGGCCCGGGTGCAACTTCCCCATGTACGCGCCGCGAATCATCCGATCCATCTCCGTCTCCCCCGGTCGGACGCTGTCCAAGCTCCGACTACGGATGTTATTTCCAAACACAATGGCCAAATGCTCTTTTCCATCCAGGTCATTGTGGTAGAGATGCAGGAACATCTCCGCTCCATTAGTTGTCGGGATGCGCGCGCGTACAATACATTCCACCGCTGGGAGTTGCTCGAGTAACTTGGGGCCTTTGGTGGGCTGTGTTTTATGTAGAAGGTCCGCTGCCTGGTTTTGATGTAGGACTGCTGTGGGACTCAGGTCTAGGTTTAATGTGCCACCGGGGGTTGCAGGTGGGGTGAATGCAGGCGATAGCAATGACTCTGGTAAGGCCGGGGTATGTTCACCTGCTACGCTGCCCCCCTGGCTTGCATCATCCGATAGTCCATCTGGTCTGATTGGGAGCGATTGCGGGGGGAGCTTTGGTGAGGCGTGGGCCGGTAGATCAGCCATTGCGACTGTTGGCGGCGGAGAGGCGGGGTAGTCCGAAGGTGCGGCGCGTGAGACCTGCTGCAAGAGCTTTAATGTGCAGGGGTAGGGATTGAATAGCGCGAATGCATCAATCCAATTGAAAACCAAAACACAGTCTGTGATAAGAAAGTAGTTTAACTGCAAAGTAGACTACGCCGGCAATGCTCCCTCGGCATGTCGGGAGCATTGAGGAGAAAGCTGAGTCATCTCGATGTCACCGCTTACTCTAGCACATTCTCTCGGCTCTCTGACCGGGGCCGTTTTTTTAGTCAGGAATTCACAACTTCACATCAACAGCGTTGTATGCGCCTAGGTGACCTGAAGACCTACTGCTCTATGACCTGCAAAACGCTCAACTTGGGGATTTGATTGATCGATACACAAGTTGCATGTTAAATGTCCGTTTTCCTATATTCATCTCTCGACTTGAAAGCCGAGATCGGGATGAGAAAGATAACCGCGCCAAGGGTCCGCCACTTCACGTTGTAGCGCTTAACTGATATATCATGAACACTTTTCACTATATACATGGCATGGTCATCATAATTGCACTCTTATGTTTTGAACCTGTAGCTCGCGTTGCTCGACTTAACGGAACAATCTGAATTTGAACCATGTTCACTGTAGATGTAGCGCCCGGACTCATAAACGTAAAGCAATAGTAGAACCATCGAGCTCTGTATAAAAGAACCTGATATGGCTTCGTATTTGTGAAATCTGAAGTGCTCTGTGTTCAAAAAAATTTCGGATTCTCTAACTAAAGTATCTAGTCAAGATGAAAGTACCCATATCCATGGTAAGCCTTCGAACTCCAGATAGCGCCGCGCTTAAATGGTATCATCGTCACATCAGATCATATAAAAAGGATGGGCCTATTTGCCCGGAATATCCAGCACAAATCGCCGGTCGACTTCCATTTCCTTGTCGTCCTCTTCACCTTCAAACTTGAGGCGGTAGACATCTTTCCTTGCACCCATGACCTCCGCGCGGTAAAAGGTCGTAGTATCCGGATACCGCGCAAGGACCTGCTTCCCAGGCGGGTACGCAGACAAGTGCGTATTGATTTGTGGAATGGGAATGAGCGAGACAGCAGTGGTCTTATAAACTGCGCCTTGCTCGCCATTCTCATTTGGCTCGGGATCCTGCACATCATATCTGATAGAATCCGTCAGTCCAAACTCGGTAACACAAAACAACCTAGAACTTACCGCTTCTTCGGCCCTTCGCCTGAAACAGCCTTGATTATACATTGGATTCCCTCGCCCTCGACACCTTGCTGTTTTTTGTTATGCTTGAACACAACCTGAGCTCCTACCACCAACAAGCCATTCCGCTCGGCGGCTGTGCCCTTGGTCCCTTCTGACGATCCTTCCTCGATTTTGACCATGGTATTATCCTGACGACCACCTTCGCGGGCTTGTGTGCTTGATGAGACACTCGCACTACGTGGGGCAGCCCCCTTCGAGCGCGCCGATTTGTCTGCCCCCGATGCACTGGGAGAATCGGCGACCGAGCTTTCGAGCTCATTTCTTTTTTTGCGGGATTTGTTGAACGATGCTGTTCGGTTTTGGGGCGCTTCAGCTTCAGATGCTTTGCGCAATGCAGTGAGCAGTTCTAAATTCTTGATTACATCGCATGGCTCGTCTTGCATGATGGCGCGCTCGTCTTCGCTGAGCTTCTGGCTCAGCCGTAGCCAGCTATCGAGTTGATCGTGTTCAGCCATGGTTGGTTCTACTTGGAAAAGGCACATTAGCATATGTGAACCATATTGAGCCCATGCTCACTGAATTGGACGCGAAGCGCATGTTGGGGCTTTCTGTTGGGGAGCCGAGGGATCTACTTCAAAATGCGGGGAACTCACTGTTTCCATCGAGGGCGATCTTGTCCACCAGAGATTTGATCTGAACAGATAATGAAGTCTGCTGGTCAAACTTGTCTTTGGATTTTCGAATATCCTGGCAAATCTTGGTCCAGAGCTCCAATTCCTCGTTGTTCCCAAAGCCGTTGTCTCTGGGACGGGGGCGGTTGCGAGACATCTTGGGTCCAGTTACCACGACTTAGGGTATGTAGGGGTTGGAAAAGCAGATGCCCAGAAATCCGGGGTTTCGGAATCTCCAGACCAAGAGGGTGTTTATTTGAAGGCTGGAGATGCCCGCGGTGATAAGGGCTCTCCGGCCTCCGGGCGGTCGGGGTCGATGCGCTAAACTATTTTGGGATATGACATGGTGAAGGGTCAACGTCATGGTTGTTTTTTATTTTCTCTAGCTGTAGAATGAAGGGGAACATGCTCGCTATTAGTAGACTATTTAGACTATTTAGACTATGAAGGCAATACCCAATCCGGATATAAATACTGGCCATAGCTAATATAGGATGGTTGCGGAAGTACTCCGCCTCTGAGGTACCTGATTAGGAATGATCAGATTAAGAAGCTCCGTATATCGAAAATCCAAAGTAGATCAGATTTCTACATATCATCCCCACATCGCTAGGTCAGCTAGGCCAGTACATATAACCTTGAAAGGTTTGAATTAGTGTCAAGTTTGTCATAAAAGACCCTGTCCGACATCTCTCACCGAAGGCTTGGCGGGGGGATTTTAAATACAACGAAACTGGTTGCCCCTCCGCTTTCCTCACAATCCACCCCATTTCAAGATGCAGGTACCACTACTCAGGCTGCAATGCGGTAAGTTGAGAGATACGATAAAGAGAAGATACTTAGCTGACAAGATTCCTCCTAGGCGTTAACAGCTACGATTGGGGTAAGTGTGTACTAAGTTAGGATATTGGGTTCCCGCAACTGATAGCTCGTCATAGGCAAGGTTGGCCAAGAGTCCGCAGCGGCCAAGTATGCGGCCACAACAGCTGCCCCAGATTTCACCATCGAGGCTGAAAAGCCCTATGCTGAAGTAAGTAATATCACAGAACACGATTCGATCTTCTTAAGCTCACAATTTCTAGCTTTGGATGGGCACTCATCCCTCTCTTCCGTCTAGAGATGTGGAGACCCAGCGTACTCTCCTTGACATGGTCCAGGATAACCAGGCTCTTCTGTCCACAGAAATCAGTGAACGCTTTGGAAGCAAACTACCCTTCCTGTTCAAGGTGCTTTCCATCCGCAAGGCACTTAGTATCCAGGCCCACCCCAATAAGAAGCTTGCTGAGCAGCTTCATGCACGGGACCCTAAGAATTACCCCGGTAAGTATTATCCAAAGTAGAGCTCAAGTCACGAGCGTCGGAATACATTGCTAATCAGTTATTAGATGACAACCACAAGCCCGAGATGACCATTGCCATCACCCCATTCGAGGGTATGTGTGGCTTCCGTCCTCTCGCAGAAATCGCACACTTCCTACAGGCCCTGGAGCCTTTGCGTAATCTAGTGGGCAACCAAGCAGCAAGTGAATTTGAGCAGCTCGTCAAGGGCAATGAGAATTCAGAAGACGCTACTGTTATCCGAAAGAACAAGGAAGCTCTCCGCTCTCTCTTCACCACCCTCATGGAATCCCCAGCCGAGAAAATAGAGACAGCCTGCAATGATTTGATCTCGATCGCAGATAACAGCCCTGAAAGCTTTGCAACTTTGTCCGGTGAGGTGGAAACAAACCCCACCAACCCCGCCGAGCTGGCTGCACTCGCCAAGCGTCTGAACGGACAATTCCCGAACGACATTGGCCTGTTCGTCTTCTTCTTCCTGAACTTTGTCAAACTGGAGCCTGGCGAGGCTATGTTCTTGAAGGCAGATGATATCCACGCATACATCTCCGGTGATATTATCGAATGCATGGCATCCTCGGACAACGTCGTGCGAGCGGGTTTCACTCCCAAGTTCAAGGATGTGGACACTCTCACTCGAATGCTGACCTACAACTACGCTCCAATTGAGGAGCAGAAGCTTCAAGCTACAGACTACCCATATGTCATCCTGAACGCCACTGCATACTCAAGCGCGTCATCTGCAATGCTCTACGACCCTCCTATTGATGAGTTCAGCGTTGTCAAGACCGACTTGAACCGCACCGGTGCCAAGGCGACTTTCGACGGTATCTCTGGTCCCAGCATTTTGATTTGCACGCGTGGCAAGGGCAGGATTACCGTCGGTAACAAGACCGAGGAGGTCCAGGAGGGTTATGTGTTCTTCGTGGGCGCGAGTGCCGAGTGCATCATCGAGAACACCGGTAGCGGTGAGGGCGAGGATGATGTCTTTACTACTTACAAGGCATTCTGTGAACTGGCCCCCACTGGTGAGGAAAACTAAGTCAATGGTCACTGGGTCATTTTCTAATCTGTGGCGTCAAGATGAAACATCCCGTTCTGGAATCGGTGCAAATCTGTGAAGATTACATGGGGGACTATGTTGATGGTCTGTTGATTCTGATGGCATTCTCATATGAACAAATTAAATAACACAAAGCAAAGAAATAATTGATGTCAATCTTGCCAGTATTCAAGGCTTAGCTTCCCTTCATCCATGATGATATGCTAGAGCTTGTGGCGATTGTATTTGTCAATAGCTTCTGGGTTTCTTTGTCGATAGGGTTCCCTTCGGCATCGTAATCTGCTAGAATATCCAACAGCGGAGGTAGAGCATCCAAGACGGGAAACTCAACAACTTGGCACGAGATTGTACTCGCTCCTTTATTCTCGTCTATTGATTTGAACGAGACCCTGAAGACCCGGGTGTGAATTCTCGGCCGTACGGAAAGGTTTGCGGACTGTTCAAATATCAGGTTCACTGATCGCAGACACGCCTACCGAAGGTATTGGTAAGCAAAATCGGCGCTCACTGAGCACTCAAATAGAAAGGGAAAACCCAGAATCGGCAGTGGAAATCAGTAGATATGTACTCCGTACCTCGTCCTAACGAGACCAGTTCAGGACCGCGGCATAAGCATCCTTGGGGATCTCACGATCCACCGATCTACAAACCAATCAACGCCTCCTACTCCACGTCTGATAGGCTCCCCACAAAAGCCGAGGGCCAACGAGAGCGGGGAATGCAGCCAAGATCGGAGTTTCAGACCTTAACTATGCTCTTCCGATCCGAAACCCGAAAAAGAGTCAAGCTATAAAGCTATGCATTCGTCACAACTGGGCTTCACGAGCCCGCTCCTCCTCCCTCCTAATACCCTGCAAATATGTCTTCCAAACAAGATGTCCCCAAGATCACCTTCTGGGAGAAGGTCGATCTCCCCTTCCTGCAGCTATCCATGTATGCCACCATGGTATATGCCTCTATCACGGGTGTCTTCCGGGGTAAAGCCAGCCCTAAGCGCTACGACCAACATATCATGAGATCGGTTATTCGCAAGCTTATTGATCGAAGCTCTGATAATCAAATCAGGTATGTATATATTCTCCAATTCCCGCAATCCGCCATCTCGGTCCCCACGTGGAAGCTTGAAATCAATTGAATCTCACATTTCCACACAGCTACATCCAACCCAACACAACAGGCACCTACGAAGCCGTCATGAAGAAACGCAATCTCACACCCGAGACCATCCAACTCCCCCACGGCGCAGAGGGCAACTGGCTCGGAAACAAAGATGCCAAAACCGTCATCGTATTCTACCATGGTATGTCCCACCATTCCAGAAGAAAGAAAGAAAAAAAAAAAAAGAAACAATACTAAATAAGCCCCCCCCCAGGCGGCGGCTTCGGCATGCCCTGCTCACCCGACCACATCGAATTCTGGCTCAACATGCTCAAAGCCCTAAACGAAGCCGGCCACGACGTAGCCGTCTTCTTCCCCCGCTACACCCTCACCACACACGCCGCATACCCAACCCAACTCCGTCAGGCCGTCGAAGCCCTCCGCTACATCCTCTCCAGCCGGGAACCGGGGAATGTCTTCGTCGGCGGGGATTCCGCAGGCGGGAACCTAGCCACCGCGACGCTGTTGCATCTGACGCATCCGCACCCGGAGATTGAGGCTGTGGCGATTGAGGCGCCGCTTGCGGGTGTTTTTGCGTATGCGCCGTGGGTGGATTTCGGGACTGGGTGGGCTTCTATGGAGGAGAATAAGTGGAAGGATGTTGTTACGGTTGGGGCATTGGAGGGGTGGGCGCAGAGGTATTTGAAGGGTAGGGAGGGGGATTATTGGAATCAGCCTTTGAATGCGCCGAGGGAGTGGTGGGGGGATGTTAGGACGGGGGGGATGTTGGTTTTGGTTGGGTCGGATGAGATTTTGCTTTCGCCTGTTGAGGAGTTTGTGAAGAAGGTTCAGGGGGTTTTCCCGGAGATTGGGCTTGTGGTTGGGGAGGATGAGTCGCATGATGCGCCGTTCTTTACTATGACCAAGGAGGAGACGCATACTGGGAGGGAGTTGCGGAAGTGGTTGGCTGCGCGTTTGTGAGGGTGTTCTGTTGGATAGTTGATACACCGACTTTGTGCGATTTGAGGATATGTTAAATAGGGAGGTTTTCTTAAGTACTGAATTGTTAATACCAGGTTACAGATGATGATTGCAAGATTGAATGGGTCGTGTCTTTTCATAAACAAGCAGGGCAGGCTCCCCTGGCTTGGATTAAAACAAAACAACAATTAGTTAGAGAAGTTACATTAATTCTAGGATGAGACCTTGGCAGAGAACTTGGCCGCCGCAGTATCGAAGAACTCGCTCTTCTCCTGGATATCGGCGAGAAGGGCATGTGCGGGCTGGACCTGTTGTAACCGGCTGTGGTAGAGCAAAATGTTAGTATCTAATCGTGAATTTTGGGTAATGAGATGACATACGACTCCAGTTCCTCGGTCTGCTTGCCAGCCAACACATTCAAGACAATGCTGTTGGCAATCAACTCCACGTCGGTAGGGTATTTCTCAAGAGCGGCGGTGAGAGCGGCCTCAGCTTCGGGGAGACGACCCAGATGGATCTCAGCGACGGCCTGGCCGACAATGGACAGGGGTGCGGAGGTGCCAGGCGCGGAGGCAAGTTCCTCGTAGACGTAGAATGCAGATTGGTATTTCTCGCCGCCCTGTTCAGCAAACCGCATATGTCAGCACACAAATTCTAACTCCGGGACTGAATCTTTTTTGTCACGTACCACTCTCAGGCCAACCCAGGACTCGGCAATGTTGACCAGTAGCGAATCCTGAGCCCAGCGCTTGGCGGCTTGGACTTCCTTGAGTGCGAGATCGGTTCGGTTCTGTTGGAGGTGGATCTGAACAATGAGGGAGACACTAAGAGAGGCAGATTGTCAGAATAACATGCTTCGTACCCCTAATTCATTTATGACGGTGTACTCACGCCTCGAGGCTACCCTGGTGCTTGGACAGCAGCGCCAGCGCCTCCTCGCTGTGACCCTGGGACTGGAGCACAGTGGCAGCTAGCACCTGCACGGAGCTGTTTTCGGGGTAGTTCTCTGCGAGCTCTTGTGCGAGTTGCAGGGCTTCGTCGGGCTTGCCGGCGGACTGCAGGGCCAGGGCCTTGACGGCCGACAGATCAGGGCTATCTTCCTCGATAGAGGGTTCGGCGAGACTTTCGTCGAATTGACCGAGAGCAATCTGGGCACGGAGTCTGAGTACTTGGGCGGGAAGCTTGTTCTCTGGAGAGAGCGCAGAGGTATCGAAGTCGATCACATTCTGGTATTGGCCTGAGTGGAAGGCGCTGTGGATGTTCAGGAGCTCTGCGGGGAAGCGTAATTAGCAATGGGTGGGGTTTGTATGAGCAGCTGGTAAGCTTACCGCCCTCTGCCGAAAAGGGATCCATGTTGGCTGTAGTTGTGGGGGAATTGCTTGGAGGGGAATGGGTGTTGTTGGTGTTGCGCTGTGGCCGCAGTTGTTCACGGTGTCTTTATGGCGGAGAGGCAACTTTGCCGAAATCAACGGGGCAGGTGGGCCGACCGCCTTCGATCTATACAACCTCATCTTTTACAATAATCTAGAATCTTTCAGCCCGGTTTACATATTCATAAATTAAACAATTGATGGTGATGGTATGTATTAGTGATACTCCTGAGGGTATCTAATATTAAATAATTATATAGACATGTTCACGAAACGACAAGACAGATTGGTGGTACATGCGTTGAGGCCTCGTTAAAACCAACTGGGTTGAAACCCTTTGGGACAAATCCCCCAGCTGGAAAGAGTACCCCAGGGAGGCTGATTGAGTACAGGTCCCAATAGCAAACACGAATTGATCCTCCAAACAAAACGATCACGTTGATCTCCCGGATAATCTCTCCCTCAATACCCGACATGCTTTGCGGGCCTTGCTTGATAAAACTTGTCCAACAACAAGAGGCAGCCACTGGGGCTCCGTGGTCGTAGACGAAGAAGACGAGGTGGAGGATGCGGCGGTGGAAGAATCCTCGGACGGTGGTGGTAGGGGTCCACAAAATGGGAGCATACAGCGCTCGTACTCGGAGTCGGTGGAAGCTGAAGCTCGCGAGCTTGTGTCCTCGGGAGGTAAGTTGGCGCGGTTTCTTTTTGGGCGGCCTTGGTTGATTTGGTTGTGTAGCCCGAAACGTGAGGACCCGTTGAGGTTCGGCTTTTGTACCGGAGGTTCGTGCTCCAGTTTGAGCGGGATGTTCGTCCGCAGGTAGTCGAGGGATGGTCGTGACGATGAAAGAGGTGATTGGGTTTCTTCCGACTCTTGTTGGTCGGACTCGTTGGGGCGCTTAGGCGCCATATGGTGGACTTTGAATGTCCTAAGAATAGTGTTAACATCTATTGGTACAAGGATTATATATAGATGGCCTACCTTGGGTCGATGTTTCCGTTGTCGGCAGAAATGGCGTCAATCCAGTCGAAGGATGAGGCCTGCTCGTAATGGGATTGCACGGTTGTCATCATGCTTTGTTGTATATAGCCTTCGGTGAGTTGTGTTGTAAGGCTTTGTGGATCTTGGTGGGCTGATGATTGATGCATCAACCTATTGATGCTGATCGAGTATATAGTATGTATACTATATAAAGTTAAGTATACTTGAATAAGATTTGATAGAAGCTTGATGGTAGGATGATGTAATAGTAAGAGGAGATAGATGAAGAAGTAAGAAAAAAGAAAGGAGAACATGAATAGATCCGAGTATAAGTATGAGTTGATTGTAAAGTTACTATTCCTACCTGAGAGTCCAATTCGAGTTCCGTAGATGCAAGTGGAAGTTCATTTCATACTTTCCTTCATTGGGGTGAATTAGGGCTGGATCCATGGTTGTTTGGATGAAACGAGTGTCGGAGATGAGGGAAAGCAGGTCACCAGCCTCGAAGTGAGTCAACCGCATCGTGAAAACAGGACCGTTCCAAGACGAGACAAACCTTCTCATGAAGGCCGGAGACCCGTGATATCTATGTACTTTCCTTAATACGGATATATTGACATACATCATAGTGATGGCACAGGACAGCGAGCCTCGAAGGTGAGGGACTAGCAACAGGAAGATAGCACAGAATTACAGGAGAAGGGGAGTTGTAGAGCCTTGTGTAGGTGGTTCGATTGAAGTAGTTGAAGAGCAGCATTAGTAGACCCTAAAATCACATTACCTTGATAGTTGGTGGATTGTATCTATAGGCAGGACAAAATCCTACAACTCACACTCTGCGTGAATTGTATAGGCCGATATTGCAAGACGAAAGCGGCTGAAAGCGTTCGATTGCCCCTAGATAAGTGCGAATCATCAATATCCCATCTTGTTTATGTGTGCTTTGTGCGATAATCTCATTTACAATCAAGGTAGCCTCTCGTGTCAATTTCCCAGGTCATCAAGACTTGGGTTAACTAGAATTTACAGTGAAACACGCGTTGGTGCAAGAAATTAGTCTAGGAAGCTAGCTACTAGCATATCAACGCTTCAACCTTGGAATAGATTGTCAAATTCATCATCGATTTTCTATTTGAAGGGCCATAACTTCTAAAGATAGCAAGTGTTACATGATGTAAAGTTTCCATCAGCCCTGCCATCTGAACCGACCCTCTCGCAAGGTCTTGACAACACCCAGGGGCATAAACTCGCGGTTAACAGCAGCCAAAGTACCGTAGGTACGCACCATTTCTTCGTAGTAAAGCTCAGCTACCCAGCGCCAATAAGGCGACATCGCTCCCCAGTCAGCCGAGATAGAGTCCTGAGCAGAAAATTTGTGTCCAAGGGCATTTTGTTCCTTGATAAAGCCGTCGCTTTGAGCAACGCTCGTCTCACTCGGAACTTCTGTTAATTTCATGTAGACATTCAGAAGAGATGTGCTATACGTTTCTGGGTACCGTGTGTATTCTTCCAAGGACATGAAGGGCTGGGGTTCCTCGCCCCATTTGCTCCAAAACGAGTTGGTGAGGTCAGGGCCATCCTTTTTGAATTTTTCCTTGGCTGCCTCGTATGCCTTCTCATCATTTAGGGAGGCCTTGTGCAATAGCTTGCGAGGGGTTTGTTTGATGTTTTCGCGCATGGCAAGCAGCCCAATGAAAGGGTTCAGAAGACCCAGGCCGCCAAGTTCAACAGGGTAGTAGAAGAATCCATCGGGCAGTCCGTGGATGTCAAACCGATCGGCAATCACAGTGCGGAGATAATCGGTGACACGACTGATTGGCTCAGATGGATTGTTGACATCAAAGGTTTTGCTGAAGAGAGTTCTTTCAATACGGCTCAGGGTAGAAATGGCCATATCGATATGATCTCGGCCGAAGCACATGGCTGGTTTTGCAAAGTTGTTGGTAAAGAAGCGCCCAAAATAGCTGTTCCATGCCTTTATCCATGCAAATACGCTCCTGCAGGATGAAAGTTGACGTGAAAGCTCCTCAATGTGCTGGTCGACCTGTTCTTGATCGATGATGAATCTCTCTTGCTTTTCATCCAGAACCAAGAAACCCCAGCGAATATCACCAGATGGAAGAGATGACTTTTCATGGGCATTATTCACTCCCATTTGTACCATTCCAGTCTTCTCCTGGTTGAACTTGAGGCCCATCACCTGAGTAAATTGATCCATTGCCTCCCATGCCTTGACGCAAGTATCTTTGGCCCCCCAGAACCAAAAGTCATCGTGGAGTCGGTATAGAAACGCACCGTCTGTGGCCTGATTGACTGCATAGTCCATGCAAAAGAGAACGGATTCTCCCAGACAGTCACCAAGGGTATGACTCATTGGAAGTCCACGCTTGCGGATCTGGATAGTGGCATCAGATCCATCTTGGGCAAATGTGAGCGGTGCCTCTAGGAACACGACGAAAAAGTTAATCCACTGTTCGGAAACCCCAAAGAACTTCATCACAGTGAGCAATGTTGCATGTGGCATTGAGGGACCAAACCATTGAAAGTCTGATCGAATTGCGGTAAATTCCCCTCGTTGATGCTTGTGGATGATGGACTCTGTGATTAATAGATGGAGAAGAGAGTGCTTCGTATCCAAAGCGTTTTTAGATTTGGTGTCCGTATCGTCGTATTGCCGTGCGCCCTCACTGGTCGATGTGGGCAGTTGACTCATGAAATATTCATTCCTGTATGTCTCTTTTCGAACCCCATTGATCATGCCAGAGCTTGCGTTGGCTCTCCGGCCAAGGAAGTGCTTGCGCAAATCCTGGTGCTTTTCTGGGATGTCCTCTCGCAAAGGCTTCCAGGCGTGAGACTCAAGGAATTCCTCAAATACCCGCCGCAGTTGCACAGCCCAAGTGGTCCCGAGATACTGTAGCAGAAGAGCATCGAGGAGGTCTTCGTCCATGAAAACCCGATATTTGCCATTGAGTTGACGGCGCATACTGACAGGGATTCCATGTTCACCTCCGGTCCATGACCAGCTTTCAATTGACGCAATGCGCAGGTTGAGTACATCTGCCACTTCCTGAGCGACCTCTTTATTCCGCATGAACTCTTTCAGAATAGTCGTCTTCTCATCGCTGAGCAGGTCACTTTTAAGCAATGCACCAGAGACCCACTTGAGCTCATCAACGTCGAGCCACTCTCCCTTGGAGGCAAGATTTGTTCCAAACGATTGCATGCTTGTTCGGAGATCCTTGAGGGCCTGACGAGAAAGCTTGGTCTGGGTGAAAAGATCATCCAAATAGGACTGGATTGCGTCCTCGTTGACATGAGTAGCAGCAGTAAAAACCAGAGACTCCCAGGTAGCACGTTGCTCATGCATTTCTGCGCGCCCAACGCTTTCGAAGCTGGGGTCGGGCTCAGTGGGTTTGGGTTGAGAGGTCACACCCGCGGTGGAAGCACTGCCCCCGTCCAACTCGGACAGCCACTCTGTTACCAATTGGCTGTAGAATTCACCGTGCGAATGTTTGATCTCGAGGTACCGCAATTCTCGCTCAAGTTGATCAATTCGATCTTGAAGTGCTACCCGAGAGATGGATGGGTCATGTCGGCTTTGTAGAAGAAAACGACGAATGTTGGTATGATCTTCCCGCTGCAAGCGGCCAACTCCCCGTGAAGTGAGTATGACTTCTGATTCATCAGACGAAGAATCAGCATCTAGGTCCACATCATCTTTGTCTAGCGAATCCTTGGGGTATCCTTTGAGGCGTGAGATTCCATCTAGCAAGGTCTGAGCACGAGTGCGCAGATTCGGGGCTGCATCGGCATTTGCAAGGATCTCAGTTTTGCGCAAGTCAAACAAGGTGCGCTGCTTGGAGAGTTCACTGATTTTGGTGGCGGTGATCGACTTCAGAGTCTGCGGGAGGGCCCCGTTTGAAGCCATGAAGTTCGAGTTCCACGCGAGCTGCTATGGGCGATGATGAGGAATGATGATATCTGGCAAGGTGGGTGATAGAGGTGGTTCCTTGAATTTTGAGGAAATGAGGTGTGAAAATGTTAATGATGAGAAGGAAGTTGGCTGGTGTGGGTCTGGGAAGGAGGGGGTATAAATAGTGCGACAGCTACAGGACAAACAAATCCGTGATATTGGATATGAAGTAAGATCAATGGAAATGATTCCATTATGACTGTAACTATAGGAAAATAACTCAGGCGGGGAGCCGATTGAGGTTAGTGATGAACTAGTCTTGGAGAGAGATCTCCACTGTGCAGGGGAGAAGATCATCGGGAACCTAATCGGGTAGTTGGTGGAGTACAGCCAGTTTGGATGAGATTCCGATTTTCTTCTTTTTAAATGTAAAGACATGTATCTCAATGTGAGTCATATTGGCAGTAGTCAACAAAGCTGAATTCAAGACATCAATGCATTGCGAAGCTGGCCATCTATTTAGAGTCAAACCCAGCAAATACTTGGAGCTGGTCTTGGATTCTTTTCTTATAATTATCGTCGGCAAAAATGGCATCCACAGACTTGAAACACATGTCTAAGAGATCGGTGCGACTCAACCCGAAATGCTGGGCAGCTAACAAGTACTCGTTGGAGACGGGGCTACAGAAAAAGCCGACATCGTCGGTCTGTGAAGGTTTAAGGTCAGGAACAGAACAAACATACTTCACCCCGTTGGGACAACTTACACATAATGCGATCGGGCAGTCTTGATGACGCCAATACCCGAAATGATGATCCAAGAACCCCCCATTGAACATTTTTGCATGCACATTGCAAGATATGCATAGTTCCAGGCCAAGCTTGCGTCGCGCGATCTCCTTCTTGATGTCATCGGGTACATGAATGACATGTCCAAGCCGATCGGGTTGGAACGAGAGAAGAGTGGACAGCTCACTTGAAGAGCCCGAGACGGTTGCCTCCGCAAAGTGAAGGGAGATTCCTAGCCCATTTGCTTTGGCCTTGGAGAAAGGCGCCTTGTAGATGCTAACATCACCTTTGGTAGGATCCCCGCAGATATCCACCCCTACGACCCCGCGCGACTTGTTCTCAATCGCGAGGTTGACAATCTCCTCCGCTTGAGCCCCAGACATGCTGCTGCGATCAATGGCGAGAATCAAGAACACAGACATCTGATTAGTCTTGCTTCTGAACTGCTCAATTGTATCTAGCACCGTGTTCACGTATTGCTCTCGACTAATGCCAGGAGAAGCTCTCGGTATCGTTCGTAGCTCAAGATATACTACTCCATCCTTGAGGAAGTCCTCGAGTACTGAGTTCGTAGCATAGACCAAACTTTCGAGGTCATTGCAGAGCTGGTATGTTAACTTAGAAAACGTCGAGAAAAAACTAATCCTTTGTTAGCTATGAATAATATCAATTGCAGACCTTTTCTGGTGGCAGATTTACGTTTCAAGCGTATAATCGACCTTGCCTGGAGGCATTAACACCAGCGGATCTTCTACTTGAAAAGCGGGGTTCTGCTCTTTTTTGCGCTTCCAGATTTCGTGAAGACATTGACGACTAATGCTGCCACTAAGGTGAGCATGAAGCTGGAGGACTGAATCAGCAAAACAAAAACCTTATAAGCGGTAGAAGTTAAAATTCTACCCAATCATACCTCAATCTTCGGCAATGCTTTCGTGAAGCCCACGTCAACTGGCTTGGAATCATCCATTGCTTAGAGTGGCCAAGTCTATGGAAATCAAGACTCGGTAAATTTTGAGAGTGGATAAAAACTGCCAGGACAGGTGACTCGCTAAAATGACTCACACTTTCCCATCGGGGCTCTTTCCTTTGGTGTTATGTGTCTGTATACAGATCTACACCGCCTACAATTCAAAAATCCACCGGAGATTTTCACAACAATCCCAGTCATCTTGAACGAGTATGAAACGCGCAATATTACAATCTGCCTAAACTGATGGATGCAAGCCTACCTAGGTAATTCCACAATCATCGACTGCATATCCTACTCTTGGTAGCACATGATAACTCTTCTCTCCACCCGAATAACACGCCGACTATAACTGCCAGCACATAATACGAGGTGCCAGGTACTTTTGCCATCTCAAAATTGGCGATAATTTATGGTTTCAGCCTCCTGCAGTCAGCTAGCCTTTCTAACTCGCAAGTTAGATTTATATGTGCTGTATATATATAAATTGTATTCTAGGCTGGACGTCTCAGCTGATCAGAAACTAATGCAGCTTTATTGCGATGACACTGTTGCAACATTATTTCTGTACAGTGGAGGCAATATACTATCTAAAAGTTTTTGATCGGATGATTACTAGCATCCTCTATCTTTGGAGCGGTACGATTAATTGGCCATAGAGATCTTCTATCCTCATAGTCAACCATACTTGAAAGAGCTGAACATATTGTTGGTGATCAATGAAAAACCAAGCAGTTATGTCAAATACTGAGAGCAAGCTACAGAGGTACAGGCAATGCTTCCATGCAAGAAGAGCTTAGCGCCTTATGACACCTAATATCCCCCCAATGACACCAGTGGAATGTTGGTCTGGCTGACCGTGAAATGGCTACACCCGTAAGTAAGTAGGCACATTTTGTATTGATTCTCAGGGATTTGCAAGGTGCTTGTAGTTCCTATCTTGCAGTATGAGCTGTTTGCTTTCCATGGAAATGATTGTTTTTTAAACGCTCCATAAGCAAGCCGTATAGATGCAAATACATAAACGCACCTCTTGGACGACGAACTAACCATTCTCCCTCCTTTCTCCATCTTCCGAGGTTGTCAAATTCATCAATCATCTTTCAAACTTCCTATGAGTGTGACTCGGCTTATCTGCCTTGATATCAAGGCAAATAGGCGCTGAGCGAGCCTCGGCCTCTGAAGGCCGTTGAGGCTTTTATATCTATTTGTTGGCTCTGGGATTCCCCAAGCTCTTCTATAAGACATCTGATGTGCTATCACAAACAGTATATCGAACTGTCCGGTGCCCAGATGGAGTGAATATCATTTCTGATGTTATTCGTGAAAGAACCTGGCCACAGCGCCATAGAAAAGTATCTTTTCCACACACTGTCTGCTCAACTTGACACAATCTCCAGTTCACTATGCGCTTCGCGCCCCTCTACAAGCACGACAGTTGAGACATCAATATAACATGGCCTGTCATCTACATTGAAAGTGGACCCTATAAACGACTATCTAGTCTCTATCAATGTCGAGTTCTCCCTCACCCAGTGTGAGTGGTAGATGACTTTTCCCCCCCATGAACTTTGTCTGCTGGCTACAAGATATTTCAGGCTCATGTTGCACTTTTCACTTTGACCTAACTGGCGAAACTGCGCCATTCGTCGCAATAACCTATAGTGGCGCATCATCGAAACGCAAGCGTCCTGATACAGCTTTTCTAATATAGCTTGGGTGTGTTTATTGACCAAAAAGCATATGATACAAAGAGGTTCTAGAAAGGATATATATCCTGGGGATTTTGGTATTACATTATGATAAGGTAGAGAGTGACTCTATGAGGAAAACAATAACTACACCTTTCACCAGTGGAATTGAGGCGAGGCTCCAATATACTATTCATCGGCCATTCCACCTTCAGAGACAGTCGCTTTTATGCAAACCTTCAGAGAAGTTCCAGATAGATTCGAGCAAATTCTTTAGTCAATAGCGTCTAGGAAGCCACTTCTAGCTCATGAAATGACTATCAACTAGGCTTGCTCGTGAGAACAATTATAATAGATAATGAGGTGGTCCTCTTTTCCCGTAAGACCTAGCTCAGTGTCTGACGGCAGAAGAAAACTTGACCAGGGTCAATATCCCTTTTATCGTTCATGCAACCCGATGCATTAGAGTGGCTGCTAGCCGGAGCCAGTTCAACTCTATGCCGTGGGAAGTAGTTGATGGGTTTCCGAGCTCAGGTTAGGGAAGAAAACCGACGAATGGCTAAATCTTTTACCTTCCACTGGTTCAGGTCTCGTCGCGATTCTGCATTAGAGACTGATACGATTCTCAAGCCATATTTGCTTCATGTAGGCATTGATCTTGCCACAATGTGTTATTTTTAATTCATGATACACGGGGTCGACGCGGCAAAAGCTTACCGAGGTAGAGAACCACGCAACCCAAGCGAGCCAATACCTTGATAGTCCAATTACATGTTTCGCACCAAAGCCGACAAAATGATTGAGTGTGAGCAATAGATTTCTTTGACAAGGATATCCTCGAGCCGCTTCTAAAAATAGCCGATGCCGGTTGAGTATCAACCAGAAACAACCGGCAGTGTGGCAACTATAGTGCTGTATAATCCGGTATGAACCCCAGTCGCGTGTCACAGTAATACCAGCCGTTGCGACAGCAACATCAGTAAAACCAGAGCGGGTCCACAGCCACAGCTTTCAATACCAAAAACCTGTCATGCTCTAGCAGCGTTGAACGTCCAATCGCCAAGACCCGCCAACCAAGATTCGCTGACAACAGCTCCCGCCCCGTATTGTTCGAATAAATCTCAAACACGCCGAAAAGGCAAAAATCTCGTGTTGGGAGTGTGTATTTTGCTCGTGATGTGAGCCGAGACTTGGTCCTAGCTTCTTCGCTTATTGCCGAAGTGGGCTGAACGGGCTTCGACGAAAATTCTGGAAGCCACGCTGTCCACGGCCGGATGTGGGGACTTGTTTTGAGATTTCAGGTTCCAAGATATGGACAAGGCGTTATTTTCAGCCCCAGATCTGCAGGATATGGAACCCGCTAGATGTCGGTCGAGGGCTTGGTCCATCCCGGACGTTTGGTATATGGTGGATGTGGATGATAGAGGCTAGTAAACGAAATGAGTGCGTCAGATAAATTGGTCTGGCCTCCCAGCGTGCTCAATAGACTTTGCAGTCGGATGGCCGTCCCCATCTGGGGCTACTCTGGCTCCGGCAATTGGTGCGTTGGCTGCGACGGCGTCGCCGGGGACTTTTCCTGACCCTGCTATCAGGCCCCGGTGAGGCTGACTGGGTGGTATATCCGCTGCCTCAGAACCAGCTTCGGCTTACTGTTCATGGCAAGAGATATCTAGACCAACGGTAAGACTGAAGCCATTTCATTGCGGAGTTATTTGTTTTGCCCTCGCGAGAGCCGGTTGTGATCCGGGAGGTAGAATATGGGTCCGCAATATCAATCCCGACAAATGTTCAACAATATCTAGCATGGACCTTTATCTTCCGAGAGGATCATGCGACATGCTCAAAATGCTTGCGAGTTTAGTGCAATCTCTTAATGTTTCCCGTCTTTCCGCTCTGCCGCTACCCCGCTCTGCTTTGGATAGAGGGTATATATCGTGTGGATATTGCAAGCACCTGCAAACAGAAGCCGAGTAATCCGTACTCTCCGCTAGTATCTGATCATGGACCTGTACGGAGTACCCAGGTTCCTCTTGTCGTATGATCGTGTGTCGTTGATTCGACAAGCGGTCCAATCGGTTAGAGACTGTTGCAGGCAGTCCTACAAGTCGTAGCCCCATATGGATACGGGTCGATTTCAGAGTGTCAACAAGATTTACCGCTGTAAAGGCACAAGGCAACGAAGCTCTCACATATTTCAACTGTAAGACAGGCGATGGCTCCATGCCGGTCCCGGGATGCTTTTGAAACAAGGTCGTCATTCCTAACGGGACTGGGACGAGTCGCAATTCATGCCTCCGGTTACACGGTCAGTGATGTGTGCACCATCAACGCCCTATGATACTGTCGCACCAACAACCGTGGGGAGGACTTAGGTGAAGATGAGTCACATGCACCTTTGCAAACGGGAGAGACCAGGCAAAAGTTCGGCAGAGCGAAGGGGAAAAAAGCAAAGAGACATACCACATCTGCCTTCCTGCAGTTGGAACTAAAATGCATCCCTCCGTGTAGGGAGTAGGCAACTTCTAGCATTCAGCTCGTGATTGGAGCCGCTAGTGCCGAGCAAGAGAATGTACCTTGAGACTGAGGTCACGTTGAATGGAGAGGCCCGAGGTTAGCGGGATGGTGCCCCGATGGTGTTTGGCTTTTTCCGTTTCCATACTAGTGTGGACATGGCCCTAACCCATGGCTTGGTTTGCATATCAACCTTCCGAAGCATCGAAGGCGCACCGAAGGAGCGGGATGAGGCTGGGCTGAAAGTGGCTGTGGGCTGAGGGCTGAGGGCTGAGACGGGGGTGGGGATGTCTGAGACGTGTCAGTTGCTGTGATGGCTTTCCCTTCTCAGTAGCACTGGATAGTGTCATTTCGACATGCACTGTCATCCTAAGATAGAGGCCAGCGTGCATGCATGAAAGCGGGGTGCTTCTTTTGCTGAGTTAGGTGCAACGATATCTCATATGTACGAAGTACATCCAACCAAGATTTGGTCAGACACTCTGTACGGAGTACAGGATGTGTTTCTTGGCAGGGTTCATCCACAGGCGCTATGCCCTATACAGTTCGGTGGTTACCAAAACAGCATAGCTATGTCGAGAAAGCTAAACTCACAATCATCGCCATAATACCGTATCTGAGACTGATCCGAGGTCAAAAGCACCAGGTACACAAGGTGATCAATGACCCTGGCACCAGTGAGGCGCAACGCTTCCATTCACCTGGGTCTGTATATCGGCGCAGAACATATTCCTCGTATAGCCTGTAAAGAAGACATCGGGATATTTCACAAGTACTACGAAAGAGGAAAGATAACAACTGAGGGACTATTCTGTACGGACTAGTTCATCCTGGGTAGATTCTCGGCTCAATATAAGCAAATTATAATCCTTATAAATTAAGTCTAACACATCAAAGCAGGGCCCCGGGGTTGCCATTATATTACCCAAGTACCTAGGTACTACGGAGAGCTTGTACTCCGTATTCGGTACATGAATCATCGGTTGTTATTGGAGTATAGAGCATCCGGTATACAACATCGCGCCATAAAGATCCGAAAAAAGGGAGAGAATCAGTTGCATTGGAATGACAAGCCCCTTCCGTTGTCTCCGTTGTCTCCTGAAGATCAGACCCATAACTTGGTTTTAAGACATTGCTCTTTCACAATTTTCGCCTCATTTGATTAATTAAGAATAAGCGTACCCCGTCAGACATACTCAGTACCCCTGAATGGACACCCTCAATGGCTTTTCACATTCCTACTAGCTCGCGCTCTAACAGCCTTACTGGAATTTCCAAGTTTTAGCTCCTGTAATCACAATACGGTGACAATACACAGTAAAATGGTAATCCAAGTACTGTAATGAATTCCGTTCATCTTGGGTGCGTCTTCATGATGTCACCACAGTGATATCCAATCTCCCAACACAATTGTACAGGCCACCTCGTCATCCAGTGAAAGAATGGGATATGGCCAAGCGATGGAGAAGTCTTTCGTACAGGTCAGGTTGACATTAGCATAAAAGAAATATTGATTTTTAGTTTGCGATACTTTTCTTTATCTACATCGATCTAATGGAGTCGGAATAATCAGGCGCAGTCAATGAAATCACCCCCACAAGAATCACAAGAACAAAGACAACCGAAGAGAGTTTTTTTCGCCGAAGGGTTCGTCTCATAGGACGAGGCCACTCAGAAAAGCGGGGAGGTCGTCATCTAGGGCTGTTGATCGTAGCAAGGAGCGGATGCGAGATAGAGTGAGTCGTATTACTTACATGCGCATCAGCATGGAACCTTTCTATAACATACACAAGTACAGAGTAATGGCGCCATGCTCATCTATCGGACCATCTTTTTAGATTACGGAGCATCGAAGATTCTAACCTTGGAAGAGCAGGCTTGAGCATGATATGACAATGACGTGTGGATTTGATGTATTCAAGGTATCCTGAGGTCTCTTTGTATTGTACGCCGTCCCGTACATTATGTATGTGGCATAGATTGTATGAGTAAGTTTGGCCTTCCAGAAGAGACCATTAGAAGTATTGGAAATAACGCCGAGCACCCCTGAGCGATGCTATGTATACAATACCCAGGCACTCCGTACGCTAGCTTATGTATACAGAGGGAACGGCCCTGTCAAGTGGACCACACAGCGTTAACTCCCCCACCAAAGCCAATGGAAGACCCCAAGAATCTTGGAAGGAAAGGAAAGTAAGACATCCATTTTCCCCATACACCAAACCCTAGCCCAGTTCATCCTTTGACCCTAGTTTTGCCCCTCGGTAGCCGTAGCGCCCACAAAAGAACCACCATTGGGTGAAAAGTCCCCAATTTGACAGCCTTGTCACCGCTAGGATCACTGTGACGGCCAAAAGTAGCGCCCACTCACAACCAAGAATGGGTCACGAGTAAACATTGCCAATACCATGTCCGAAAAGCTGTCCGAACTCCAAGGTACCTACAACATACCTCGCATATCGCACGCCAGAGCCGGAAACCCAAATCCCTGAATGCATGGCATGATTGGTTTCTTTAGGCAAATGGGGCTCGATTGACCACCCCTCTTCATCCCGTCTGTGATCATCAGGATTGTCGCAAAAACCCGCCTGGTCGGATCCTGGTGGAGATCGTTCATTGGCAAGCTGTGTGCTGGAACACACCAAATGATTAGCGGTCAGCATGTTTTGACCGACAAGAGATTTCTCAGTGTTCTTTGAAGAGTGGCTGCGAACGCGCAGATCCTTGCTTCAGCCACCGCTCTTTGCCGTTGCCCACTCTGTACGGAGCAGTTTTCTCCATACTGAAGTGGGGGTTGTATATTCGGGAGACGGTGACGAGATATGTTTGATCGGGCTCAATATTCAATATTAAATGCTCAATGTTCAATGATGTCTTTGATAACGTGGCGCTCTCGATCCTTGCATCATCGGATAATTGTAGAACCTTTTGATTCCCCTGCAACCTTTAATCTAAGTGATCTTACGGGGGGAACTGAAGTGCTGTCTAACCCGCCACAACCGCCCTATACCGTATCCCGTTGATAGCGCACGGATGCGTGAGATAAAAGAGATTAGAGACACCGGCTCAAGTCGGTTTGTAGACATGTGTATGTTGTATGTACGTGGGTATATGCGGCATTTGATTTGAGCTCGATACCTAGGTATTGATAGTAAAAAAAAGCAATATTCAACAATTATATTAAAAAGCAAACAGTGACGTCTATTGCCATCTCGGGTCAATCATACCTCGTAGTTCCGTCCGACATTACCAGCGCGTGCAAAGCGCAACGACGGGGCCGCCATTCCGAATTAGTCGGTAGGATATGCATCTAATCACTAGGGCAATACTGCCTGGGATTTGACACCAATCCCGGTCAGGAAATGCTGAGGTTTGCGGCTGTCAGGACCGGAGTAGGCTAATCATCGCCCAAGGACACTCACGCTAGTCCATTCACCAACCAACCCGGGTGACGTGCAGGCGCACAGGATTAGGAGGGCAGCGTTAGTGAGGGGCTACTTCTTAATGATTTCTCGACCGGCTGTAGCGGCAGATTTGTGAAGAACAGAATCAAGGAAATTATGAAGCACGGCATCGCCAGCTCATCAAGTGTCAACGGCTGCGGGGTTGACATGTCCCAACCCCGCATTGTATAGAACTAGGTACTGTACCTTATGTACCTAGCGATGTATCACCGAGAGCCTTGTAGACAGGTTCTGACTGAGTTGAGAGCTGAGTGAAAAGCTGGATCTCATGCCTAACAACGGAGTCAGTGGAGGAGACCTAGGTAAGCTAGGGGCAAGTGCGTATCTCCTAGGGTGCAATCCCCAAAGATTGCCGATGCACTGACTCGCTATATTACTTCGGACCTATTTTTCAGCACGTTTATGTTAGAGACTCTCAAACTTCCCGACGATCTGTTTTTGTTTTTGCGTTTTGGGTCCACCCATCTGCACCGCCCAACTGCTTCACTGCCACAGCAAGCCTCACCGGTTCAGGGATTCGAATTCTACATAGATGACGGTGTAGAGTGTACACCATGTACTCTACACACCGTACTACAACATATACATCGGACACAGACCTTATCGTGCAGTCTCCGCTGTGTCATCCCTTTCTCCCAGACACCGAATAGGAGGAAATGATGATGTGCGTTGTGATCGCCTCATCTTTGTTTTGTCTGCTTTTGGTCCTCTCGGGCAGAGATAGGCGCACCTGACCAGTGAACAATGAACACAGAAAATCGGAATCCTCGATAAGACCGTGTACCACAGGGGGAACAGGGAAGTCGAATGGAATTCTCGCGATCAAAACGCAGGAATCCGAGGGCTCCGCATATCTTCCCCGGGACCGCTCTGTCGGTGCTGAGCTGGAATTTACCATGAGGTAATACGGGTCAGAATGACATGATGTATGGACTGTTTGTTGTACGGAGTACTTTGTGCTTAAGGAGAAGTTAAGGAGAACAATAATACTGCACTAGTAGACGTACAATCCGATGTGGGGGAACTGGAGCCCGGCGCTGTCTCGGGCTATCGAAGCCTGAATGAAACTGCTCTTCCAAGGTTGTATCCACTAGAATCCATAATCTCGGACATTATTATAATATCGAGAGAAAGAGAAAATGATCTCCCCCTTTTCACGATGTACCCCGTACTCCGTACGCCCTGAAAGATCCAGGAGACTTTGTTATAGGTAGATTGTCGACTGAGACGGTAATTATCTGCCCCCTTTTAGGGCTTCCCGTCCAACGCACCTGAAACATAGATCGACCCTGTTTGGTCGATAACATTCCCCAGAAATCCCAAGGATCGTCCAATGACACCAAGCAACGGGTTTCGCTGTGCAATCATTCCACATCGTCATCTCGTGGTAGGCAGCTCTGTATTTTGATAGGCACTTGGGTATTGAAAGTAGTACCTAACTGTAGGGCACTGAGGGAAATGAGTGCAAGTGTGCCTTGTCGGTCTACAGTAGTATTTAATCATTTCCGGGGCCCTCCCATTTCTTTTTGAGCCCCATACTCAAGATCCTTTGGGTTTTTGTTTTTTTCTTTGCTTGACTTGGTTTTGTTGGTCGATCTCAGCCTCATCACTACTCTACTCCGTGGCTCATATGCTGGTGAGTCACCTTACCATGAGAGATCGGGAGACATTTTGTGCTCCCTTTCCCCATCAAGACTGGATTATCTGCAGTTGCAGCGCAAATTGAATACGGAAGAGAGATTTATTGACTATTATTGAGCAGGCAAAAGAAAAAGCAAAAGGGAACAGAGAAAGAGATCAGAATTACAGCATACTTCGAGTACCAGACGTATCTTACCAGTCTTACCGTATAATACAAGTATACGGTACACCGTTTCCCATACCACAGGCTACGTCCATCGTAAGTACGCAGTACCCACTGCAGCTTCAATTCACGGAATTGGGATTCATTGATTTAATTATTTTTCCTCTCCCCCCTTCAACCCGTCTCTTCTCTCTCAAATACTCCTTTCCTGAGAAAAAAAAAGTTATATATTGACTCATTCAACGATAAGGACAACGCTGGTCTTTTGCCTTCTCGTGGTATGATCATCCAGGACTTCCGCATTTCTACCGATTTCCACCTCGCATACGGATTTAGTGGCCACCACGTAACCGTGCAGCAACTTGATCAGCTCGCAGTGATCCTCCAAACGGCACTAAACGATCCAACATCAGCGAGCTCTCCGACTCGGGCCAGTCGCTGATTGTTCACCTTTCCCCTTTCGACCGGCTGCATCACTGCGTTGGCAGTTCTGTCGCAATTCCCGATTTCCATCGCATCCTCCTATCCTAGCTCCGTTGCGCCTGGGGAAAAAACCTCCTTGCACTCTAGCACGGGTACTCCCTTTGCCTGCCGCGTTGCTAGCTCCCATCGTATCCAATTGCGCATTGCCCTCGTCGGACTAGGGCAATCCTTGACACGTTTTATTTTTTTTTTACGCTGCCCTCGTCGCTATCCGCAAGCACCCAAAGCCGGTTCTTGGGGCTCTTTCTGCACTCTGAGACCAATACCTGCATACGCCTTCCATTCAGCCTTTGACTCGCTTCGGCGCACGCCCTTCAATCTTGAACCGGTCCCGCGCCCGCTTCCCCGGCTCAATCGGTGATTGCACGATCAATTGGTCCAAATCCCAACACGACCCTCTTTAGGTGCAGAGCAGCATCTTTCCCCACGCACCGGCAGATCGACGAGCGAAAGAGAGGGGTAGACTCGGTGTCATTGGAAGGACATTCAGCGAAACAGCCGGGTTCCGAAAGAAGCAGGACAAGAACCCGTTTCCCGCAACATTGAGGCTGGAGATCATTCCCTGGTTGATTTCGTTTGTGACGTCTATCTCAAGTGGTCAATATCGGCTGAGAATATCCCTCGTGGAAGATTGGTATTGCACAGGGCCAGTGCCCTTTGCAATTGTTATCAGGGACTTTGTTTTATCCCTCAAGTCTTCTTTTGTTTCGGTATTTCTTTTTTCAATTTCCGTGAGCTGCTCTCCGGCAGGGCTCTCCGCATTGCATTTAAGCCAGGCCAAGATGCAGCAGAGTTCAAGAACAGTGGATTTTTGTTGAGGACGTGGCTGAACGATCATTTTCTTACCGTGTCTGAATATTCTACTTTCGCATTTGGCTCGGATCGCATTACAACCTGACAGGCGGCAGCCTTGCGAACCTTGACAGTAGGCCGGCTCCCTACACTATCACTTATTCGTCCATTGCTGAGTCCAGGTGACTCGGACATTGGCACGTTTTACCAAGACTTGGATTGCACCTATCGACAGCTGAGCTGTCTTGCTTGATAGACAGTCATCATGGCATATGCTACGACTACCTCACCAGCCATGGATGCTGACACCCAATCCAACTTAAAACTCGCAACATCTCTCCCTCAATCGATTTCTTTACATCATGTTGTTAGCTCTTTACCTTCTGGTGCTCCCTCCTCCGCCGCACCTTCTTTCACCTCTTCTCCTACATCTACTCCAACCTCATCCTTTCCAGCTCCCGACACACCCTATGCTTTTACTCCTGCCGGTACGCCCTCACAACCCGCCAGTGAGGGACTCCGTGGCCGAGTGAATGGTTATTCCCTGCCTACGCCTGGCCCCTTTGAACTCGGCGAGTCTATGATGGCAGTTCCCGGACACGCCAATCCCTCCGGCTTCGGTGATGCCGCTGGAGCTACCTCTAAGGCTCCTGGCCTGATGCGAAGAATCTCACGAGGCGCCGCCAACAAACTTACACGCAGGAGACAGTCAGCGACTCAGAATGACAAACGAGACCGAAGCACTGGGCCTATCATCATGCGCCGGCGCAGTGACAGCAAAACTGGCAATCAACCTAGCCGAGACAGCGCTCTTGATTCAAGCAACGAAGATGAAACTAGTGAAGCCTTGGATAACTTGGGCGCCTGGGGTGGCTCAGAAGCATCCAGCCTTCGTAGCGAGAGTCGTATGAATATGGCTCGTGAGGCTACTTCTATCCCCGTTATTGCCATTGCCCCCAAGATCGACTCGGCCGTTCAGCGAGGCACTGTCCTTACCAAGGTCACCAAGAAGCACAGAAAGCAAGTGCGCTTTTTCCTTGATCTGGATGCTGCCAAGGTCTTCTGGGATGTATCCAACCCAGCCAAGCGCTTCTATATCGACGATATCAAGGAAATTCGGGTTGGTCCTGATGCTCGCAATTACCGTGAAGAGCATCAGGTTCCGGAAGATCTCGAGCGCCGGTGGTTCACCATTGTCATTGCGGATTCTGACCGCTCCAAAGGCCGAGCGGTCAAGACCTTGCATCTCATTGCCCCCAGTGACCGTATTCTCGACCTGTGGATCACCACTCTGGAACACATCTCTCGGTATAGAATTGACCTCATGTCTGGTCTGGCGGGTTCCAGCCAAAGTGAGGCAGTTCTGCAGGCGCACTGGCAGCGCGAGATGTCGAGACTGTTCCCACAGGGACCTCCCCCGGTCGAGGAGCAAAGTCTCGACCTTGCTGCCGTGGAGAAGGTCTGCCGCAGCCTGCATATCAATTGTTCCAAGAATATGCTTCGAGCACAGTTTACCAAAGCTGATGCTGCCCACAACGGGAAGTTGGACTTTTCCGAATTCAAGGATTTCCTCTTACGTCTGAAGGAGCGAAAGGATGTAAAGGAGATTTTCAAACTTCATACTGCAAACCCCAAGGCAGGCATGACACAGAAAGAGTTCCTTGACTTCCTTCGTGATGTACAAAACGAAGACATCGAATCCGACCAGGCGTACTGGGCTGCACTATTTGACAAGTATGTTCGGCGAGCCTCCAAATCTCGCACTCCTTCTGCCGAGGGGTCCGAGCTTCCTTCGCCTGTATCGATGATGAACCTGAATGCATTCACCTCCTTCCTCTCATCATCGAGCAACGGAGTATACGCGTCACGTGCTCCCCAGTCAAGATTTGATCGTCCTCTAAATGAGTACTTCATCTCGAGCTCCCACAACACCTATCTCCTCGGTCGCCAGGTGGCTGGTGCCTCAAGCACCGAGGCCTACGTTAGCGCACTTCAGCAGGGATGTCGTTGCATTGAAATCGACTGCTGGGATGGCGCGGATGGCCGCCCCATCGTTTCTCACGGGCGAACTCTAACTACTAGTGTTCTTTTCGCGGATTGTATCACCGTCATCAACCGGTATGCTTTCATCACATGTGACTTCCCTGTCATTCTTTCTCTCGAGGTGCACTGTAATCCGGAACAGCAGCTCGCAATGGTCAAAATCATGAAGGACACATTCAAGGAACAGCTTGTCCTTCAGCCCTTGATGACTAACTGCCATATCCTTCCTTCGCCTGAAGAGCTGAAGGGTCGTATCCTGGTTAAAGTCAAGACTTGCGATGATTCCCAGTTTGATCCCCGCCAAGATACCGTCAGCTCTGTGGGTACTCATGGTCGCAAGCGCAGTGCTAGTACGCCATTTGTGCGACCGACGCCCGCAGAGATGAACGCCTCAGCTCTTCCCTCACTTTCGAGCCCACCCACCATCGGACCCGTTGACAGCATCGGTCCTTTGATCAGCCAAGATAGACGCTCACTTACTGCCACGAGTATGAGCAGTGCTACCGAGGATAGTGATGGGGCTCTGGTTTCTGTTCACACCGACAAGAAGAAGAAACGCCAGAAGAGCAAGATCACCAAGCCTCTTTCTGACTTAGGCGTTTACACACGTGGCTACAAATGGCACAGCTTTTCCTCCCCAGAGAGCAGGCGCTATAATCACATCTACTCCTTTGCCGAGCGGTCTTTTGAAAGCATCTGTCAGAACCACGACAATAAAGTCGCGCTCGAAGCACACAACCGCAAGTATCTCACACGTGTTTATCCGTCTGGATTCCGACTCCGTTCGTCCAACTTTGATCCGAATAAGTTCTGGCGCCGCGGTGTGCAAATGGCGGCGCTGAACTGGCAGACTTACGACATTGGAATGCAGATGAACCAAGCTATGTTTGCCGCTGGTACTGATCGTACCGGCTATATCCTCAAGCCTGAGAGTCTTCGTTCCCCGGCTATTGATGATGGAAATGGGAAGCGCAAGATGGAGCGTAAGCTGGTTCGATTCTCGGTCGATGTCATCTCCGCGCAGCAACTCCCACGTCCGCGCACCATCGGTCAGGACGACAACATCAACCCTTACGTCGAGATCGAAATGTTCAGTGCTGATGATCGTGGCCAGAGCTTTGTTTTTGGTGAAGGTGGCATGGATGCCTCTGCACGTAACGGCATGTCCGGCATCGGGTATCCCCACCGTCGTCGCACCAAGATTGAGCAAAGCAACGGCTACAGCCCCGTTTTCAATGACAAGTTTAAACTCTCGCTTGAGACCAAGTATCCCGATCTGGTCTTCGTGCGATGGACCGTCTGGAGCTCGATGGATGGCCGCAGCGCTGGTAATAATAACAGCGTGCAGTTGGCTACCTTCACTGCTAAACTCACCAGTCTGTCACAAGGCTACCGCTACCTGCCTCTCTACGACGCCAGTGGCGACCAATATTTGTTTTCGACTCTTTTCTGCAAGATCTCCAAGGAAGATCCCGTCCCCGTTCAGCGTTTGGACATCGAAGAGCTCCGCGCCGAACGCATGGGCATCCTGCGCCAAATTGGCCAGACTGTCTTCAAGCGCTCCTCGTCAGCCGAGCGCGAAAGGGAAACACAGGATCGCAGTGATCCTGCCAGTCCCGAGGAGAAGGAAACCTCTCCTAGTCTGACACCTACAATGTCAACAACATCGAACTCATCATTCATGCAAT
Organism: Penicillium crystallinum; assembly: GCA_027569675.1. Taxonomy (NCBI): domain Eukaryota; kingdom Fungi; phylum Ascomycota; class Eurotiomycetes; order Eurotiales; family Aspergillaceae; genus Penicillium; species Penicillium crystallinum. The sequence goes on along the minus strand of JAPDKR010000029.1, from coordinate 25,711 downwards.
GAGAGTCCTCCCACACCTTACCCGCTCACACCCAGACCAACCGCAGCTTCGCTCTGGTCTTCTCTCTACCGATCTGGAATCCTGTTCCGATCAATGTCAGCATTAATCAAGGTTCCGGCGTTATTCTTGTCTTTCTACACTGCATCATATCCCACTCATTGCTCTTATCTGTGTCTGCCTACATTGTCGGATCGTTTCTTGCGTTGCTATCCATACCCGTCACAGCGATACCCCCCAAGTTGCTTCCAAGTTTTCTTTGTGCCATCCACCCATAGCTCACCCGTTCTTGTCATTTCTTTGCCACCCCGGAATTCGATCATCCGGCCCTGTATTTGACTAGGAGAGGTGTTCGTGTTATTCTTCTTGTTTGCTCTCATGTGAGGTCTGTTCGTCCTATTTCTTTTGTTACACTATGCATGGAATCTTTCGGGGATCTCAAGTTCTGGCAACCCTCCCGGCCAATTCATCGTTTATCGCATTTGAGGGAGTCGATTTTCGAAGAGATAAGTGGCTGGTTCACTGGTGTCACTCTTCCATATCATGTCATTCATCATAGCATCGGGACTTGGGTTTTCTTCCTTTTTTTGCTTTCTGGAGGCTCGAACTGTTGATTTCTCCAATTCAATATTATGAATTTTTATTATCGTATATCTGTGTTCGTTTGGTATTTCGTAACACGAAGCTAAAGGACGACATTCACGATACAACAATTCCTGTACTAGATGAGATGACGAGAATAGGGCTCTCTGCCTCCGACACGTGATGCCCATTACTCGATCTCATCGAGTCAGCGCCAAGATCCTTTTTCTATCTGCCCGCTATCAAGAAAGATACGACTCTCACCAATCAGCGACTGGGAGATCTCCGTTTTGTGGGGGAAGTAGTGGAGCTGTCAGCAATGGCCGATAACATCGCCATTCAACTTTCCTCAACTTGAAGGGCAAGTCACAAATGCAGATGATAGGCGCACATACCCCGGGCTCAAGCCCGCTTGACCCCAAAGGATCTCTTATCGACGTAAGAGGAGTCAGACCCCGGACGATATGCCTCGACGTGATGACAGGGGTCATTATATCATAAAGTTACATTCCCTGCTTTGGGAGTTGGTTACTTTGATGTTCAACTTTCCGCCGCAGTTCAGAGATTTGTACCGGGCGCTTTCTTTAAGCATTTGTTTCGTTTGGTCTTTTTCTTGTATCATCGACCTACAACATACAGTTGGGGGAATCCAGACACAGCAACATGTCTAGACTCAAATGGTTACTCCATAAGGCGGCAGTAGAGAATGAGCCGGGGCTTACCAATGCCCAGCTGATGTTGACGAACAGTGATTTACGGCCAGGTGAGATGATCTTGAGTGGACTTTCAATTCCTAGATTATGATCCTTCATCTTTGGATCAAGAATATAGAAGCTGATGACCCTGTGATAGTCGACCCAGAACGACGCCAATGGAAGTGGCGGAACTATATTGCATTCTGGATTGCGGACTCGTTAAACATCGTCAGTACCTTTGAACGGTACTTGAAAGCCAAGTGACATCCCTAACACAAACAATTAGAACACATGGATGATTTCTTCCTCCATGATCGTCGATGGACTTTCATGGTGGCAGTCCTGGATCTGTGTCTGGGTGGGATATTTTGTGGCAGCAGCTTTTGTGTGTCTGACGGGTCGCATTGGCGCTGTCTATCATATCTCTTTTCCGGTCACAGTGCGAGCCTCATTCGGAATATGGGGTTCTTTTTGGCCCGTCCTCAATCGCGTGGTCATGGCGATCATCTGGTATGGTGTGCAAAGCTATATCGGAGGTATGTTCCCCGCCAAATTCAGAATATGGCAATGGCATGCATACTGATACATGAATCTCTAGGCCAGTGTGTGACTTTGATGATTGAAGCGATCTGGTCGAGCTATCGGGATCTTCCCAACGGCCTCCCTGCCAGTGCCGGCGTCACCACGAAGGACTTCGTGAGCTTCTTCCTCTTCTGGTTGCTCTCCCTTCCAGCCCTGTGGTTCCCTGTACACAAGGTCCGCCATTTGTTCACCGTCAAGGCCATCTACTCTCCTATCGCCGCCATCGCCTTCTTCGCCTGGGCTATCTCCCGGGCCCATGGTCTTGGTCCGATTATCCACCAGTCCAACACCGTCCATGGAACCGATTTATCATGGGCAATGGTAAAGGGAATCATGTCATGTATTGGAAATTTCGCAGCGCTGATCATGAACGACCCTGATTTCTCCCGCTTCGCACGAAAACCCAAAGATGCACTCTGGTCCCAGCTATTTACCATTCCCATCGGCTTCGGCATCACCTCATTCATCGGCATCATCGTATCTTCATCCTCATCGGTAATATTCCACGACGGCTACACCTGGAACCCACTCGACCTCCTCGAAAAGTTCCTAGATGGCGCCAGTTCCGGACAACGCTTCGGCATCTTCATCATCTCCACAGGATTTGCCCTCGCCCAGCTCGGAACCAACATCTCCGCCAACTCAGTCTCAGCAGGAACCGACCTAACAGCATTACTACCCCGATACCTGAACATTCGACGCGGCAGTTACATCTGCGCCATCATCGGTCTAGCCATGTGCCCCGTATGTCACACACCTCCATCTCAAATCCACGTAAGCCAACTAACCAAATTCATAGTGGAACCTCGTCTCAACCTCAAACAACTTCACAACCTACCTCTCAGCCTACTCCCTCTTCCTCTCCGCCATCGCCGGCGTCATGATCTGCGACTACTACATCGTCCGCAAAGGCTACCTAAACATCCACTCCCTCTACAGCGCCAGCAAATCAGACCCCTACTACTTCACCTTCGGATTTTCCTGGCGCGCCTACACAGCCTACATCTGCGGCATCCTCATCAACATAGTCGGCTTCGCCGGCGCCGTGGGCCGCAATGTCCCCATCGGTGCGCAGTACATCTACAACGTGAACTACTTCACCGGGTTCTTTATCTCTGGTACCGTGTACTTCATCTTGACCTGGTTCTTCCCCGTTCCTGAGACTAGCACTACCTGGAATGAGGTTGATATTGATTCGGAGGATTTCTCCGTTGCGTATGGGAAGGATCCGAATGATTTGGAGGGCCAGGGGGATGGTAATCGGTCGTATGATGATGTGCTTGCGGAGCAGGCGCAGGATCGGAAGGGATTGAGTGCTTCTGGGAAGAAGGTTTGAGGGTGGATTTGTTGGGTGGTTTTCTTGTTTGATATTGAAGTTTGATGCTCTTGTGGAGCTGGATCGGATGTATATGGATTTTAAATGATTCCCTGTGTTTTGGATATGATGTGATGATATTTGATTGTTTACTGGGGCTCATTGGAATGGGCCTTGACCGGGATTGCTTTCTTTACTTTTCTATACAGTTTTTTTGGCAGGGGTGTAAAAACTATGATATCATGCTCCCTAGTTCAGCGGAACAGGAATTAAGTTTACTCGAGGCAATTAGGTGTGAAAGATTCGGACATGTTTTTCATTCAAATCATGTTCCTTAGCTAAAAGGGAATAAAACTCAAGGAGACACCTCGCACGGCACGGTTTGTTTGGTGTATACCGATCTACCAATTCTTCTTTGAGGCGACGAAATCCATTGATTGATGGCTTCTCGCCTCCTGTACAATTTATCGTACACACTTGCACGCCTTTCTTTAGCGGCGCAGGGCATCTCTGATAGGAGAATCACCGCGGCGGAAGGAAGCTAGGTCCAAGTTAGCTCAGTCATACATATAAGCCAGAAAGCTCGGGGAAAAGCGGGTGGCCGGGACTCTATTGAAAAGACTGCGAAGCTCGGCACCGAGCAGGTAATAGCGCGGAGTATCTATCCAAACTCCAAAGAGCTTGTTCAACAGTGCCCGGCGGCCCCAACTTCACCAAAGATCTTTCTATAGGCGGATGATTCGAATGAGATATAGAGATAAACATACCATCAGCCTCTTCCCAGGCACGTCCGGCACCGAAGCCAAGACCAATCCAAGCGGGCCAAGCTCTCCGCTTGAAAAGGAGGACGGAGAAGACAACACCGAAAGACAGACCGAGGGAGGACTTGATGATCACGGAAGAGATGGCGCGGTCCCACTAAACATTCGGAACTGAAAGTTAGTCAACATGTTCGCATAACTCTGCTCTTAGACAGAAAGATTGGTCATATATATCAAGAGCACAAGCCTCTTCATTCAACCATCATTCGGGGTCCCAGGTAGCTCCTACCTTCTCGTTGAGCAGAGCTTCGCTGACGGGCTTGGTGGCCCGCACGATCGGCCCGGATTCACTGGATTCAGCCATTGCGATAAATCTGCCGACAAAAAAGGTAAGCTTCAGTCGAGCCGGAGCTAGATCCACAGACACAGCACGAACCTGTTGCAATGATGTGGAATTAGAGAGGAGAATGGAGGCGTGGGGAAGTGCAAGGAGTTGAAGTTCAGCGGCCCGAGTCGACTCGGCCAAAGGCGGTCGGAGCAATTCGCGGGTTTTTCTTCATGATCGCTTTTTTTTTTCCTTCCCCGACAAGTAACCTTTCACATACTCGAATAATTTGATTTTTTCGAGATGCCGTTGCTTGCGGAGGTGAGTAATCTGTCTTGGAATATTGTCTGTGTTTTTTCACCGTTGTCTAATGTGTTGCGCTTCAGCGTCCGCGCTCATCGCAAGAGGCGCTCCTCCGCCTCGAGAAGGGCACCGCCAGTCCGACTACCCAGATTCACGAAGCGGCACAGATTCTCGGTATAGATTTGGCGCTTTGTGACAGCCATCCGGAAGTTCATAAAGATGTTCAGATCAAAACGAACGCTACTCCGAAGGAGGAATGGGTTCTACGGTGGCTATTGAAGAGACTCAGAAGTGGAAAGAACTATAGAGTGGATGCGGCTTCGTTCCTCTTGCTGCGACAACTTATCGACCTGATTTCGCCTAAGAACCTTGCCGCTATTCTGAAGGACCAAAAATTCATGTCAATCCTATGTGATACCCTCGAAGATTTGGAGACCGACATTTTTGCCAGTCTTGGGACCGAACTTGCAACCCTAAGCTCTGATTCCGAGTCCAGCAACACAGTCTCTGGATCCCCATCCAGTGATGATCGCCGAGGAAGCCAAGGGAAAAAGCGAAAGAGAATAACAACCGAGACCGACGCGGACGCCATGGACGTGGAGGTGGACGGGCAGCGGCAGAACCCCGCAGCATGCTTCCTCGCCTTCATCCGCGCGTTGGATTGTCTATACGGATTCGTGACACTAACGCACCGCACACTGGGTACTGATGGTGTGGCAAATTCTCATTTGAAGCTCGCGCTGAGGGGTGAGCCCGAGGCTGTCGCCATGTTCCTGGGTCGATCTTTCCGGGTAGCCGCCGTGGCCGCCAAGCAGTTTTCGCAAGAGGGGAAAACCACCGATCTTCAACACTTACTCTATGTGTTCCCTTCGGCTGTGGAATTGTGGGAGTCGAGGTCATACCGCCATGATGATGCGGATAATAAAACCAGCAATGAATTTTTCGCGAGACATTGCTTTGCCCACGCCCTCAGATTGCAGATTTGTCTGCGGTCCGCCAAGCTTGACACCGATGAGCGGGCTCATCTTCTGCATGCGATTGAACGCATCAATGCTCTTCATGTCTTGCTGCCGGCGCGTGCGGCGTTCTTTGAGCGCGGGAGCTCGGGCATCGATTACTCTCAGGAAGAACCTGACTGGAGCTCGGTCAAACCTGTGACCGATACATTCAGACCGATCATTCGCGAATTTGCAGTTGCCAAGGATAATCAAGCAAACCACGATGCTTGTATCCACCCTTGGCGGTCAGTGGAGCTTCTCCCGGAACTTTTCGATAACGCTGTGCGTGCTGTCCCGAGAGATGTCTTCCGAAGGCAGACTCACGAAGCTCCATGGCTGGAGACTCTCTTCGTCGCTGTTGCAGAGCTGGCATTCTCCACTGCGAAGGAGGAAGACTTCGCTACGTTTTCTTCCAAGTTCATCGCCGTTTTGGAACACCTTCTCCAAGTAGCTCTCGACCGAAATGTCGGCCTTTCTCTTCACACCATTTTGGCCCACGCCAATTACACTGGTCTCTTTGAACAAGGCCTTGAGAAAGTTCAGTGGAATGTTACAGCCCTGTTCATCAGTCTTGGGGTTGATATCTTCCTGCCGAACTCCGGTTTGCGTGATTCGCGCAAGCTTCTTGACGCATTGCTCGAGAAGGTTCTTCTGCATTGGCGCGAAAGCGGCTCTAGGGCACGGAAGGATTACGACATAATTAAAAGCAAAGTTTTACTGCCCCTATTGCGAGGCTTCGCTGCGGCAAGAGATCTACCCACGTTCATGGAATTGTGGCACAATCAACTCGTTACTGTGGAGCAGTCTCGACAAGATAACCCCAACCTGAGCCTGTTCTCGGTCTGGGAAGATGACGACTTGTTGGACGTTTACGCGGAGGTGATGCGGACTTCCCTCGCCGAGTCGCACGTTGCTGCCCAGATGCGTACAGCCGCTGGCGAGACTCGAGCTGACAACGGCAAGGTTGCCGGAACTCCTCAGTCCTACGCGAAATTTGTCATTGTTGAGGCAAGCTTCCGTGGTCGGGTCTCGCAGTTCCCGGAATCGGAACAGATCTTGACATCTCTTTTGGAAACTATGACAGCAACTCTGTCTTCCAAGCAGGCTCTGCACTGGCGTTGGCGTTTGTGGCGGTTGATTCGGAATTTCCTAGAGAATACACTGCAGTCGGCCGATAATACGATGACGACTGCCATCTTGGCACTAGTTGGAACTGCTGCAAAGACCATTCACCGCAACCACAAGGATCTGACCAAGGCCCAACTGGCTCCGCTTGAATCATGGGAGGCTTACCGATTTGCAATTGCTGCTGTCAAGGCACAGGCTAGTGGTGAGCAACTTGAGTCGTTCGTCAAAGCCACCAAGGATGTCACCGACCTTGTTGTTTCCATCTCAACCAAGGATGCCAAGAAGTCTATGAAGGCGCCCTGGAATGGCCGGGTAGATACCGTGAATTCTGCGACCACCCTTGGCCTAGCCTACTTCCTAGCTCTTGTCAGGGTTCCAGAAGTTTGGAGTCTTATTCCTTCCGATGACCGATCACGTCTATTCCAGCATATTTTGTCTCTGGCAGCTGCTCAATATCAGCTATCCACGTTGCCCCTGGAGGCTGTTGCCGAGGAAGCAAGGTTCCTGCAGGCGTGGGCAAGTGTGGTTTGTCACGAATACATGCTTAATGCTCCCTTCATTGTCTCGGATCTCTCCCTCCTTCTCAATGAGAGCATTGAGCAAGATTCATCCAATCGCCGACTACTTGTCGAGAGCTTGCAGCGTGTTCCGGCTCCATTGATCACCCGCGGCCTGAGAACCACCATCTTAAATAAGTTGCAAAATGTTCTGCTTCAGCAAGATAACTCTGCGGAAGTTATGGTTGGAATCCTTACAATCATGGCTAAATTGGCTGCCATGCCCAAATGTGATGCAACACTCACCAGCGACTGGGAGCCTATCTGGACCGCTGCTCGAGCCCTTCCGTTGGAGGGTAGCGACCTCGACCTTCAAATCATGAAGGCATTCCGCAGCTTGTATCGCGCGGTATTGGCCAAGCTTCTGGGTCTGTCGGAGGAGGACCGCAACAAGCTGTTCAAGAAGCTCTTTGCTAGGGCAGCGAAGCAGACCTCTAAAATGAGACAGGTGGAGCGTGACTCCATGGCTTGCTTCCTCTTGCGGTTGACTCTCTCGGAACTGTGGATTCACCGCAAGCAACTGCAGACGGCTTTCTCCGAGAAGGAGCTGGCCGACTGCCGGGCAAAGGTGTTCGATTTTGTGCTGGCTGATATGAAATATGTCAAAGACCAGTGCAGAAAGCAAAAGATGGAGGAGACAATTACTCTTATCAAGACCATCGACGCGCTGGAAGACTTCGAAGATCTGGCCACAAACAACATCGAAGTGGAGAAGTTCTTGTCCAAGATCGAGAACTACATGGAGATGACCATTGACTCAGGACCATCGCGACTAATCCGACGTCGTCTCCTTGCTAGCAAGGGACCTGAGAAGAGCATAACCCAGCCAGTCCTGCAATGTGCTGAGACTCTCTCCCTGCAATCTCTGTACGCCGAGGACCAACAGCTCTTCATCCGATCCACCACCGAGCGCTTCCGCTCTATGCCCGTGGAGAAGATCACCCAAACCATCTGCGAAGTACGTGGCCTAGGCCTCATTGGCGAAAATGCCAGCTACAGACTCCTCGTACTCTACCTCGCAGTCTCCACCCTCCCCGCAATCGAAGACAAGGAAAGTGCCACGGCCCGCGAACTCTCCCTCCTGAGCACCGCCTTATCCGAGGCAATCCCACAAAGCACAAGCATCGACCAATTCTGCTTCGCTGCCGAATGTCTCGACCTCCTCCTCCGCAACCAAACCCGCACCCAAACCCAAAGCAACATTGACAACATCCTCGCCTCAATCGCCAACACGGCCTCCAAACTCGGCCCCCAAATCTCCCCAACCTACGCCCCAACCATCTTCACCCGTCTCTGCCGCCTAATGGGCGTCGTGCTTAGCCTACAGCGCCTCAAAATTGGCGGCCGTTTCCACCTCGTCGTAAACGCCATGCAACGCCTCCTATCCTGCCTCTTCGCGCGCTCCCGCAAACGCACCCGCTCCCGCCAGACAACCCTCCCCCAACCCTTCTGGCTCGCCCCGCTCTCCGCCTCCCACGCAACCTTCTACACCCGCCTGCTGACCTCACTCTGCGATCCCACCGTCTCAGCCGTCCTGCGTCCCCAACCCGGTGCGTCGCGCGAGGCTCTGACCGATCAAACGAAGAAGGCCAAGCGCATCGCCGGACAGTACCTGCAGTATGTCGTTATGGAGTATGCGCAGTGTTCGCTACGAGGATCGCTGTCGCCGGAGGTGAAGGCGGCTGTTATGCCGGGTCTCTATGCGGCGCTGGATGTTATGTCGAGGGAGTCTATGCGGGCGCTTAATGCTGCGTTGGACGTCTCTGGTCGGGCGGTGTTTAAGTCTCTATATGATGACTATATCAAGTTCGGGAAGTGGAATAAGGCTTGAGAGAGTTATTTGTATACTATTTGTTTTAAAAATTATGATATCCCCAATGCATTGATGATCATATCAACTTTGAGTTTTGAATTGGAAGGTTATGGTGGTAGCTTGAGGATATATATCTGGGTACTTTGCATCGATTGGTCTTGGGTTCGTGGTGAGAACTTAGGTTTACTTACTTCCAGGGTTAGATCCAGGTCTAGATTACATGAATAAGAATTGGGATCCCATTGTGAACTACGAACATTATGGAGCACCGATACTGAAAAGATGTATCTCAAACGTTGGCATTGAAACACGCAATCTATTACATTGGCCGTCTAGAGATGAGATTCTAGAGAGGGTATCATAAGGCATCATCAATCATGCAACAACAAATCGCCGCGTAGAAGAAAGGAGAGCAGAAATTCTGGGATATCATCACGCCATAGATCATCTAGATCATGGAAGTCTCCAGGGTGCGCGGGCTCAGACAAGGCACAGACATGTTATCCAGCACGGGGATGCGGGAGAGCGGTGACGTAGTGGAACTTGTCCGAGAATCATGGCGTGGCATCTGATTCTGCTGGTGCGCTGTGTCGTTCATAGGTTGCTCAGGGATAGGCATGTCCAAAGGAAGCCCGTTGTGGCCGCTATGTGTGAGACAACCGACACAGCTGCAATCGCTACCGCATTGGCAGCTACCAGTCACGTCGGAACAAGCACTGGGTAGCCCGACTGGGTATTCCAGAGTGTAGTACTCTGAAGGGTGCATCAATTGTTGATTGAGATGGTGATTTGATGATAGAGGTGAGGAGTACCCGCTAGGTAACGTGGAGTTGGGGTCAGAATAGCTGTCGAATGGGATGGGTTGGAAGCCATGGTCTATTGAAGGCTTATGTTGCATGAAGTAAGGGAATGATGTCGAAGGGGTGCTGGCCTGGTAAGGCGAGATCTGGTAAGGGCTGAACACTTCAGGATTCTTCTCATCGCCGTTCGACGTGATCATAGCACCCATTTCTTGGACATGCTTCCGTGTGGTGGTATTGAAAGGATGAGCAGCACAACCAAGACATTGGCAGTCTTCTCCGCAGCTACAGTCGTGACAAGGATCGCCGTTTGGTGATGCCATGTGGAAAGATTCAGGGTTATTGGGCATATATGGGTCCATCGAAGGATCTGTGATTCCAAGACCATTCATTGGGTTCAAATACCCCAGAGATGGTGGTGAGTTCACATTGGATGAGATCCCATTCTGCGATATTGATGCATGATGCTGTGGTGGTAGCATGCCCATGTACCCTCCATGGAAGAGTGGCGGTTGGGGATGTGCTTGAGACAAGGTGGGGTGGATATAGTGCTCTTGTGTGGAAATTGTCGGGTTCTGCCATGGGGGCATCTGGGGCGTTGAAAGTTGGGCGTATGTCTGGTCACCCCAAGCATTAGGTTGCTGAACTTGCTGCTTGTCATTCTCTGGGTGCACAGCGTGGTCTGTTGTGGAAGGCCGAGATCCTCCACAGCAGGATCCTTCATTCTGAGCCGGCACAGGAGCCACAGCCGGAGTAAATTTCTTCGGCTTTTGAGAGCAGCAGCTTGACACTTGAGAAGACTGGGGGTTTTCCTTGGTCTGTTCTGCAGATGACGGGGTCGCTTGATTTTGCATAGAAGCAATGGGAGACATGTAGGAACCATCAAGTCCTGACTGAGGAGTGAAGTCAGAGAACGGATTCGGCGCTCCGTCCTCAATCTTGACGTTGTCTTTCATGCTCTCTAGTGCTCTTGCTATGTTTTCAGGTGCTGCTTGCATGGTACTCTGCCGTCTTCCAGACTTTTGAACCTTGCCTGCTGGCGACGATGTGGAAGCCATGGAAGGTGGGGGAGACTGAGTTGACTCATTGGCCTCCATGGGGACTTTATAGAGCGGCCGACATAAGCATGATGAGCCTGACAAGAGTTAGTACAATCGAACATATGCGTGGTTATCTGCTAACCAAGACATCTCTACCTTTCGGGATGCGGACCATCACAGCGTATGTTTTCTGACAGCTGCATGTTCCTTTCGGGTGGGGGCATTTGGCGAGAGGGCGTCCAGCTTTAGGGACCTTCATCATAAGTCTATCAAAGTGTTGACATTTTGACGATCGATGTCCTCGAATGCATGGTTCACTGGTGGAACTCTTTAGCGCGGTTTCATTGCTAATACATGGTCTATTCCTACCAGGACCACTTGGCGCCTTCTTCATCAAGAGGCATCTTGACGATTTAATCTGTATGGTTCCGTCCAAGTTGAATGTCGTGAGACGAAAGATTGATTTCGTCGCAACTGCGTACCGCAAAACCTAACGAGTAGTCGATACCCCGCGCATGCGATCGCCCGTTTCCGCTAGGGCCGTCTGACGCTTCGTACTTTGCAGCAAGCTAAGCCATATGTATGTCACCCGTCTCAAGTCGGATTTCAAAAGCTGATCAGGACAAAAGGTGGAGTCGAGACGGAGCGAAGTGGAGGTTCGGTTTCTTCAACGTTTCAAAGCGGGAAAGACCGGGGTGATGTGATCGCACCCACCCCAAGGACCACGATGTGAGCAATCAGAAGGACCCGAATACGAAGGTCACGTAGATCATAGAGACACAGCGAACAGTGACCATTAGACGGTTTTTAAGAGAACAGACGAAAAAATGGTGCGGGGAGGACGGTACCTGGCCATTAGGTAAGTCAGGCAATGCCTTCCTATTCGGGCTTGGCGCCATTTCGGAAATGTTTCGATGACGGCACCTGGACTCTTTCGGACTTGCGATTTGCGACGTTGAGAAGCTTCGTCAACCATCTTCACAATGCCCCCTAGAGGTTCCGAGGGCTCTCCGGAAGAGACCAATGCCAGTCCTTTCTTCACAGTCCCTGCTCCCATTAAACGCCTCTTCGACAAGTTCCCATTGACTACCTATCCCGCCAACGAGATCCCCCAACGCCTTAAATCGCACGACCAGGTCAACCAGCTGTTCGTTTTTACCGATGCACATGGTGCACGAGATGGTCGACCCTCTTTTAATCCTCAATGTCTCAAATGGCAGGTTCGTGCCGTCGAAACACGCATGCAAGGATGCGCGTAGCCGTCTATGTTGGGACCGTACTAATCGGTCTTGCTCTAGGCATACTTGAAATTCGTCGGAATTGACTTCGAGATCACCCAATCGAATAATCATGCCTCACCGACCGGTGCCCTGCCTTTCCTCCTCCCTTCGCTGCCCACAGATCCCTCGAACCCTATCCCTTCACACAAGCTCCAAAAATGGGCAATCGAACAAGTTCACTGTGAGGAAGAACAGCAATTGAACCTCCGCTTCGAGGTGTATGCCTCACTTCTGGACCACCGGATACGCAATGCTTGGGTAGGCCAATGATTTCCTCGAAGGAGGTTCCTAGACGTGTGAGGAGGGTGCTGACCTACGTGGCTAGTTGTACACGCTTTATCTAGACAGCGAGAACTTTGACGCTGTCGCACGCCGGCTTTACGTGAACCCCACAACCTCAAACGTTGTTGTGCGCGCTGCTCTAGGCCACCAACTCCAACAAGCTGCCCGCGATGAACTTCTCAAGACCTCGCGCTACATCGACGCCGCCGATCTAGAAGGCGATGCGGCCGGCGCATTCGAGGCACTATCTACCCTCCTCGGCGAAGACGATCACTTCTTCGGGCGTCCAAACCCCGGCCTCTTCGATGCCAGCGTCTTCGCCTACACCCAACTGATCCTAGATGACACAATGGGCTGGAAACGGAACCGACTGGGCCAATTGCTCAAAGAGCACCCCAACCTTGTACAACACCGCGAAAGACTACATAAATTTTTCTGAATGTATAACAGCGAGCTTTGAAATCGGACTCATGGACAATAATATCCCTGCTTTGATCCAGATCTAGATCTAACGCTTAACAAAACAAACCCCAAACCAAACCCTAACTCCAACCCATTTCTTCGCCCTCGCCCCTAACACCTCCCCCAACTGCTCATCAACAGCCCTAACAATAACCCCATCCTCCCCACCAAGCCCCCCCTCAACCTCAAACCCAGCCTCCCTCGCCGCATCCACCACCTCAGAAATCCCATGACAATAACTCGTAGGCCTCACCTTAACCCCCTCCCCATCCGTAAACCCCGCCTGACTCCGCATCCCCATCTCAGCATGCATATTCGTCACAAGAAAATACCCCCCCTCCCTCACCATCCCCGCCGCAGCCTCAAAAAAGCGCCTGAGCGGAATATGCTCCAGCACAAGCGTGGATATCACACCAACAGCCCGCGCTGCCTGCAGCGCTGCCGGAAGTTGAGACTCCATTAACTCCGGACGTAGAAGGTCAAATATCCCAAGTTGCACATCTGCAACTGCTCCGCTTTGGGCTGTATATTCCTGTACCGCTGTCCGGGCTACCTCCAGCATACCCTGTGAAGCATCTAGTCCAATTACGAAGATATTGGCGTCGGCGGGTAGAGCGGAGAGGAGCTGGATTGTATTGCGGCCTGTGCCGCAGCCTAGATCGACTAGGATGGCGGGGTTGGGTTGGGTGTCTTGGGGTTGGTTGGTGATGCGGGCGATGAATTGGGGGAGGAGGGTGCGCATTTCGAGGGTGTCGAGGCGTTGGAGGAAGTTGCCGTCTGTGTCGTAGACCTGATATTGTGTTAGTTCAGTTGAGTACATTTATATATAAATATAGTATCATGTTGGTCTTATTTGGGGAGTTTGTCCGGGGGAGATATGTCGTATTCAATTTTATACAATTATATAAAATGTAGAACTATCTTGGTCGATAATAGGGGGTGTGTTGGTACGAACCTTGGCCCATTTATCGTATGCTTCGACTGTGTCGACATATTGGATTGGTTGGGGGTCTTGGGAGGGCTTTGTAGCCAAGATGTCCTGGATTGTCTGCACCATTTTGGGAATCGATGTTGGATGGGTTTCGATGTGCCTTCAGGGTCCCCACTAGGGGTTCGTGTGAATATATAGATCGGAGATTCCCCGCTAGTGATTTTTGTTCTCCACTCTGTAAGACCTGGGGTATACTAAATAGTCCGTGCTACATTGAGTCATAGGAGTAGTGACTCATGGCCATCAATCGTGATTATGAAGGGTGATGTTACGAGGCGGGGTTAACCGACCAGCTACATAGTCAATGCCGGATCTAGGACCTACCTAGGATCTACGGAACTCGGGATTCTCGATGTAAATCAATGTTGAGAGAAAAATGATCATAGGTTTTTGATTTGGGACCGGTCACAGAGAAGACTCGTACACATTCATGGCGCCGTTAGAAGAGACAGGGAAAATGACAAGGAAACAAAGCCCCGAGAGAGAGCACACTAGAGAAGTCGAGACAAATCCGAATCGGAGTAAGAATAGGAAGAGGATAAGAGAAAAAAGCAAGAGGAAAGACACCAGTCCAGGAAAATGCATAAATGCCGTACCGGACGGACCAAAAGTCAAACGCTCAAAGAAGAGAACAAGAGGCTAAGAGAAAGGAAGAAGAAAAAAAAGGGAGAAAACGAAAGAAAGGAAGAAAGGAAGAAAGGAAGAAAGAAAAAGAAAAGTAGAGAACCACCAAATACCCGAACCAGACATCGCCATCATGCAGTGAGTAATCAAGTCATTCAGTAAACCGTTGCTCCGAACGGAGCCGTCTCCTTCAGGTCCTCAACGAGGTCCTCCACATTGTTGAGATACCGGCCCAGAAGAGCCTGCTTCTCATCCGTGGTACGTGTATCACGGGCCATTTTGCTCGCGGCATTGGCGGCGGCATTTCCGCTGCGCGAGAAAGCGCCGAGTTTGCTGGGGCTGCGCTGCAGACCCTGCGGGGACGACATGGGTGGCGGAGTCGGCGTCTCGGGCATCAGATAGAAGTAAAGGAATTCGACCAGCTTGAGCTTGACTTCACGGGAGGTGGCACGTTGTTTGAACAAGGATGTGACGGTGAGCAGACCATCGAGGTCTTCGAATGTGCGTGTGTTTGCCGGACAGTCCAGCAAGGCCGTGACGAGTGTGAGTAATGTCGCTGATTGTACGGCTGGGCAGTTGATGGGATCAAGGAGGTCGAGAAGGAGGTTCATGTAGATCTCGCGGGCGAAGAGGGTGCGTGATCCACGGTGGAGCAGTAGGGCACCTTGGATTAGATCCAGTGTGCACACTATCAACATGTCGTTTGTGCCGTTACTTCCTCGACCGAGGAGACGTTCGAGACAGGATACTAGACGCATCGCGACTGGGGAAAAAAGTCATGTCAGACGATCTATCATATAGTGGAGATGGGAGAATGGGTCAAACATACTGTTCCATTGAAAGCCTTCTTGCAGTTTGGAAAACTCCCGAAATGCTGGATCATCTCGCAATTCTGATAGCGCCTTTGGCACTGGCTGTGAATCGGGGGACATCCGTGACCTCCGATCTGAGGAGGGCTTAGCTTTGGCAAGACATATCTGTGCGAGTAGTCCCTCGACCTGGCGCAATCCTTTGCGGATCTTGCTTGGCTCGTATGAGGACAGGTAGTCAAATGAATGAGCCAAAAGAGCCTCCATTGATAAATCAGATCAAAAAAAGTGATACAGCTGGTCAACAGCTCTAATCAAGAAATCCAAGTACAGAGCATTCTTATATGGAAAAATACAAAAAGGCCTAGTGGAGGTCCGTGTTGGGGCTGATGAGGTCAGTTGGGCCCGTTTGCAGTAAATAAAGACTCGTTGCCCTGGACAACTGGCACAAACCAAGGAACTCACCACACCCTGGGCGTTCTTAGTTTCATTTTAGATCGACCCTGGCGTCAATCAACGAGGTTAATGTTAATTTTAGCCCTTCGTCATTGTCCTGAACCGGTTTTGGTTCTTCTAGACTGATATATTGTTCTGTTCTTTCACCGTTCCCCGTTGCTATAGTGAAGATGTGTTATCCTGACAAACAAATAAAGGATCTGATGCGCCACTATAATTCTGACCTATCAGGAATGGTGGACAAATGATTTGTTTTCCGACGTATCGCATTCGGGTTCCTTGCAGCCCGAGACTTCAGCTCGGTGGACATGCCACCTCGACACTATTCCCGATTAGTCATGGACTTCAGCCTCACCACCTGGGCATCCAGTTCGTGGATTTCATATGGAGTAGGTACAAAGTACAAAGTACAGAGTATCAAGTACCACAATTTAATTTTGACAGACTAGATCTTCCGTACTCTGTCTACATGGTGGATACTATCGACATATAAAATGCAGTGTGGTCGGTGGATGTCATCAAACCACGGGACTATCGAGGCGATCTGAAGCTAATAGCTCCACCCCTCACTTAACCTCTCGATCTCCCCAGTTCCACCATCTCCAACCATGAACTCATCTCCCCTCCAACCACCGAGTCCGGTACCCCCTCGGACCAGCTCAGCCAATGCAACAAATAACAGCGGGAGTCCATCGCACCGGCGCAAGGTGTCGGTGCCGGACGAGGAGCTCTCCAAACCCGGACACCGGCGCAACAGGTCCAGCGTGGACGGCACCAAATACAAGGATGGGACATGGTCCTTGAAGAATGATAAAATCCTCATGGGTCCCTACGACTATGTAGCCGAACACCCAGGGAAGGATATCCGGCGACAGCTGATCCACGCCTTCAACTCATGGCTACAGGTACCGCCCGCGAGCCTCGCGATTATCACGAAGGTCGTAACGATGCTGCACACATCATCACTATTGTGAGGAAATGCCAAAATCCATCATCATATACAGCACTAACAGCGCCCTAGAATCGATGACGTCGAAGACAACTCCCTCCTCCGCCGCGGCATCCCCGTCGCCCACAGCATCTTTGGCACAGCGCAAACAATCAACTCTGCAAACTACGTCTACTTCCTCGCACTCCAGGAAGTGCAACAACTCAACAACCCCGTCGCGATCAACATCTACGTCCAGGAGATGCTGAACCTGCACCGGGGACAGGGGATGGACCTCTTCTGGCGCGACACCCTCACCTGCCCGACAGAAGACGAGTACCTGGAAATGGTCGGCAACAAAACAGGCGGACTCTTCCGACTAGCAGTCAAGCTCATGCAGGCCGAAAGCACAACGGGCAAGGACTGCGTCACGCTGGTGAATGTCATGGGTCTGATCTTCCAGATCTGCGACGATTACCTGAATCTCTCGAACAACGTGTACACTGCGAATAAGGGCTTCTGCGAGGATCTGACGGAGGGCAAATTCTCGTTCCCGATTATCCATAGCATTCGCTCCAACCCGTCCAATCATCAGCTGATTAATATTCTGAAGCAGAATACTAAGGATGATGAGGTCAAGCGCTATGCTGTGCAGTATATGCATAGTACGGGTAGCTTTGCGCATACGAGGCAGGTTGTTGCGGATCTGCGGGATCGGGCGTTATCCTTGATTGAGAAGATTGATGCCACGCCACGGATCAATGGTGCTGGCGATGGGCAGATGGTGCGTGCTATTGTGGAAAAGATTGTGGAGTCGACGCTATCGGATCCTGGTGCGCACTAGTCCTGCTACATGTGTATATCTTCAATCTCTTTGCTGTCTTTGCTCTCCTTGCTCCCAATTTGTGAGGTTATGTGTTTGGATATACCCTGTTATCTGATTTTTTCCCAGATTGGCTATGTAGCAGCGTTAACGATGATACGATTTATGTGATATCTGCATTCAGAAAGAAATAACGGTTTCATTAGGAACAAATATAATGTTCATGTTCATGTTCATGTTCATGCAAATGTAAGGGTATAACCACATCCCTGCCATGAGTCGTATCGAAGCTGAACCCGAAGTCTACAGATGGTAGATCCTGTAAATGCGAAATCCAAAAACGCAAAATGTCACCAACATAACACATCCCAAAAGACAAAGCAGCTAGGTATGTATCGATGTACATGTATATCACCAAACACCAAAAGCACAAGCTCACATAACCACACAGCAAGCCTTCTCGAGTTTGCGCAGAACCTTGGGCAACATTTTCTTGGCAAACTCTTCGAGCTCGTCTGGCTCCTGCTGTTGCTGTTGCTGTTGCTGCTGGTGTCCCTGGTATCCCTGCTGGCCAGGGTACCCTCCACTGGATCCATGGTGCCCAGTCGAGGGAGGCATAACAGCCTCCCCACCAGTCAAATTCACATAGATCCGACCAGCGTTCTCCTCAGTAGTATACTGCAGCCCCAACTCACGACACACCTGTTCAACACGCGGCTTGATCTTCTGGACATGGTTGGCAGAGTGATTTCCCTTTCCAACGATCCTAAAATGAGAACCAATATCAGCATCCAATCCCAGCACCCAACGATCAACCCTCCTGATTAGATTATTCCGTAGCCAACTTACACATGAAGATGGTCCTGACCATGCGCCTTGGCATACTTAATCCGCTCCTCGAGAATATCTTCCGCCTCCTCAACGAACTGACCATGCAAATCGATCGTATCAGCCGCAACGCGTCCATTGGCATTATTCTCCCGGAAAATAAACTCCGACGCCTGCTTGTTATATTCCTCCATCTTGCGACCATGAGCCTTACCCTCCTCGGAGAGCTGTTTGGCACCCGCGCCATCGCCGCTCGAGTAGGCTTCCTTCGACTATGGTGCATTAGCAATTGACTGGATGTGAGGGCGATTGTAATTGGGCGGTCGCATACCCGTGCGAAACATTGGCCGCGCTTGGAGGCTTCCTGGCGCGCTAGATCTCGGAGCCGATCGTACTCCGCCTCGGCATCGGTGCTGTTGTCGTGGTTGAAGGCTGGGGGTTGTTAGTGGTTGTCTGTGTGATTGAATTGAGGATATTGAGGACTTACCCCGAGGGCCCATGTGGGACATTTCGTGCGACATGGTTACTATGTTGGAGGTGATTGAAGGGGAAAGGGGGTTCTTTCGAGTGGGGAAGGACCCGAAAAATCAGATCGGGTTGTGTTCCTTGGGTCTTTCGATCTGCCCCATCGCAGAGATTTTGATTGAGGACTCCATACTCTCCATATTCGGAATATCGATCGCTATATACAATATACTGTATCTGGGACTAGGACTGACTATTGTAGTGATCCATCAGAGTGGATGATCTACACAGTTAGTCAGGAACGGGGAAGTCCAGGTAATTTATCGCGTATTCAGATGTATCAGAGGATTGTTAGTCATCACATCGTGAGCTTCACAATTTCCTCCGAATCAAGGGCTCAGGTTTAGACGCCGCGCTAAAGCCACGGAGTTCAATAGTCTCCATTGCCACGAGGTAACGGTGGAGTCCTAATATTAACTCCTCACGCGAAACGCGTAGAAAACGGCTAGAAGCACTAGCTAGTGGGTCAGTTGGTGCAGAACTTCAGGAGAGAACCCTGGAAGATCATTGGGATGGAAAAATTCCCCTAGCCTTGGCTTGACACTGCTGACTCTCCTTTCCATGCTGACACAGTGCTGGGTCTGCCGATATCAGGATTGACTACGGGGTACCGGAGGTGCGACAGCCAGTGTCGGGCCATCTTCACGTAGTCGCCCTGGACGGGGCTCCACTGGAGGTCAAACGGAGGGTCCACGGATGTGCAGAGTGTGTCGGATATCTGTCGGGTTTCAGACAATGTACTCCGCATACATTGTATGTTGAAGGAAGGTGGTATTGCGCATCGAGACAAAGGAAAGTGTCAACGAGATTTGGACATCTGATATAGACTTGGGGGTCGTGGGTGCATGGGTAGACCAAGGAACAGACTAGTCTGATTCGGAAGGACTATTTCCCTTTGTCCTTTTGTTTTCCGCAGATCTCAACCATCTGACACGAGATCGGCTGAGGTGAGGTCAGGCCTCTTGGAACGACAATGCCTGGTTATAGCCAGTACGCCTATATATAGCGCTGGACGGGCACTTTTGGTTGCATCATCAGGGTTTGGTGCTTGAAGAGTTGAAATTACCTTCAGTCTTGTACATAGTACTCCATCGATGTTGCCGACAGGGCATCTTCTCCAATGTGATTCGTGTTATGTTTCGAGGATGGTTTTTCTCTCCACAAGATCTGCACGCCTCCAGGAGTCCACTGTATCTTTATCTGCATGGAATAATACTCCGTACTATATTCCTGTTAATCTACGGTGTACAGTGGCTGGAGAGATCACCTGTCAGAATTGAAGTGTCTCTCAGATGCAGGTGTATCTTCAACGGATTGAGCAGAGATTAGGAGTCCCATGTCAGTAGACTACCAAACTGTACTCTCCGTAGAACATGAAAAAAAAGCAAAAGGGGTTGATGGGCCCCCAAATCTCCACACCGCCCAATCAGCTGATTCCAGTGGCCGGATTGGTATTGTTTGGTAACTTTGGTAATTTAGTGTAATCAATCCTGTTGCATGAACGGGCAGTACCCGGGCGGTACCCCAACTCACCCGCCATTGTCAGCGGACTTGGGTGGTATCATCTGTGTATCCCCTTTCTCTGCTGAAACTTTCCTAATTTCCCCCTCAGTCTTGCCCCTTACCTTTGAATCTTTGTATCTCCTTTCTCTCTCTCTCTTCTCCAGATTGGATTCAATTCGAATTCTTCTGATTATTCCTTTCTTTTCGTTTCTTTCCTTTATACCATTTCTCGATCGTCCTTCGTTTTTGCATATATTCGCAAAAGCACGTTCAGGTGGGTGCTCTTTTTTTCTTCGATGCTGTCGATTTCCCAAATCTTGCTGTTGCGGTGCCGACTCCTTGCGTCGGCATGCTGACACCCATTCTGAAACGCTGTCGACCTCTGCTCGGCGGTGCTTGTGCCACCTTTGGCCCCCTCGAGCCCAATGCGATCTTTCTTCGGATGAAATTATCTCAGCCTGCTGACCGTTGATCCGCTTGAATAGTTGTAACAGACCACCCTCATCGAACAAACTTTTTCTTACCACTTTCGCCCCGCTGATTGCGACTACTTCATACCGTCAAAATGGGTTGCGGAATGAGCACCGAGGATAAGGAGGGGAAGGCGCGGAACGAGGAGATTGAGAACCAGCTCAAGCGCGACAAGATGATGCAGCGCAACGAGATTAAGATGTTGCTTCTCGGTATGATTGAAGCTCCCCGGTGAAAAAAAAGTTCACGGGCAGATGGCTGACTCGGGACGCAGGAGCCGGAGAGTCGGGCAAGTCCACGATTCTGAAGCAGATGAAGCTCATCCACGAGGGCGGATACTCCCGCGATGAGCGTGAATCATTCAAGGAAATTATCTACAGCAACACAGTGCAGTCGATGCGGGTCATCCTCGAGGCCATGGAGTCTCTTGAACTTCCTCTTGAGGACGCGCGCCACGAATACCATGTGCAGACCATCTTCATGCAGCCCGCCCAGATTGAGGGTGACAGCATCCCCCCCGAGGTCGGAAACGCCATTGGCCAGCTGTGGCGCGACACTGGTGTTCAGGAGTGCTTCAAGCGCTCGCGCGAATACCAGTTGAACGACTCCGCTAAATAGTGAGTGATTGTTGGCTCCGCACAGTGCGATGTGACTAACCAGTTTCTTTAGCTACTTCGACTCCATTGAGCGCATCGCTCAGCCCGACTACCTCCCCACCGACCAGGATGTCCTTCGCTCCCGTGTCAAGACCACCGGTATCACCGAGACCACATTCATCATTGGTGACCTAACCTACCGCATGTTCGACGTTGGTGGTCAGCGATCCGAGCGGAAGAAGTGGATTCACTGCTTCGAGAACGTCACCACCATTCTATTCCTGGTTGCCATCTCCGAGTACGACCAGCTGCTCTTCGAGGACGAGACCGTGAACCGTATGCAAGAAGCCCTGACCCTGTTCGACTCCATCTGCAACTCCCGGTGGTTCGTCAAGACCTCCATCATTCTCTTCCTCAACAAGATCGATCGTTTCAAGGAGAAGCTGCCCGTCAGCCCCATGAAGAACTACTTCCCCGACTACGAGGGCGGTGCCGACTACGCCGCGGCTTGCGACTACATCCTCAACCGTTTCGTTTCCCTGAACCAGGCCGAGCAAAAGCAGATCTACACTCACTTCACCTGTGCCACCGATACCACCCAGATCCGATTCGTCATGGCCGCAGTGAACGGTAAGCTTCGCAATCCTAATTTTTATGCGCAACAGTTGACTAACGTGCTCCAGATATCATCATCCAAGAGAACCTCCGTCTCTGTGGTTTGATATAATGAACCAATCGTTCGGTGACGAAGTGTGTCGAATCTAGATCGCATGTTTTTATTAACCGGGGCTGATCGAATGCGGTCGACAAAAAGCCTCTCAAGATCCCGGCGTTGATTCTCTTTTGCGTTTCACTATTTCCTCCTTCTTCTCTTGATTCTCGACTTTTCCATCCCACGTTCTAATTTTCCCCCGCCGTTGACACGATCTCTAGCCGGTTTTTGTGTTTTCCTTTTGTCACTCCTGATATCCACGAAAACAAGGAGTGTATTTCCCTCCCTTCTTTTTTTCCTATTCCCTACTTTCTCTTTTTTTTTTTTGTGACCCCGTCTGATTTGAATGCTGGATATCCTATCATCTCTCTCCCCCTCTTGTTTTCCTTGTAACCATACCGTCTCCCCCCATCATTTTCCTTGGTCTCACGTCCGTTGGAAGCCAAGAGCGACCATCCGGGCATTGGGCACGGGGAAATGGCAGGATCCGCGGATTTGAATGTCTCCTTCTCATGTGTCATGCCAGGTCGGTCGTTGGGTTATTTTCAGAGTTCAATGAATCTAGGGTTCTGACTCTTTAATTTCTGTACAAAATCATCCCAATCCGTATCGTTTTTTTCTTCAATATTTCTTGTAATCAGTTCACAGTAACTTGGAAATGAAGTTCTTTAGCCATCAAGTGCTCAACAGGATCTCGAAGGAAAATAAGAAAACAGACCCATGCCGCTATATCGAATTATCGCAGTCCTAGGGAGGCTATTGTGATGACCTTCGGTCAAGTTACAAGATCACATGTGGTTAGCAAGCATTTCAGCGCCCTGGCTGAGTGTCAATATTCTCGCGGACCAACCCAGCAGCTATGAGGTATACCCGATTCAGGAGTCTTTCAGAAACCAGGCATCGGGATTTATATACTGAGTTTCATTATCTGCATGCAATACATACATATATGTAGAGCAGAAGCGCATCATGTCCCGGGCACGTTGACCATCGAACTTGCTGCATGCTTAATTGCGCCATGTGATAGAGCATCTTTCTTCATTCTTTGCAGCTGGTGATCGTACGCTTCGGAATATTTTCTCGATCTTCTCATGAGTTTTGTGGGGATGCTCAACAGTGATTGTTGCTCCGCTTTGCGGAGTTTTTATACATCAAAGTATACAATGGTCATTAAAATGTTTGATAATGAGTGGCGAAACAGACGAGCAGAGGATAGATCTATAGATCTCTGGATATCTTGAAAAATGCATTCTTCGCTTGTCATTAGTGTTTGCGTGTATGGGTATCTATGCACGATAGAAAATGGTACAAAAGCAGTATGTTGGAAGCATATGGGCACTCAAAACCTCAACTTCGGTCCAACATAAACGATCAGAATAGCAACAACCCACAGCCCGAAGATCCATGCGTACAGCATCATTCGTCCCCACCATCCCTTTCCCTCTGTCATCTTGCGCAACATTCCCATTCGCTTCCCTGCTGCTTCCATTGTGGTGCTTGTGCGGTCCATGCCTGAGACTGCGCGGTCTAGAGCGGATTTCTCGTTCTCTAGTGTAGACTGGAAGGACTGCGAGGAGGACTTGAGTTGCGAGGCGAGCGATAGCAGCGAACTGGTTAGGTCTTCTTGTTCCAGTCTGTGGGTGCTGAGTGCGGCTTCTTTTTCCGAGAGCTTGGTTGCATTGGTTCCGGTTGTGATTGCATTTGCGGCTGGAGGTGTGGCGGGGGTGGTTGTGTGGCGGTTGCGGAGGGTTGATGCGGGCGGATTTGTTGCTGTGGGTACTGGTGTAGCTGTGGTGGTGGGTGTTTGCGTAGCTGGCCCATTGTCCGTTTTCTTTACTTCTTGCGACTCTGAAGTCCGGGTTGATATCCGCTGTTCTTTCTGGGGTACTGGGGATGGTTTCTCGGTGATAGGCTTAGAGAACAGCTCTTTCCACTCGTCATCGTCAATCTCGTCGGCCTCATCTTCCTTCAGTTCGGCTTTGGCATCTTCTTCGTCAAGGATGATCTGGATGCGCTTCAGCAATTGCCTGTCGCGCGCGATCTCGGCTTGAACTTCGTGTTTGTGATCGAGGGATTTCAGTTGCGGGAGGGAACGCTCGAGTTGGGTGAGGAGGGTGCGGGCGTATTCCACGTTCTGTCGGGATTGGTCAGGAAATGATGTTTTGAATATTTTGGACACTTTCGGGTCGAACCCAAGGATAATAGAGTATATGTTTACCTTGTTCACGCGCATACGGTGGTACTCTGATTGTTGGAGTGAGCGGCGGTCTGTGCCTGGGGACAGGAGGTTGTGCTCGAGTCGTGTGAACAAGCGAGCCACATTCAAGAGAGCAAGGTCCGGAGAGCTCTCAGAAGGAAACGCAGTCACAGCCATGGCCAGATGTTAAGAATGAGTGATATGTTCTCTGTAAGGCTTGACTGGGGGTCCAAGGTTTACAGAGGTCAGCGGGATCCAGACCTCCGAAAGAAGGATGAGTCAGCACGGTGTCCTTGGAAGCAACCTCGGGAGGCTCTGGTCTTGCTTCCACGCTTTTTCCCCAGGGGCCAATTTCACTTTCACCAGGAGCCACCAGGAGCCCCCTCAGTTGGATCGACCGAAGCATGGGCCCTAAGTCACCAAGTCAACAGGTTACAGTGATTCTCTGTCTTTGGACGGGCACCCAACAGTGATTTTTCACCTCTCCCTCTATACTCCGTCCTCCGTACAAGTATGATGCACTGCTAAAATGAGTAAATTTGTGATATTCAACCCACATGCTTCTATTCCATACAACTATTTTCTATTGTCTGTTGCCAAATTCTGGAGATATACGGCATCAGCATCCCCCTGTTAATAAGCTTAATAGCTCAAAGAAATACTTGAACGCGGAGGGAAGGGTTTTTGATAATGTTCTAGAAAGAAATAGCGGTCGAATCAGATATCCAGGCTGGGCAAGAGGCCAAAGGTTGCCAGAGAGCTCGCATGCAACGTACGTACAACTCGGTACATTCCCCTGGTCATGGCTTCGAGTCTAGCCTCCTCTTCGAAGGCCTCTAATCTCGTATGGAATTCCGGGCAGCCCCAGTACACCTCACTATTCTACCACAGAATACCACAGAACGTATCGGTTTCATAGCATTACGCCCGGCAGTGGCTGTTTTACAGTGCAGCCCTCGAGTCCTTTTGTCAATCCAAGAGACTGCACAGCCAGGTTACGATCTTACTCCGTAGATCGACTGACTAGGTACCTTATGTAGGCACCTAGACATGTTTTCCCGCGGTGATCCGTACTGTACTGTCGTACCTAGCAGTGTTGACCTTGAGATGTTGCAGGTATTTTCAATGCCGTGCCCAAAGCGATGCTTTCAACGTACCTAGAGATTGAGGCAATGGCAAAAGCAGAGAAAAAGGTGTATAGAAGGGGGGGGGGGGGGGGGGGGGGGGGGGGGGGGGGGGGGGGGGGGGGGGGGGGGGGGGGGGGGGGGGGGGGGGGGGGGGGGGGGGGGGGGGGGGGGGGGGGGGGGGGGGGGGGGGGGGGGGGGGGG